>JACEFZ010023980.1:0-261227 GCA_014155875.1 Cepaea nemoralis
CAGACGCATCGTCTCCATTCGTCTCTCTGGTGGACCTTCTCTTGCCAGTCGTTGATTCCAAATGCTTGTAGGTCTGTATATGTATTATCTCTCTACCGTCTTCTTGGTCTACCTCGGGGTCTACGGTCATTTATTTCCTGAGTGTAAGCGAGTTTTGTTTCCCTATTATCTTCCATTCTTTATGTACGCCGAAAATAAAATGAGAAACGTAAGAGATGATATAAACAGGGAGCTATATGATGCCCTAAATATCGGTGGTCATGACATACCAGAGATTCGGTATGCTGATGATACAGTATTGCTATCCACAACACAGAATGGTATAGAAAACCTAATAGCCTCAACCCAGTTGAATAGAGAAAATCACAACTTATATCACAACATAGCAAAAACAAAGATAATGCATACAGATAAAACTACTATGGAGAAAGAAATATATGTTAATGAGGAAAAATTGGAGGTGATGGAAAATGTTGAATATCTTGGGTCATTGATTAGGCCTACCAACAACGGTGACACAATGAAAGAAATTAAACGACGACTATCAATTGCTCTTCAAAGATTAAAACAACTGAATAAATTATGGAGTGAGACAGACAGAACTACAAAAATTAGATTTTAAGAGCATGCATCTATCCCATTGCAACATACGCCTGTGAGACCTGGACACTTACTAAACAAGCTGAACAGCGCATAAATGCACTTTGAATATAAATGTTATAGACGAGTTCTAAGAATATCTTGGGTAAAGAAAAGAACAAATGCATCCATACTTCAAGAGATGAATATTGAAGAAGGTTAGCTATTAAAGACGATAAAACAAAGAAAATTGAAATATTTTGGTCACTTGAAACGTCACGAAAGTTTGGAGAGAACAATAATGGAGGGGTATATGCCTGGGAAGAGAGAGGAAGAGGAAGGCCAAAGAGAAGATGGGTGCAGGATGTGGCGGATGATCTCCAGATGGGTGTATCGGACGCGGGACATCTTGCTTATGATCGAGAGGTTTTCCATAAGGTTGTTATGGGAGCGAGGTTCTGCAAAGGACATGTTACTGAATGAATGGATGAATAAATGAATGAATGAATGAGACAGATACTAATTATGGACCATTTAAATACTAGGGATAAAAGTATAATTGCTAGAAAACAGCATAGTCATGTACCATTCGAGCCGAAGTGCAGTAAGAACACAAGAAGGTATATCAGATGTTTTTAAAGTCAACACAGTAGTGAAACAGGGATGTGTGCTCTCTCCTCTGATATTTAATATCTACATGGACAGAATATCCAAAGAAGCAAGCCTTGACAGAACAGATTCAGAAAATGTAGAACTCTTTACTTCAGATGACACACCTTGTAGCGAAACGCCAGTGGTCCATGTCCTTATGCATTCTTTTATTTTTGGTAAACGGGGAAACGGCTTACGGAAACTCTCAGTTCTCTTGTTTGCTCAAATCTCCATGAAAGATGGTTCTTTGGGTTATCTTCATACCACAATCTTTGCATGGAGCGAGTATATATTTGTCTTTCCTTTCGGGTAGTCCCGATGGAGCGCCTTGCGTCAAATGTGCACTGGGGCAGCTGCTGGTCAATTGATGGCCGTGCCAACACATACCGTTTGATAGTTGCAGCATGTCAAGTAATTTAAAGATTACGACAGAGATGCAACATACTACTGAAGTGGTGGAAAGGGTCCTTTTTTGTTGGACGTGACCAAATCGGACAGTATCCACACAGCTTCTGTGCTTGAGCCAAATACGTCTGATGAAGCCAGGTCAATGTATTAGCCATATCACACATGGTGTGCTTAACTCTGAGAGAGAGGCAAGGGCATATCTTGAGGAAATGACATAGGCCCGAGAACAGTTAAATTCTGGTTGAGACTACGCATGATTATCCTGCATACTAAGAAACAATGACAATTTGCAGTAATGGTGCATCTCGGGTCCTTTCATTGACATAGGCCCGAGAGCAGTCAAATTCAAAGTTGAATCTACGCATGATTATCAGGCATATCCATTTCGTACCGGACATTGAAAGACACCTATCTAGGTTAAGTCCATGAACAATTCCTCAACAACCAGTGGATTTGATTCTACAGAAGCCTGTTGAACTTACACCCAAGTACCGGGAAGGAAGGAGATTCCAGCACACGGGGTGAGATGTATATGGACAGATCGGACAGTTTATGAAGCTGGGTCTGTGACTATGGCTACTTGAGGCCATCTGCCTGAACTTTATCTGTGTTGTGTCTGTTTAGAACTTTCTGTGTTACCTGCCTTGGTGTTTTTCTGTGCTGTCCTGTATTGATTTAATAAATCAAGTTTAGCTTATTCCAACGAGCACTGTGTTATATATATGGATCAGCCAGAGGAACACAACAGGAAATAGGTCCTTGAGGTCGAAAGAAAGAGTGACAGTGAGTCCGGGGAAAACGGAGGAGGGTTGGCAGGTGAAGACCTATCCCAGCCAGGGCTATATATAGAAGATTATTTAAACATTGTGACAGGGCTATTTGGGACCCTCCACGTAGCTTGTTACAATTTCTGGGGGCTCGTCCGGGATATTTGAAATCCTGGTGGAATTCTGGCTGATTTAGTGATAGGGGACAGATATTCTTGTCTACTATCAATAGGTTCTGCCTACCGTGCCTGGCTATTGTCTGTACTCTGCCTGACACAGACTGACCGACATATGACGTGTTGTGGTCGTGTAATATATATATTTTGGTTATGTGAGATAATCATTTTCTATACAATTTCTTGGGCACTTTCCCTCTGAGTTTAAGATGGCATCAGCTGGGTTTAATGTCGCTGACGTCCAGGCTACAGGGCGTGAGATGGGCTATGATGGAGCGGAGTTACAGAAATATGTGCAGGAAGTGGAAAGAGACTTCAGACAGGCTGTGCGCGAAGCCAAGAAAATTGAGGCGGAGGCTAGGAAGATGGAGGCCGAGCAGGCAGTCAGAGACCATGAGTTTCGTATGAGGGAGTTGGAGCTGAAAGCTAAAACGGCCAAGGAAAGCGAGGGTGCAGTTGGAGGCGCAGTTCTACCGGACTCAACAACTTCTGGTGGCGGTCCATATCAGGCAATGAAGTTTCCCATTACTCCCGTTCGATGAACACAAAAGAGAAGATCGACCAGTATCTTCAAAAAATTCCAGTCGATGGCTTTGGCTATGGGGCTGGAACGTGGGAAATGGAACCTTGAAAATCTCGCAGGGCCTGAGGGGGACCGCGTACGAGGTCTACTCAAGGTTGCCACCTGGTATGGAGAATGAGTATGAGGCTCTGGAAAAAGCATTATTGAAAAGGTTCCAGATGACAGCCCATACATACCGTCAACAGTTCAGAAAGTCCAAGAGAGAGCCAGGAGAGATGTTCGCAGCCTACAGTGTCAGACTGAAGTCTTACCTTTTGAAGTGGATGTCATTAGCTGGATTTGCTAACGACTATGAAAGTTTGGAAGAATTAGTGGTTGTGGACCAATGAAGAGGATGATGCCTCGGCCATTGCAAACCTTCTTGCTTGAAAATGGGGCAGAAAGGTTAGACATAGTCAACACATTGGCGGAAAGGTATGTGCTAGCTCATGGGGATAATGGGGAATTGTCACAACCCAATCCCCGACCACTAGACACCTGGTCTGGAAAGAAGAAGAACCCTAAAACAGCTCACCCAAGAGGAGGATCCTTTCGAGAAAGTTCCTATTAAGAAACCCTCTGGTAAGAGTCCACCTGGATCTCCTAAAAGAAAGTGGAGTGAAAAGTGGTGCGCCTATTGCAAATCTCCCACACACAATACGGTTGATTGCCGGCGTAAACAGAAAGACTCTCACTATGCGGCTTGTCTTGTAGAAACCGGGGAAGGGTCTCACAAGGAAGTAGAAGGGAGGGATCTTGGGAACAATGATTCAGAAAAACCACCAGTAGTAGAAACGGTACTTGTGAACGGACAACCAGTTGAGTGTCTCTATGACACCGGTCTGCAGTTTGAGGCTGTAATTTCATCACACTTAGTGAGCCCGGAGCAGCTAACCGGGGAATCTATTGAGATTCAAACGGCGACGAAGAGTGCGGTAGCGATGTCTCTTCCAATTGCGAAGGTAGACATCAAATCTAAATATGTTACCGGCACTATACAGGCAGCCGTTCTGCTAGATCCTATCTTCCCAATGATCTTGGGTTGTCGCTACGTCTTTCTAGGGATTCCAACCGAACCCATGTACGTAGGGGCGATGCAAACCAGATCTCAATCGGAGGATGAGCAGACGCCGGCCTTGATCGTGAATCCCTTGCCTGGGGAGTTACGAGCTGCTCAAAGCCAGGATGCTACGTTGCAACCTTGCTTCAACCAGTTGCCCAAAAGTTCTGACCCACCAAGACGGGGTCAGTATTATATGAAGAATCGGTTACTGTACCGGAGAGCCGAGTGGAGGATCGCCAGCATGGACAGCTGGTAGTTCCTAAGGCTTATCGGGAACAGCTTCTTCATATGGGACACACCATTTCTTTCAGTGGACATATGGGTGTCGGGGGCAACTCTCCAGCGCATTTCCTGCCATTACTACTGGCCAGGGATGACTGGAGACGTGCGTAGGTACGTCAAGTCGTGCCCAGAGTGCCAGCGTGTGGCACCAAAACACTGGACAGCTCCGGTAGTTCTGGGAGACATGCCCAGTATGAACTCTCCTTTCAAGAGAGTTGCCATCGATCTTGTTGGTCCTCTTCCTCGGACTAGGAAGAGGAATAAGTACATTCTCACGATGGTGGATTGCTGTTCCATGTGGGGTGAGGCGATACCTTTAGCCACAATCGACTCTAAGCGAGTGGCTGATGCACTGATGGAGACCTTTACTAGGTTGGGATTTCCCAACCAGATCCTAACGGACAATGGGTCTCAGTTCTGTGGTAAGCTGATGGAAGAAGTCTTTCGTATCTTCCAGACTAACCACATTCACACAAGCCCGTACCACCCTCAGTCTAATGGGCAAGTAGAGAGGTTTAATGGTACCATTGATGACCATGCTTCGGAAGTTGGCTCAAGAGAAACCAGACAGATGGGATGAGTATATCTCAGCCGCCTTGTTCGCCTATCGGGAGGTTCCCCATGGGTCGACCGGGTTGCCACCAGCCACTCTACTATTCGGGAGGCCAATCAAGGGTCCCTTAGAAGCCTTATTGAGATGTTGGAACAGAGGAAGAAACTTCCGAAGAAGTTGTATCCTCATATAAATACGTCGAAGAGTTAAAGAAGAAACACCAGACGGGTTGGGCTTTGGCAGCTCAGAATCTGAGAGCGGCCAGGAAGAGACACGCGGCCTGCTACAATAGAAGGACGAAAGATAGGTCTCTTAAAGTGGGGGATCGGGTTCTGTTGTTACTTCAGTAGGTTCCAATAAACTCGAGATTGGTTGGCAGGGGCCGTTCCCGGTGGAAAGGTTGTGTCCCGTACCAATTATGCTATCCGATCAGGGGGAAATCTAAAATCTTCCACATTAACCTCCTAAAAAAATATGAGGGAACGATCCGATGGTACTTCTCTCCCACTCATGACTATGGCGGTCGCGATGGAAACTGAATCGGGCGAAGACGCGGATAGGGAGTATCCTTTACAACCTGGGGAAACCTATAAGGATGTACATATAATCCTGATCTGTCGAATGAAGAAACAGAACTGGTCATCCGTTTGTTGGAGTCCCATCAACAGATTCTTACCGATCGTCCAGGGCGGACAGGGTTTGGTCGAGTTTGATATGACTCTGACTACCCAAGACCCCATTCGCCAAAAAAATATATCCAGTGCCCTTTCGAAAGAGAAGGCCCTGGAAGCAGAAATCCAGAAGCTTCTGGATGATGACATCATAACTCCTTCGACTTCTCCTTATAATGCCGGGGTTGTCTTGTTGAGGAAGCCAAGCGGGGAGCACCGCTTATGTATTGATTACAGGCATTTAAACAGTTGTACGACATTCCAAGTTGAGCCGTTACCAAACACAAATCAACTATTTGCCAGATTAAATAGGGCAAAGTACTTCTCAAAAATCGATTTAAGTCGGGGATATTATCAGATCCCCTGTGAAGCCTGAGGTTCGGCCCATGCTCGCTTTCAGTACTCCGAGCGGCCATTACGAATTAAGGTGATGCCTTTTGGGCTGAGCAATGCGCCCAGGTGTGTTCACCTCGCATGATGAGAATGTTATTAGACCCTTTAAAGGATCCCTCTGTGGTCTCGTTTATGGATGATATTCTCATCGCGTCTGACAATCTGAGTGATCACCTGAGGGTCCTTGGGACAGATCTTCAAAAGGTTAAAAGAGGAAGGGTTAAACCGCCCGTCCAGCCAAATGCATGATTGGCTATCAATCCTTGGAAGTTCTGGGACATACTATTACCCCAGGGGGACTGGTACCGGAAGAAAAGAATATTGAAAAGGTCCGTCTCGCACCCCGTCCTAGATCCAAAAAAGATGTTAGGTCTTTCTTGTCTCTGTGTGGATTTTACCAGAAATTTATTCCAAAGTTCAACGAAATTGCAGCGCCGTTAACCGAGACTCTGAAGAAAGGATCGCCAGATCTTATAATCTGGACCCCGAGCTGTGAAGAAGCTTATGGGAAGCTGAAACAGGCTTTGGTGGATAGGCCAGTCCTGCAACTCCCAGATTGGAGAAAACGTTGTTCTGAGAACCGACGCGAGTAACATAGGGATTGGGGCAAAACTATTTGCAGGAAGGGCGAGATAATCCTTCGGTGCTGTGCGGTGCATATGCCAGTCGAAAACTGTACCCGCCGAACGGAATTACTCCACCATCGAACGGGAATGTCTAGCTCTAGTGTGGGCGGTACAGAAATTTCAACCTTATCTGTATGGAGTCCATTTCAAAGTGCAATCCGACCATCAACCTCTGACCTTTTTGGCAACTTCTAAGAAACTGAACGCGAGGTTAATGAGATGGTCATTGCTCCTACAACCGTATCAGTTCACGGTCGAATACATCCCCGGAAGGGAGAATGTGGGAGCAGATTTCCTATCACGGCATCCTATGGTTGAATGTGAGGGTGGGGTCATTCGAACAGAACCACTGACAGTAGAAAGTTCGTAGGGTTCGATTTTCTTAAGAGGGGGCCTATGTAGCGAAACGCCAGTGGTCCATGTCCTTATGCATTCTTTTATTTTTGGTAAACGGGGAAACGGCTTACGGAAACTCTCAGTTCTCTTGTTTGCTCAAATCTCCATGAAAGATGGTTCTTTGGGTTATCTTCATACCACAATCTTTGCATGGAGCGAGTATATATTTGTCTTTCCTTTCGGGTAGTCCCGATGGAGCGCCTTGCGTCAAATGTGCACTGGGGCAGCTGCTGGTCAATTGATGGCCGTGCCAACACATACCGTTTGATAGTTGCAGCATGTCAAGTAATTTAAAGATTACGACAGAGATGCAACATACTACTGAAGTGGTGGAAAGGGTCCTTTTTTGTTGGACGTGACCAAATCGGACAGTATCCACACAGCTTCTGTGCTTGAGCCAAATACGTCTGATGAAGCCAGGTCAATGTATTAGCCATATCACACATGGTGTGCTTAACTCTGAGAGAGAGGCAAGGGCATATCTTGAGGAAATGACATAGGCCCCGAGAACAGTTAAATTCTGGTTGAGACTACGCATGATTATCCTGCATACTAAGAAACAATGACAATTTGCAGTAATGGTGCATCTCGGGTCCTTTCATTGACATAGGCCCGAGAGCAGTCAAATTCAAAGTTGAATCTACGCATGATTATCAGGCATATCCATTTCGTACCGGACATTGAAAGACACCTATCTAGGTTAAGTCCATGAACAATTCCTCAACAACCAGTGGATTTGATTCTACAGAAGCCTGTTGAACTTACACCCAAGTACCGGGAAGGAAGGAGATTCCAGCACACGGGGTGAGATGTATATGGACAGATCGGACAGTTTATGAAGCTGGGTCTGTGACTATGGCTACTTGAGGCCATCTGCCTGAACTTTATCTGTGTTGTGTCTGTTTAGAACTTTCTGTGTTACCTGCCTTGGTGTTTTTCTGTGCTGTCCTGTATTGATTTAATAAATCAAGTTTTAGCTTATTCCAACGAGCACTGTGTTATATATATGGATCAGCCAGAGGAACACAACAGGAAATAGGTCCTTAGGTCGAAAGAAAGAGTGACAGTGAGTCCGGGGAAAACGGAGGAGGGTTGGCAGGTGAAGACCTATCCCAGCCAGGGCTATATATAGAAGATTATTTAAACATTGTGACAGGGCTATTTGGGACCCTCCACGTAGCTTGTTACACACCTGTTTCAAAGGAAATAAATGAACTTCTATTTGCCGACGATCAGTGTCTGTTTTATAGCGACGAGGGCAGACTGCAAGATCATATTAATAATCTTAGTTCAACCAGCAGCAGATACAATATGAATATAACTATATCTAAAACCGAATTGATGCAAGTTAGCAGATCTCCTGGTCAATTAAGTATACAGATAAATAGCACATCTTTGAAACAAGTCAAAGAATTCAAATATCTTGGAAGTATGACCACAGAAGATGGCAGATTGGACAGAGAAATCGAAATCAGATGTCAAAAGCAAGTGCATTTACATATAAACTGTCAGCCATGCTGAAAGATCCAAATATATCATTGTCCGCAAAACGACAGATAATAAACAGTATAACCTATGCTACCAATCTCAACGGCATTCCATTGGTTACAGGAGACTACTGCAACACACATTGTATTAATTACGGATTCAAAGAGTATACTTAGTAAGGTGGAGAAAGGAATGTTTCGAGTGGAATGAATATCGTCTCTTCAGAGGTCACAGATTGTGAGAATTGTAATATTTTGCCCTAGTCATGCGAGGGTGTGGAGGAAATAAAAGGTTGCTAGACCTGCAGGGAATGCACTTCTTGGTGGTAGATTGCCTATGGACAAGGGGGAGGTGGTTGTGCGCTTGTGGCACCAGGTGGAGAAGGCGGGGGGAAACAGACTGAGAACCCGTATGTGGAAAGAATGAGATTGCGGGGGGTCGGCAATGGTTCTGGAAGAATCTAAAAACTGAGAGGGAAAACCAGGAGAACTTTAAATCAGATAACAGTGGGAACGAATAGTAGTATGACTCTTCGCTGGCTGTTGAACGAGGGGACGGAAGACGTATAGGAATGTTCTGAGTGCAGTGATGTCGGTTCTTAACTCAACTCTCAAAATTGGACATTATCCAAATTTCACTTTCGCAAACCCAACACCTGTGAGATGAGATGCCTGAGTAGAGCGGCCACCTTAACAATCCGAGACCGATTAAGAAATGTTGTTAGACAGACAGTGTGATCAACACCTTGTGCCACATTTATTGAAAGACAGAAGATCAAGTGCTTTGGCCATCTCGTTAGAATGCATCACCATCAACTACCATCACTGGCCCTACATCAAAGATCATCTGCGACGAGAGCAAGAGAATGCCCAAGAAGAAAATGGATTGACGGGATCACAGACATTGTACAATGACACGGAATGACACTATCCAATGCCACCCATCGGGTGCTGTGGCGCCAATTATTCCTCCCCACGAAACTTGACGGCAAAAGTGGAAGTTGATGATGGTGATGATGATGAGCCGACATTATTTTGGAAATTTCCAAGCTGGTAGTTTTTATGTCGCCACAAAAGTCGGATACATGATATCGCTGGCAATTACCATTCTCTAACGCTTACAATGAAGAGCAGCTGGCACGTAAACATGATGTTTGAACGCTAATTGCAATTACGTTCAACTGTCTCTTTCTGATAATTATAATGATGCAATGAGAAATACGGAGTAGTTGTATTCCTCTACCTCTCCATCATTCGTCACATTTGGTAAACTAATGAGAGAATTATGAAATCACCAAACCGTTCATCACAGCCTCATACCTCTATAATATATTCTTCTGACTTTTGTACAGGGGATCCAAATCACCCACGAGGATCCAAATATGCGTGTGTATCCTGGAAGGAATCAACATTGGGGGACGATGAATCAATAACATTAGATATGCAGATGATACAGTCTTGATTGCAGACAATGAACAGGACCTGCAAAATTTTGTAGATGCGGTTGTTACACACAGTGAACAACTAGGGTTAGAATTAAATTGTAAAAAGACATAGATTATGGTCGTCACTAGGAAGAACGAAATACCACAATGTAATATACAAGTAAATGGGAATATTCTTCAACAAGTGAATAGGTACAATTATCTCGGAACAGTAATAACATCTGATGGGAGATGCTTTGAAGAGATTAGAACAAGAATCGCCATGAAAAACATACTGACCAATAAAAAGATGTCAATTGAAACGAGAAAAATAGTGTCGAGATGCTACATATAACCTGTACTTTTATATGGATGTGAAGCTTGGACAATGAGCAGTCAGGCTGAAACACATCTGATGGCTGTAGAAATGTGGTTTCTGAGGAAAATGCAAAGAATACCATGGACAGCCAGAAAGGCCAATGAACAAGTCCTTCAAGAAACAAATGAAGATCGTAAACTGATTAGAGACATTAGATGCAGACAGTCACAATGTTTTGGACATGTTATGAGAAACTATGATTTGGAGAACTGTCGTATTTTATTTATAATGGTATATGTCGTCCCTGGGGTGAGGGGAATCAACATCGACATCCTTTTACCCCATATCACTATCTTGAAGATCTTCTTGATTTCTGTCTACAAAACCCCGTCGGTCCCTGGATCCCTCCCTCTCTCTCTCTCTTTTACTACTGTATCAAGCCCCCTCTCATTCTTTTCCCAAAACACACTAAACAACACTGGCTCTAACAAAACAACAATTTAGTTTAATAGAGAAAAGTGTCATGTATGTGCAAAGTGTATGAGTAGAATGTCTGTCGTATAATCTAGTGTGTATGCAGAATCAGACCGAACAGCCAAGGAGCGCAGTCTGCTTCATCATCGTACTGACCACACCACAACACCATATCAGGGACAGAAAACCTCACCCAAGTGATGTGTCTCTCAGGCCAAGTGTCGACTTCTTCAGATAGCTCGTGAACAATCCGGATGCTTGGTCTTCAATAGTGGTAACAGTCCAATATTGATCATCATTCTAGCACACACAGTGTAACTACTCTGTTCATTAAATGTTCTGTGATCCGAGAATCCTACAAATATTATTAATGTCACTCTGGAAAACCTAAATGTTCGTATGTCACTTCTTGTAAGATTTTCCCAATGTTAACACACAATGTTACTGTTCCAGGTAGTTATATCTACTAGTATTCCTGGTACAAGTGTTATTTTCAGTGTCCTGAATTTACTGTGATGTAAACTATCACTTAAGAAACACACTTATAATCATCATGTCCTGCTCAGCAGAGGCCAGGTTCCTGCAGACCATCTGGGTTATGGGCCCAGTGCAAAAGCCTTCAATACTCGAGCCATCACTTTCTATGACATTGTTGCTAGCTTCTTGGTAGAATAACGTGGAACAGTCGAGTGAAACCTGTTGAATAGAGAACACACTTGGTGAGAGCAACCCAATTCTGACCTTTATTAGGTGAGTGAAGGCCACCGGCCGCACTCAGAAAAAATAACAGAGAACCAAACTCTGTCATAAGGCCGAGGAAACTCATCACTTCGGTCTGAGTCATGTAAGACAAGGAAAGACTACCGGAAACGGGTAGAAACCCAGCAGATGCCCTACTGGAAGATCCTACCATTTTACATTCCCTCAATCCCCCCAACCATCCTCAATCTCTCTAAATATTATCCCACTACATTGTCCTTAACTCACTGAGTTAAATGATATCTCACACCAGCTAGTTTAAGCTACGCGATAGGCTACTGTTGCCGACGCTCTTATAATACGTTCTATCACCGCACAGTACTACACTCTTTTCCTAAGTATAATCTAAGTTAAATATGTTTAATAGAATACCATATAGTTATTCCTGTTGTAGATGGAGACTATGAAATCACAGACTGGATCGATGTCCGCCGATATACATCAACAATAGACACTACAGTCTATCTCTATAGAAACAACTCGGAATACTGCACCGGTCCGTAGCGCTTCACAACTTGTGGTCGACTAACCCAAAGTTGTTTATCTCAACCGTTTTTATTCTGGGTATAAATGACGTCACAAAACTGTCTAGACGCTAGACCGTCTAGAATCTATTTTTCTCTCTCCTGTTTAGACTGGGTGGAAACAACCCGTCGTCTATTTTGCTTTCATCTGGGAACCTGTTTCCCGTACAACAAAAAGTCTAGCCCGCCTGTGAACCAGAGAATAATTTCCCCACAACACAAGATCTAGCCGACTTCTGCCCAGACATTCCGTCTATCACAGTGGTTCTCAACCTTGTTTGGCCCGTGCCCCCTTCGCCATATTTTCAGAACGTCATTCCCCCCCCCCTTCCTATAAAAAATGTGGCCCGTGCACCCCTTCACCGTATTTTCAGAACGTCATTCTCTCCCCCTCCCTTTCATATTTCCTATCTAAAAATACCCCCACCCCTATACAGTATACATAAAAATGTAAGGTAAATTTAATAGCACATACTAAAACAAGTCTAGACATCCACATATAACATGATTTGTGGGTCTACTGACTTTATAAAATGAATTTTAGAAGGATGAGACGTACTTAACTGTAAAGTATGAAGAGAAAAACAATATCAAGTAATCGGTTCTTGTATTAACGCGATCTTGAAATGGTCTTCATTCCCCCCCCCCCCTGGAAACCCTAAAATTCCCCCCTGGGGGGGGGGATTCCCCACCGGTTGAGAACCACTGGTCTATCACATCAAAGGCTGGCTGCCGCCTTGCAGACGGATGGCGCTATAGTCCCTCCTCGAACAACAACGTATTAAAGAAATGCCGACTGTGTGTAGACATTTGGCGCGACTTTCTGTCATCGATCGAAACCATCAAGTTTTTAATGTGACAAGAACTTGGTGACAACTGGTAAGATCTAGGGGAACAGACCAAGGGGAAGACCTAGAAGCAAGTACCTGGATGGCTTGGCATTGTGGCATGGTCGAGACAGAAACACGGAGCTGATCCACGATTCTAGGTGATCGAGTGAGATGGCAGAACATGATCTCCCACGCTTACCGGCATGGCACATGATGGATGGATGGATCCTAATAACACACGTAGTATTTTGACGTAGGTTTTATAATTTAGTAATATTATTTTTTATTTCAAACCTTTCAGGGATTTTCAAAACGTCTTAGTCTTCTGCCCTTATAAAGAAAGTTAGACATCCTCTCCATTGCATATAACAGCAGGATTAGGGAAGAAGACACCATCTGTCTATATAGAAACTTACTAACCAAGCTTTCCTTTTAGTCCCTTTGTAATAGTCTTGGTTAATTTAGAATTGTTAACCGAATACTAACAAGTCTCAAATATATGTGGTGTTTGATGAAATAAAAGGCCAAAAGCTTTGCACTTGTATATCGGGTTTATCACATCCATATATTAGGAGCACCCATCGTTATGAGTACCAAAAAAATGTTCAGTCTCCCCACAATCTAAGGCATTTAAAGGGGGACATCCCTCTGTCGACCCTGATATCTAATTTTTTTTACATGGTAGTCTTTCCCCCAAATGAGTGTGTTCCTATCTATCATCATTTGGTACTAACTAAAATTAAGACAAAATATTACCCCCAGTAACAGTATACACTCACTGAGGACATCAGTGGTAGATGGTATTGTTTTCATGTAATCATTATCATATGACAAACTTTTCATGACTGGATTTCGTGATTACCATATAGGCACAGAATGTTGATCATCATAAATGATGGCACTGAATTTGAGGTGATTGCCATATGCTTAGGGTAAGGCCTGAGGTTCTTTATAGTTATGTACCAAGGTTATTGATCATTACAAATGATGGCACTGAGTTTTCCGTTGATTAACGTCGGTTGACAAACCTTGGTGTAAAGCTTGAGGTTCTGTGTAGTTTTTAACAACGGACCTCTCAAAAGAAGCACGAAAAATACATCCATGAGTGTGGAGTCACTCGTGATATTCTATAAGATCCTAAACCAATTCAGGACATTACAGGGGTTGATAGTCTAATACATTTTCCCATCTTCCAAGAGGCCTGCAGAGCTACAGGCCAGGAAAAGATACCTGGTCAAAGGCAGCCACTTTTGCCTTTGATGTTTATGAGGGGTTCCAGAGTAGACAGGAAATTATGGCGGCAGCGCTTGATCTCGAGGATGCATACAATAGAGTTCAATATAATATTTTGATGACCACACTGATGGAGAAGGAGGTCAATCCCTGGTTGGTGAACTGGATAGCAGCCGTCCTGCATTCTCGTCGGGTTGCTCTCCGTCTGGGTGCATGAACCTCAGAGCCACATATATTAACCACGGGACTGCCACAGGGATCTGCAATCTCACCGGTTCTCTTTAACGTGTATACGAGCAAGATTGCAAACCTAGAAGCACCATGGTCTGGCAAGAATGAGACAGCGAGGAGTGACGAGGGGTTCTGGCCGGCGCTCGACGCTCAGAGGTAAGGCGAGACGGAGATATAATCAGATTTCTACTGGTACTATTGGTGTTGGAATTCTTCGCTGGGTGCTGAGGATGGGGACGGAGAGCTTATGGGAATGCCCCGAATGCTGTGATGTCGGTCTCTAAATCAATTCAATCAATCATTTTCCCATCTGGTACGCGTATTATGTTCTGGTGCTTTAAGTGTACTATCTTAATGTGGAACAAATAAATCTTCCCCAGACTTAGGAAATGAGAAAGGGCAATGGATCTGCCTATCTCATACATGCCTATCTAATGTACGAGATGAATAATTTCTTTCCTTTCAAAAGTGTATTTGTTCACTCATTCATTCACTAGCATGTCCTCTGCAGAACTTCTTTCCCATAGCAACCATCCGTAAAACTTCTCGGTCATAAGCAAGATGTCCAGCGTTCGATACACCGATCTGGAGATCATCTGCCACATCCTGCATCCATCTTATATTTGGCCCTCTTCTTCTTCTCTTCCTAAGTATATATCCCTCCATGACTGTTCTCTCCAAACTTGCATGCCGTTTTAGGTGACCAAAATATTTCAGTTTTCTTTGTTTTATCGTCTTTAGTAGCCAACCTCTTCAATGTTAAGATTTTGTCGTATGGACACATTTGTTCTGTTCTTTTCCAAGATATTCTTAGAACCCATTTATAGCATTTATATTCAAAAGCATTTATGCGTTGTTCAGTTTGTTTAGTAAGAGTGTACTGATCTCACAGGCGGATGTTGCAATGGCAAAGATGCATGCTTTTCAAGATCTAATTTGTGTAGTTCTTTCAGTCCCACACCAAAATATATTCAATTGTTTTAGTTTACGAAGAGCAATATATATTCGTCTTTTAATTTTCTTCATTAAGGCACAATTGTTGGTAATTGATTACCCAAGACCCCGGGATGGTTAACCCGGTCAACAAATGCCCGCAGAAGTAGGATGTGTCGGCCTAACGGCGCAAGAACGCAGCTTTACTGTAAACAAGCACAACGCAATCACATCCGAAAAAAAAAACACTCTGGATGAACGCAGAAGAATAAGAAGATTACCCAAGATATTTGAAATTTTCCACCACCTCCAATTGTCCTCATTAACATATATTTCTTTCTCCATATTAGTGTTATCTGTATGCATTACAAGGGTCTACACATATTTTGGTGCCTTAAATAATATAGACGTTCTTGGGTAATTTTGTGTTGCTGATTCCAAAACTGTAATCCCATTTTTATTTCTATCAGCTCTAGTTTTTGAGATAACTTAAAATTACCTTCTTCGTAGGGCAGTTGATATGTACTAGCCTAGAGTTAGGTGCCATCGGTGGAATTTTGACTGTAATCTGTATTCATGTTATATATATAATTACTGTGCATTTATTGCCTTCATGTAAAACACCAAAAATGTATTAAAACTTTATTACTAGCATTAAAAAAAAAAATGTGTAGTCAACACACAAAAAGATTATTTTCGAGGACTTCCAGGAATGTGATATGTCCAGACAGTCATGCTTAAGGGTCCATCATGTGGGCATCACAAAGTCCCTGGCATCTCTCTTCCATTGTTTTTATATCTTGGTGAAATCTTTCACCCTGCCTCTCACTAAAGATCTCGCCAAGATTCTAGGGAAAGAAATGGGTACTTCATTGTTAATTCACCGCAAACAAAGGAATCCCAGGAGTTCCCGGGAAATCGCGTGACATCAGGGTGAATCCATAAAGGGTGTAGGGGTGTGTTAATATACTCTATGCAATCGAGGAATGCTAAGTGGAATATTTTGGGGGCCACTGCATTCCTTAATTACAGATCCATCCTTCATGTACCATGCAGGAAAGCGTGGGCGATCATGACTCACCATTTCACTCGATCACCAGAGTCGTGGATAAGCTCAGTGTTCCTGTCTCGGCCATGTCATGTGGCAAAGCCATCCAAGTATTTACGTCTCCGTCTTCCCTTGGCCTGTTCTCTTCGATCTTGCTAGTTGTGACCAAGTTCTCCAGTCCATTTCTTCTCATAAAATGCCCCAAAAATGTTGACTGTCTACGTCTAATTTCTCTAATCAATTTACGATTTTCATTTGTTTCCTGTAATACTTGGTCATTGGTTTTTCTGTCTGACCATGGTATTCTTAGCATTCTCCTCAGAAACCACATTTCTACAGCCATCAGATGTTTTTCAGCTTGACTGCTCATTGTCCAAGTTTCACATCCATACACAAGTACAGGCTCTATGTATCGCCTCAACACTCTTTTTCTCGTTTCAGTTGGCATCTTTTTATTGGTCAGTATGTTTTTCATCTTGCTAAAGGCTTCTTCTTCTTTCGTTCGCTTGAAATATGTCTATAACTGCAATGCTGTCTCTTGTATGAATTGAACTGTCTTTTTTTTCAGTTCACACAGCGGTCCATAGAGTTTATCTTCCACTGTCGTCTCTCTAGGCCAGAAGGTTTGCCTAGATATGTTATATTTTGGGCAGTCTTGGAGTATGTGCTCTGCTTTCTGCGACGCCAATCCACATGTGCACATGGCTGTTTCACCAATCTTGAATTTTGTATACATGTGGTTGCGTAATCTATTGTGCCCTGTTCTGAGGCGCAGAATAATGACTTGTTCTGGTCTATCCATAACGTGGTAGTCATCTTGAGCAGGTTTTGGTGGCTTTCTGACTGATTTGATCATTCTTTTCTTTTGGTGGTGTGTAACGGGCACATCAGGCTGATCTTCTTTGGCTCCTTCCTTAGCCAATTGATCAGCTCTGTCGTTTCCGGGTACTCCACAGTGGGATGGTATCCACTGTATGGTGACCTTATGCTGACTACTAAGTTCAGAAAGTAGTGTCCTTAGTACTGGCAATTTCCCAGACAGGAGCGCCTCGAGTACTGATTTTGCATCTGTGAATAGCACCACAGGTTGTGTACCATTGCTGGTATTTAGTAATTTCTCTGTTGCTATCTTGATTGCCTCAATTTCAGCATGGTAGTTATGGCAGTACTTTCCTGTCTGTACTCTAGCTGTGTCCCTAGTACTATTTGGGTATTCTATGTACACTCCCGCTCCTCCATTTCGAACAGCATTTTGTGCTGACCCATCTGTGTAGACTCGGATCCAGAGGTCCTGTGGGTATTCTTCATCAAGGAAGCTGAGAATGGATGTTCTGCGCTGCACACTGTTCTGTTCTTCCTTGTCAAATATTGCTCTCACTTTTGTCTGGATTTGTAATGATAGTCTATGCTCATCTTTCCATGGAGTTCGCTCTGGTATAGTTGTTAGGGGGATACCAACTGTGGGCAGATCGGTGGTTTCTCTGCAGAGTCGTTTGGCCTGGTGGATAAAACTATTTCTTTTCAAACCGCCCACAGCTAGGTTTTCAAATCTGTTCTTTATAGGTGGCTGGCAGCTGAGGACTTTCTGCTTGTATTAGCGTTTTCGTATCTCTGCGGTCACTCAGTGCTTGTGTCCTCCCCATCTTCTCCATTTCCACTATAGGAGTTGATCTCATCCCTGCTGTGGTGACTCTAAGTGCTTGATTTTGCACTTTGTCCAGTTCTTGTAGTGTGGATTTTGATGCCGAACACCACGCAGTTGACCCGTATTCCAGGTGTGGTCGTATGCTCTGTTGATAAACTTTGCTAAGTATTTTACCACTGGCTCCCCATGTGGTTCCACTTAGCTTTCTCAGGATGGACTATTTTCCTTCTGGCTTTTGCTACTGCTTTGTTGATGTGCTTTCTCCATGTCAGCCTGCCATCAAATGTTACTCCAAGGTATGTTGGTTCTTTATCTTCTCTTAGGGGTGTTCCATTTATCTGGATGGTCCCTGCCTTTTGTTTTGGAGAGAGGGTAAATAGGGTGGTGCTGCACTTGTCAGTGTTTATGCTGACACACCATCTATTTGCCCATGCAACAAATGTGTCTACAGCTCTTTGTAGTAATCTGGTGGCCACTGATGCATGTTCATTTGTGCTCCATAGAACCAGGTCATTGGCGTACATTGCCGCTTTAATTCCATGCGGTAGATTAGCAACGAGATCATTGATGAAGATTAGAAAAAGTGTGGGGGACAAGACTCCGCCCTGGGGAACACCATGATGCAGTTGTACTTTCTTGCTCTTTAGTCCGTCTATCTGTACTCGAGCTCTTCTGTTGTGCAAGTATGCTTTCACCCATTTGTACATTCTTCCATTGACTTTGCAGTTTCTCAGTTTATTCATCAGACCTTCTTTCCAGACTTTGTCAAAGGCTTTCTTCAAATCTATCCATGCCGCAAGCACCAGCTTCTTCTCTTGGAATGCACCCTCAATTTCTTGAGAGAGGTAGGTTGTCTGATCTTCCGTAGCGTAGCACTGCCTAAAGCCAGCCTGCTGTGGCACAAGGATGTTTTTACTTTCAATGTACCACTGCAGCCTGTGATTGATAATGCGCTCCAGTGTTTAAAGGTTTCTTTTGCCATGGCGATTCTTGTTCTTTAGTCCGTCTATCTGTTTCAGGCTCAAAGACCCCTCTGCCATACACCGCAAGGTACTATATTGGCAGTAAATGACAGTTTTTTTGACAGATTCTTGTTCTAATCTTTTCAAAGCATCTCTCATCAGTTGTTATGACTGTTCCGAGATAATTGAACCGATTCCCTTGTTGAAGAATATTCCCATTTACTTGTAAAATACAGTGTGTATTTCTTTCTTCCTAGTCACGACTATAATCTGTGTCTATTTACAATTTAATTCAAACCACAGTTGTTCACTGTTCACTGTCAACCACATCTGCTAATTGTTGCAGATCCTGTTCATTGTCTGCAATCAATATTGTGTCATCTGCATATCTAATGTTATTGATGTTTCGTCCTCCAATGATGATTCCATGTATATCTTCTACATTTCTGAAAATATTCGCACTGTATAGGGAAAACAGATCTGGAGAAATTACACATCCCTATCTCACACCTCTCTTAATAGGCTGATATTGTCATACTTCTTTACAATCCTTATGGCAGCTTTTTGTTTCCAATATATTTTTTTATAAGTCTGATGTCTTTCCCATCAATTTGTAGATCTGCAAGCATATCTACCATGTTGACATGTCTTACTCTATCGAAAGCCTTTGTGTAGTCAATATAGCAAAAATGTATATCTTTGTTTACGTCTATAGAACGTTCAATAACTGACCGCAGCATATACACAGCATTTACTGCACCCTTTCCTTCTAAAAACCCACATTGTTCTTCCCCTATTTCAGGTTGTATTTTCTTCCTCCTCACTCTTTGCATGATAATTCGTAGCAAAATCTTCGTGATGTGACTCATTATACTAATTGTTCTATATTGATCACATTCCAAGGCTCCTGATTTCTTTGGGATTGCAATAAACACAGAATTACATAATTCAGAAGGTATATCTCCGGTATCATATATGTGTTCAGCAGTCTGGTGACTTGATCTATTCCATATTCTTCTAAAGCTTTAATCATTTCTGCTGTGATGTTATCTGAACCTGGAGTCTTGACAGCTTTCATATGTTTAAAAACTATTCCGAACCTCCATCTTCAAAATTGGTGGTCCTTCATTATTAAATCGAATATCATACTGTTCACATAATCTGACCATACATGTAGAATCTGATCTTTTTCTATTATGATTTTGCCATCTTTAGTTTTTAGACAACCTGCTGATGTGCTTGTTTTTTTATGAGTAAGTTCCTGAATTTATTTGTGCACCAATTTGGTATTTTGACTGTAGTGGTGGTTTTCAATTTCTGTGCAGTTTTTCTCAAGCCATGCTTCTTTTGCCTCCTTACATAATATTCTGACTTGTCTGTGAATTTCTTCATATTTGGCAGGATTAGTTTTGTTGAGTCTTCTTGTTTCCATTAATTGTAAAATTTCTTTGTTCATCCATTTCTTACGACCCACTTTCTTTAAATTTGGAATAGTTGTTTCTGCAGTCAAACTGATTGAATTCTTCAACATTTCCCATTGATCATCCACATCTTGAAATAGGATCCCGAGATATGATAATATATCAAATCTGTACTGTACTTCTATGTTGAATTTGTTTTGTATTTCC
Source organism: Cepaea nemoralis (assembly GCA_014155875.1). Classification (NCBI taxonomy): domain Eukaryota; kingdom Metazoa; phylum Mollusca; class Gastropoda; order Stylommatophora; family Helicidae; genus Cepaea; species Cepaea nemoralis. The sequence goes on from JACEFZ010023980.1 coordinate 20,625, forward strand.
TGTAAGTAATCTGTAGTCACTATAACAATCAGCACTGGGAACTGTTTTTGCAATTGTTAAAGCATTTCGAAACCTTCTGCTAATCAGAATGTAATCAATCTATTGTCTAATCCTGCTATCAGGACTCCTCCTACCCCGCCGGTAGTCATGCTACGGCCCGCAGAGTGGGAAACGACGATGTGGTCGAAGCTGTAGTATGCTTGTTTGTTTACTTTAACTTAACACACACAAAAATTAGGTGCGTGGCCCAGCAGGGAATATTATTTCTGAAATTTGGCCCGCCTGCTGAAAAGGTTGGCCACCCCTGTTCTAGGGTGTTGTTTAAACCAGGTGTTTCCTACAATCATTTCCTTCTCTTTTGCCCACTCTACAAGTCTGTATCCTCTTTCGTTTCTCTCTCCCAAACCATGGTTTCCTACTGTGTATCTATCAACTATATTTCCTACTTTTCTTTGAAGTCACCTATTACGATGTTTATTTCTGAATTTTTACATTTCTTTAAAGCAGACTTTCTTTTCTATGTCATTATAAAATTCCTCTACTCTATCTTCACTGGATTCTCCTTTCTTCTTCTTCTTTCTTCTTCTTCAGCGTTCCGAGCCATTGAGGTTCTTTGCTGCAAATACAATCTGTCTCCATTCGTCTCTCTGGTGGACCTTCTCTTGCCAGTCGTTGATTCCAAGTGCTTGTAGGTCTGTATGTATATTATCTCTCCACCGCCTTCTTGGTCTACCTCGGGGTCTACGGTCATTCTCCTTTTGGGGCATATATTTGAATAATGTTTATGCTAAAAAGTCTGCCGATTAATTTAACTAATAGAACTCTGTCTGACACAGCCCAATATCCTTGAACAGATTTTGATGTTTGCTGATCCAAGATAATTGCTATAAATGATTATGGAAGTAGTGCAATGTTATGCATACGTTGCATCCAAACTTACACAAACTCGACAGCATGTTTTCAATTAATTCAGAATAATTGTCTGCTTTTTAAGTTACACTGACAGTTTTGCACAACGAAAACAAATGATGACCAGGCTAAAGACACTGTTATGTCCATCGAATTGATAAAATGTGGATCGTTTACTAACCTTCTAATTTGAGGTCCATCAAAAATTTCAGCTTTAAGATTTTCTATGCTCAATTCCCAAAACTTTCTGCATAAATAATTAAATCAGGTACCATCTTTGTTCAGTGTCTTAACAAATCGCTTCATCAAGCCAACCTTTATGTATAATGTGGCAGTAGAACTCTTTTTCGATCAATGAGAGACTTGTTGACAATATTTTCTTCTCCAACTTTAAATTCATCTCGCAACGGCCACTATTTCTTTGTCCAGTGCATATCTTGTGCCCTGCTATCCCATAAACATATAAAGATATTTGGTGAATCCTCTTTGTTGTCCAAGCTAGAAGTTCATCACTTTAAGATCTACACAAGCCATCTAACTATGTTCTAAATACTTCACTTTTTTTTCAAGAACTGTGCTTATTGTAGCATACTCCTCCTTCTTTGTAGCAAACAATATAAAATAACACAAAGTAATGCAGCTTTACATAACATAATTACGACACATACAGGACGTTGCGGCGACTAGCCTTCATAAGCAAACAAATACATGCACGAAACACAACATATAGAACAGGAGAAGATCCTCCGGTGACTGCATTAAGGCATAAGGACAGGATGAGAAGAATAGAAAGATAGAAAAAAAAAAAGAGAGCAATGAAGAGAAAATGAAAATATGAAAAAAAAATTATGCTACTTAACTCAGAGCCCGAGGCTGTTCTGCTACCACGAATATATTCTTTATGTGACAGTCACAGGTAAATGAGAGGAGGTAGTACGTGAAAAAAGAGGGGCAGGGATGTGAGGCGGGGGACTGGAAGCAATGAAGATGTGGTAGTTATCCGAAAGTGAGAGCTGAGGAGTCCGAGTGGATGTACGTTCATTGCATGAGTGGGTGTCAGTGAATGGTCGCCCATAGTGGACGAATATTAAAGAGCAATGACCTGTGCACCTAAGTATGATGGTAATATAAAAAAAACTTATTTTAAGTGCTCCTGTATGTGTGTACGAAGTGAGTCCTGGAGTCTGGGTGGACTGATCTGTGTGAGCGCACATACATACATCTACACACATCAGCAAACAGTCATACAATAGTATACATACAAGTGTATGGTGTATATGAAAAAGGAGAGAGAGAGGGAGAGAGAGAGATTTATAACAGGTTTCCTCTGTATGAAAATTTGGCTGCTACTTCCCCAGCTTATAGATTCGAGTCTGACGGTTCCAGGCTGAATATTTCATGTTTTGGAGGCAAGGAATGGCGTATTGAGCTGTCTCCATGTCACCTCTTTTATCCTGGTCAACTTTCTTAATTCTAAGACACTGCTGGATGTCCTTATCTTCCTCTTTTTCCCTTCATCTTCCGTTATCAGCGGTTCTTGTATTTCCTCATGATTTAGTCGTTCTATCCTGATTTTAACGCTACTTTACGATCCCTTTTGTTTGTGATTGAAAGCGAAAGCATTCGAGCTCCAACGATTGTTGTGCTGCATGTTATTTCAAAATGTTGTGTACGCGCAAATAAAAACGTGATAATCCTCTGTGAGCTTTCGTCGTCTTCGATACATTTTTACTATTCAATTATGTCGTTACTTTTAAATTTACGAGGGTAAGTTAATAAGTAAGTCACAAATGGCTGTAGAAAAATAACTAAATATGATAACAACTTGAAACCAGTTTATTTGTATACATACATTGCCCCTTTATTTCTCAACATAATTTCCACCAACATTGATGCACTTATCCCATCGTTTTATCAAGTCCTCCCAAACCAGCTGCATAGAACTGAGTGCTCTGTTTAGAAACACGTTTTCACTTCACATTCAACTTCGGCGTCATTCGCGAAATGTCTCCCGCCAAGGTGAGGTTGTCAGTGTTTATGCTGACAAATGTTTGTTCCGTAAAGCGGTGAGTAGCTGGGTAGTAAAAGTAACGAGGGCGAGTTAATACGTAAGTCACATAGTTCTGTGGGAGGGCCGGTAAATGAAAACAAAGCACGCAGTTCTATACAGCCGGTTTGGGAGGACTGATAAAACGATGGGATAAGTGCACCAATGTTAGTGGAAATTATGTTGAGAAATAAAGGGACAATGTATGTATAAAAATGAACTAGTTTCAAGTTGTTATCACGTGTAGTTATTTTTCTAGTCATTTGTGACTTACTTATTAACTTACCATTGTACACTATTTTAAATATACACACTTTACTCTCTCTCTCTCTCTCTCTCTCTCTCTCTCTCTCTCTCTCTCTCTCTCTCTCTCTCTCTCTCTCTCTCTCTCTCTCTCTCTCTCTCTCTCTCTCTCTCTCTCTGCTTGACTAGCAAATGATATGATATCTAACATAAACTTACTTCAATTAGCTCATCTCTGGACAAGAAATCAGAAAGCATTTCGTTTTTCTTTGTGTCTGAGTTGGTAACAGACACAAATAACCTCCCTTGCGATATTTCGTGAGCATTTTCTGGAAGGACTTCGTCCAGCATGCATCGAAGACTGCGTGTAAAGTTAAAGCCAGGGGTCAGAGGTCCTAGCGGTTTCTTTCGAATTTCTTTAGCCAAGTTTTGGATGTGCTCGGCTGATTCCTGTCAATGTAGATTTATTTAATAAAATTATAATATCAGATTGGGTGAGATAAAAAATTGCCAAATAATGTTAATAATATTGTTACATATTGATTGATTAATGGCATTGCAACTGAAAGTCAAAGTACAGTCATCACTGTGCAAAGCTGATAAGCGCGGGACGATCATAGTTCTCTGCCTCACACGATCACCAGTCTTAAAAAAGGTATGTGTTCTGTACCGATTATGCTATGTGGCTTCGCCTTTCGCTTGCACTTTTCCCAGATAGATAGATTTTTTAGATAGACGGCCTGACGGATTGACGGACGGACCGACGGTTGGATGGATGGATAGATAGAAGATGGACGGACGGACATATAGAGAGTCAGACAAACAGACAAACAGATGGTCGAATGGATAGATAGATGAACAGACAGACAGACGGCCGGACGGATTGACGGGCGGACTGACGGATATATGGTTTTACAATACTTTGCCTTCTCTGACTTGATAAGGGAATTAAACAAAATCAGGAACCGGTGGGTGTTGTATTCTCCACAGTCCTAGGTTAGTGGAACCCATGCCCAGACGTCACCGGGTGATGCCTTCGGTAGGCGGTTAGAAAGTCTGTTGAGAAAGATACTTAGTCAAAAGGGATAAACCCACTGCAATGAAGTCGATCCTTTGCAGTGTCTGGCCAGTTTTATCTGAAATTGTGTGAGTCATGTAATCCCCTTATCCCGCCCCGGTGTTAACGTGGTTATGGCAAACCATAGTTAGGGTCCCTGGGATCAGAAATCGACAGAAGACCTGGAAATAGTATACCAGGATTCTAATCCGTCACCACCATATACCGACGGCGCCTCGATGCAGTAACAAGTGTACTTCGACTCATAACCAACTAGACATTGGGTACCCCTCATGACCATACCAGGTAGAAATAGCTGGTTGGACAGAAAACGTCACAACGTCATAGTTTTAGCAACCAAGCAGTTGAACTTGGGCTGGCAGCACGGAAGGCGGTATGGAACTATCAGGAGAAGTTATTGTCAACAAGCCTTCAGGAGATGGCAGTGGTAGCTGAGAAACACTTGGTAGAAGAGCGAGACCATTAAGGCATTACTCCTTTCAGTCAGGACAAACAGCAGGCCATGAATGTGTGAACCAGAACTCGGCGAGAATGGCCAAGGTGACAGCGCGGTCAACTGACAGGAGATATCGTAACAGACACTAGGCGGTGAGGCATTGTCTTGGGGTTTGAATGTACATGTTCAGCGGTGTGATTATGCTTATTTCTACGATGCCGGCCCTTCCGGCAGTACGGGAACGGTACTCCTATTATTATTATTATTATTATTATTATTATTATTATTATTATATTATTATTATTATTATTATTATTATTATTATATTATTATTATTATTATTATTGATTGATTGATTGATTGATTGATTGATATTGTCACAAGCTGTTCGGCGGAAATAAATATTGAAGTACCAGACATGTAAGCCGGCTTCTAGTCGTCGATGTTCGTTGGACGTTGCTTCTGTATTCTGCTCATTTGGTTTTACCTTGACAGCGAACGGCAGAGGATTATTATTGTTATTATTATAATGTTGGTCATTCACCATTTGGCATCCACCACCCCGTGTAAGAGCATCGTGCACCTTAACCCTTACGTACTGCCAATGTTCTCACCTCCTCAAGCTTCCATCCTTAATCCCGATAGTCAGTTGAGTTGAGTTGAGTCAAGAACCGACATCACTGCACTCAGGACATTTCCCATACGTACTCAGTCCCCTCGTTCAACAGCCAGCGAAGAGTCATACTACTAATCGTTCCCACCGTTCTCCTGGTCTTCCCTCTAAGTTTCGAGATTCTTCCAGAGCCCCTGCCGATACCCCGCAATCTCATTCTTTCCACATATGGGTTCTCAATCTGTTCCTCCGCCTTCTCCACCTGGTCCCACAAGCGCACGACCACCTCCCCCTTGTCCATAGGCAAGATACCACCAAGAGGTGCATTCCCTGCTAGCCTATCAGCCTGTTCAGTCCCCCGTACACCCGCGTGGCCAGGGCAAAACTATTCATAAATTCTCACAATCTGTGACCTCTGAAGCGACGAGAGCCATTCCACACGACACATTCGTTTCTCCACATTGCTAAGCATATTCTTTGAATCCGTAATGAACACAACGTGTGTTGCAGTAGTCTCCTCTAGCCACCGGAATGCCGCTATTACTACCTCCACGTCCATTGTTATCCTGGAGGTCGTAGTCTCATATGCCAGGCTCTCCTTTTTCAAGACTAGCCCATTAGCAATAAAGCCCCAGTCACTAAGTCTGTTTCTCACCACTGACCCATCGGTGTAGATGACTATGTCACCTTGATGTGTGCTACTCTGGATCAGCTGTTGCACTTCAAACTCAGTGCGGCCAGCTGCATATTCTCTGCACTCACGACCTACTGTTATTATTACATTGTGCCAGTCCGTCATGTCATCCGGAACTTCAACCCACTCTTTTTCACGATTGATGGTCTCTAGATCACACACGTGACTTATAGAAAGTTCTGTCTGTGCCATCCAGGACCTGCCTCATCTTAGCCTATGACCCTTGACCATATCCATTGCTGCATGCAGCAGGTGACCCCTGTCTGCGGCAACTCTCAGGTACCATTTGGCCTGAAGGACCCTATGCCTATCCGTCATTGTTGGTAGCGCCAGGATATGCCTCATGCAGATAATTGGTGTGTCCTTCGTGCACCCCAGGATTAACCGCATGGCAGCATTCTGTATGCGTTCCAACCTTTCAAGCTGGCTTTTTGATACTGTCAGCAGTCCCAAACCATACTCATTGACAGAAATAATTAACTGCTGAAAGAGTCTGTACAGCATCCTCTGATCTACCCCGGTTGCTGCCATAGCCCTCAATGCATTAAGTCCCCTACCAGCCTTCACCACCAAATCCTCCACATGATCCTTACAAGACAAACACCTGTCAAAGGTGATACTCAAGTACTTCAGTTTACTCTCTCGACTAAGAGGACATCCATCCAACATAATGCCTGGGACGTCTGCCTTGACGATCCGGTTATCCAGGGAGTACCACACAACCGATGCCTTGTCTGGGTTTAAAATGTCCCCTGCGTCCCTATACCACTCCTTCACCTTGTCTACCGCCACCTGTATGTCTTTCGCCAAACTGGCCCTGCCTCTGCCATGTCTGTACACTACGACATCATCTGCAAATGCCAAGATTCTACCCACACCTGGTGTCTCAATAGCTGTCGATATTAAAGAGCACCGGGGACAAGGCAGATCCCTGCGGCAACCCAGGTGTAATAGTACAGGGGTCAGAAGTCCAGGTACCCTTGCGCAGTGCAACCTTACGCTTATAGAGGACTGCCGCAACATCTAACAAGGCAAGGGCAGACCTCCATGTCCAACAGTGTGTGTATTAACCGATCATACCTAACCCAGTTATACGCATCCTCCAGGTCAAGAGCTACCGCCACTGTCTCTTGTTTATCCTGGAAGCCTTCGTAGACATCAAATGCAAAAGTTGCAGCATTGGCCCAGGTGTCCTTTCTCGGCCGGTAGCTCCCGAGTCCTTGGGGAAGCAGATTCCGACTTTCCAAATGTTGCTGGAGCCTGGGTGCTACTATCATTTCGAGGACTTTGCTATACGTGTTTTGCAGGGTTATGATTCGGTATCCATTAAGTTTGGAGTGGTCCTTACCTGGCTTTGGGAGTGGGACCAGGTAGCTATGCAGCCAATCGTGGGATATTTCCGCCGTATTGATGCTTAGGTTGAAACAAAGAGCCATCTCCTCCAAGTCCCCATCATTTATGTTCCTCATAAGGGAGGACCTCACCCCATCCTGGACCTGGCGCTGTGTCTTTAGCCCATTTAGTACCCGTCTAATGTCCTCCACTTTAATCTCACAGTCCTCCTTCCTAGTGACCCGTGACAAGGCTTCTCTGACATTATCTCTAATAGCCTTATCTTGCTGATCCATCTGTTTTAAAAATCGCGCAAGTAAAGCCTCACCTTTGTCCTTGTCAGTTGTCATAGGTCGGTTGTTATCATCATAAACGGTGCCATGTGTACCAGGCATCACCTGTGTCTTCATCTGCCGGTGCAGACTCCAGAATTTTACCAATGTCACATCCCCACCGACTTCATTGATAAACTGTTCCCACTTAATCCTCTTTGCCTCAGCTGCCTGGAGTTTGAAGTCCTGCACTTTTACTTTTTTATACTTTTCAGCCTCTTCCAATTCTGTGTCCACTGAATTGATTGCTCTCCGCACCCTCTGCCAATTCCTTATGGCCACCCTCTTTTCCCTCCATGAATTCTCGACCTCTGGCGTCCACCATGATGGTTGGGTAAAGAGTCTTCTTGTTGGTTTAGATCTTCCCTCTGATCTTAGGAGCCCCAAGAGCGAAGAGTGGTCGTGATCATAACTGAATGCCCTGCTAGCTCTTATAGCCCTAACTGTGCTGGATTTAGTTATCAGCACAGAACAGGGGAGGTGGTCACTTACATGGTCTCCAAGGACGCTCCATTTTATATCTGATGCCGCCTCTTGGGATACAAGCGCAGGTCGATGGCCGTGTCAGGGTCCCCCGGTCTCATTGCTAGCCTAGTGGGTGTACCGTCATTTAGACAGACAACATCCGTCTCAAGCAAGGCCTCAGCAAGAGCAATACCCTGTCTGTTCTCTCCCGACCTGTCCCATTCCTTGGCGAGGGCGTTGAAGTCACCAAATACCAGATACCTGGTATCTGGAGTGTCAACTGAACCTTTCAACCAGTCCCAACTCTCTCTGCTTATACAAGATTTCCCACTTACATATACATTTATTAGGCTCCAGCTGTATCGGCCTGATTTGTATCCGAATTCCCTGCACCTCTTTACTCTTCTGACCCCACCCACTCATATCCAGTATTGAATGCTGTAAACCGTCCTTGACCACCAGAGCCTGCCCATGCCTTCCCTGCCCAGTTGGGTTGATCCCGATAGTCAACTCAGCCACCACAACTCCACCTCACCCATGGATCCATATGAATCATATCCTCAGACACGCCGACCCATGAGTCATATGTCAGCCACACTGACCACTGGGTCATACCCTTAGTCACGCCGACCAATGGGTTCGAGTTCCAGTCTCCGTACGAGTCATACTCTCAGGCACGCCAACCACTGAGTTCGAAACCCATCTTCGGGTCCATACGAGTCCAACCCTCAGCAGCGCCGGCCACTGGGTTCGAAGCCCAGACTCCATACAAGTTATACCTTAGTCACGCCTCACGCCTATAACCTCCTACGTAACCACGTCACGTGTTTTAACCGATCACTGGATTCGAGTCCTAGTCGATATCTGTTCTCGCGCTCGCTCCCCTGGTGCTCTGATAACCCTGTGCTATGATGACGACGACGATCATGTCCGCTGCCCGTACGATGATGGTGGGATAGTGAGTCTGTCAGTACGATGACGACTCCGGCGATGGGATAGTGGGTCGGTTCGCTGATGACGATGACGATACGACCCGGTACCGACAATAGTGGGTTCGCTCGACCACACGGCACCATCCACGGCCCCAGATCTTAACAATGAATTGCCAACTTTTAAATTTCCCAACCTCCCGACATAGCCACGACGCCACCATGTGGACGAGCACTGTATTCCTAACCATTACACACCAGCAATAGTCCCTCCTCACCCACGCCTCCCACCTAATCCCGATAGTCAACTCTACCACCATTACTCGACCCCACCGTCCCCGTCTCTTAACAACCATCTTTTAAATTCAAAACAATGTTTTCCCGTAGTGAATTTGAATAACGAAGACACAAACAATAGATTGCACGATTTATTGTCTGACATATTTCGCTGCATCTCGTCAGGTACATACTGCAGAAATCACACAACTTACGTGAATTAACTAGATAAATCCTTCAAGTTGAAATATACACATATTCGCACAGTAATGTCACTTATCTACCACGGTAATTTTAAGCTGACTAACATGTCTTTCTGTTTGCACAATTCTGGCTTGCGTTGATAGATCATAATTGCTTCTGCAAATTTTAACAAGCGAGTAATTTGTGTGTTAAACAACACGCGAAATGCAGTGTCTCTGGCCACCACATGGCCACTTTCGACAATGTGCCTCCCGATTGAAGACGCCGGGAGCTTCCGGTGTGTCGGCTCCACGAGGCTAGCATCTCCTGTGTGTTGTATCTTGTTGACCCATTGAGGTATGTGTTCTGACACCCGTTTGTTAAGAACAAACCGTTCTTAAGAAACGGGTGTCAGAACACATACTTCAATGGGTCAACATGTACTATAACATGGCACTATAACATGTCTGAGGAGACGAGGCACCTGGTGCACGATGTTTCCCTCACCCCTTCCCGGGCGGTATGGATTGTGAGCAGGTACAATGCGTATTTGGGCTCAGAGGAAGGCAATAAGCCTAAACATTCGGAGAAGATGGACAAATCCCGACGATCGAAGCCTCCTGTCATGCTATCTCCGTGGCGGAATTTTTATCACCCAGCAGAGAAGCTTACTTCTGACTATCTTCTAGACACCGTTTTTAATGAGTTATACTATTCCACTGTGAAAAACAAACAGGTATGTGTAGCTCTTGCGGAAAGATGAGACACACTAAACACAGATACAGTGTGGTTTTGAAAGGTGCACTTTTTCTACAAAGGTACTGAATCTAACATGTGTGCCTTCTTGACAACAACGGAGTTGTGTTTATACATTATTTTATAATTTTGTTTTTTCTTTGGATCTGTTTGTGTTTACCTGTCCCTGAAGAAGATTATTACAATTGAAACGCCGTTGTCTGTTGCGTCCTTTAATATTTATTTTTGTTTTATTCCTTAATTATTATATATGTATTGATTTTTTCTTGTTTTGGGGTATTTTCACCCTGTTTTACCTTTATGGAGTCCATTGTAAGGTATGTACGATGTGTCTGAGTTTAGTATGTCTCATCTTTTCGCAGGGACTACACATACGTAACTGTTTCTATTTCATATTGTTACATCGTGCTAGAGCCATTGCTTCTCTCCCTTTTTTTTTTTTTTGAATATTATTGCACTGTGGAATCTAGTGGCTGTTGGTGTCTGTTCTCTATGTTTGATAACATAAGTAGTATGTCAGGTGGTAATTAAGTCTTTAATCTGGTGCAATACGTCATAGATTACGTCATTTTTTACTATACGAAGTGTATAGCACCAGATAGAAAACGGACCACATTTTTGAATTTTTGGCGGGTATTATCTTGGGTTACTTACGATTGTCCTGTTGACTACTGCCTGTTGACTACTTCCGGTTGATTTCCGGTCCTGGGGGTGTGTAGGCGGTGGCGGCCGGCGGACCAGCGCGAACCGGACCGGACGTCGGCGCGAACTGGACCGGAAATCGTCACGCGAACCGGCGCGAACTGAACCGAACCGGGGCACCACGGTGGCGCGACCCGAACCAGGGACGTGGTGTGATCGAGCCCCAGTTATGTAGATATCGACCCCTTCGATGAGGAGACCGAAGTCAATATGACAGATTGAAAAAATGTTTTGCACCTTCACTCGAGGTACCCCGAGTATCCAGACATTGGACGCATGAATAAACATTTCAACTGCTCAGCATGATAGCTTCGGCAGGTGTCCATACCCATGTATCAACTTTAAGCGAGTGGTAAAAATTTGATTAAAAAATATACTAGACAGGCATACATTATTATCAAAAATTAAGCACAATAAAATAATAAACGGCTACATTTCTTGTATGTATAGCGGAGATTATTAATGTGAATATAAAAATATTATTCTCAAGTAATATAAGCAATAACTTGCTAAGATAATCATAAAAAATAGTAATAAAATTAAACCCCACAGCTATATCCCCTTAATAAATAGAATAAAAGTATCCCACAGCATCAACTCTTCCATTCAGTTTCCATTGCTTGAGTGGTTGTCAAATGATGCTAAAATATAGAAAAGCTCAGTTATTAATAATTTCATCGTTGGTATCTCTGTGGCTGAAGGGCTTGCGAACGCGGTTTGTGAGCCCGTATACCCGGGTTCGAAACACGGCGGTGCTGGTTTTTTCGAAAAAGGTATAGAGACCGGTCGTTCAGAAAGCAATGTCAAACTACTGAACGTAACACTTGCCTAGTACATCAACAGCAGCTGAAAATGCTGGTGTTGACTGCAACGTCCTGTAAGGGATACGCAACAAATTTATTTTTTTAAAATTATCTTTTGTGAGCTTACTACATGTTGTGTATTTCTATTATCATTATTAATATTGTTATTGTGTCAGGTTGTAGTCAGATATGACTGAGCTACCGTATAACAGTAGACGGTACTACCTGCTTTCTGTTAGCGCCGAACGCTGCGCGGCGCTTACCAAACCCGACACCCCACATTGTGCCAACGGCTTCGGGCGAAAGAGCGCAATTGGGAGGGTGCAAGCCTTACCCTGGTGCGAGGAAATGCAACCTAAAGACAAAGTGTCATGGCAGGGCAGACCAGGCCCTAAGCCTTGGTTGGCGGCTGATCTAGGATCGAAGCTCCGACAGGCGGACAGTTAGAGCATTGCTTTGCTGATCCGGCAGCTTATGCAGCTTGTATTGTTCCAGATGTAGAGGTGTTACCTTTACCTTTACGACTTGTGTAGGCCGATCATATCTATTTTTATTACGTCGGCAACGCATTAAAATATAGCGGTGTAAAGTGCTCTCATGTCATTTTGAACAAATGTGGCCTATGTCCTAACCTCCTCGTACTCCTAGGTAGCTGAATGTCTGGCCTTTCATTATCATCTAATGCTATCAACTATAACAGAGCAACGGAACACGAATGCGACTGAAGGAACGCAGAGGCCAAGCAGTAGATACTGTCTGAGTTTATTGCAGGAGACATGTTCATATCAAAAACGTAGCATATTGCATAGATGTAGACTCACGCCCTACTGGCCTGAGATCTTGGTGGTAACTAATACGTTCCCTGCGCTCACGTCAGCGCGTGAGCGTCCCTAGTTACTTAACTACTGGGTGCTCACGCGTGCATCAGCCTACTAGACCCTTTTCCCTTTGCACGCCATGCACCTAAACCCTCTACAGAGTCCACTCTGTTATATTTCCTCTCTACCCTCAACGAGACTTTTCCCCGAAAAGTCTTAACTCCAAACTCACCCAACCTAACTCTACGACCCCCTGAGTTATGCTTCAAGACCACTACCTGCTAAATCTATATTCTTACCCATCTTACCCCAAATAAACCAAGCGCTATTCACCATTACTTCTTCTTCGTTTCTGTAAAATCACAAGCAACCCGCTTACATGCCTTAAACAGCTTTAACATGGCTCAACAAAAATCATATACCTCTAACCTGTAACTGACTTTTATTCATTACTCCACAGTCCTTCTACTCCTACAACTCCACTACTTTACTACTTATGTCTTATAGCCACCCGCTATGACCTCCAACAATTCTTACTCTTCTTCTATTATTTACCGTGAACTTATACTTCTTCTTCATTCACCATCAACATTACACCGTAATGATTTCTTCTATATTACAACATCTTACTTTATAATACACTTCCCAAGCAAACCGCTTATACGTATGTCCTTCGAAATCATTGGTATATAAACAAAAATTGAAGATTATCATGCGTTATGCAACATATCATACTCTCGCGAACATCAACGAAACAACACAGGATAGACAGAGAAATGGTTGGTACGCACCAAGAAGATAGTAAGAAGTAGTCACATTTATCCTCCCTTGCACTCACAAAACTTTATAAAATAAAGTTTTCAAAAAAAAAAAACGAATCATATAATCCATGAAAATGATATGTTATTCAATTTTGTTCATAGTAAATATTCTTGTTAAAAGTTACGTCGATCTAAAACTCCATCTTTATACTCTCAAGATTAAAATTATTATTCTACTCTCTGACCTGTATCATTTGTGCTGCCAACAACAGCCAGTAAAATATGACTTTATGACTGTACCTTCCCCCTATACTATACTATATCAGTATCCTTTATTTATAACACACCTTCCCAAACCTCCATGGCTTTCGATCCATGTAAAAAAAAATTTACTGTTCATAATATTATGAACATAATTTCTACTTCTACTTATTTCATGCTTTAACCACAGCGTCCCTAATTAATATTGACAATGTTCATTTACTATGAACATACTTACTCCCCAAATACTATGCTGACATATGTTTAATGCTGACAACCACAGCCCCCTTTTTGAGTTAAACCAATCTCCCCCACAATCCAAACATGGCCTTCAATCCATGTGTTTCTATTAACGCTGACTAGCGCAGCACCTATTACAACCCCCACATCCTATTATAAACATCTCTGGCATTCATCGTTCATTTGTTATGAACGTATCTAATTTCGGTCTGGACCATTATGATATGTGCTGATATCTACAGCCCCATCTCTGGCCACCCCCAGTTAAACTAAGCTTTCAAACATGGCCCTCACTCCATGTTTATCTAAATTTACCACTACTAACAATGCGAATATGTCTCTCTTTATAGTCTAAAGTCGTTTGCTTATTATTATCTGAACGAAGGATCCTATTACTTATTCAATAAGGCCCAGTCTTATTGATCTAACCCAACTCTTTACTCAGAGCAAAATAATCACAGTTTTTTAAACAAGTCTTAACAGTCATCAACTTAATATACTGATTTTAAACAAGTCAAAATAACTGAAACAACAAATTATGAGTCATTAAAAACCAAGCGTAATTCAAAACAAAACGCTTCCCCCCCCCCCCTCCCCAAATTGACATACATGGTTTTATCCCCGACATTTTTCAAGAAAACAAGCATCAATTTAAATCAAGACAAAATTACTTAGTGTCATCCAACATTACCGGTCGCTTTTACGGACCGATAATTTACACGTAAAAGAAGGAAAACACAACAAGTCATATCCCTAAAATTAAATGGACATCCTAAACATTATCAATTCCGTTAACCACGGTATCCCCGCAATGCCAAAACCACCAGAAAATGTCTATTTACTATAGACCTCACTAATATGTATGGATACACATATCCCCCAACATTAATTAAAATAATATCTACTCTTCTTCATACAAGTCGTATTTGCCTCAAAATACATTTATCGGGACACTTCCAGAAACAGCACGGACCATCTAGCACATTACTGTCTATCTCCTTTATACACTAACCATCAATATCCCACTTCTCAACCGCTCTTCACAACAAACCTCACTCCGACGAGACATACTAATCACGTCCTCGCTATATTCTTTCATTCCTCTGCAGCAGGCAATCTCACCTCAGCATACGATACTGCATCTGCTTCATAAAACGATAAACAAAACGTTAATTCAATATCTGACATAGTACTTTCACAATCCAACTACTTTCTTATTTCAACTTTTCTCAATCATTCACTCAGAGCCTACCCAACTCAACCAACACATTAGCTTTAGCCATCAACATTCGTAACCAGGCTACATCTCTCCATGTCAGCCTTACATTACGTCTACTGCTCCAGCACACATCACTCAACATAGCATTCCACGTTTCAAGCTCTAATTCATCTATTCTCTAATCATCCCACCCAAACACACAATATGCACACATGCCATTATCTGTCCTAGCTAATTCTCTACAGCAAACCACTCCGACATTCACCATCTGCTTCCTCGGACATATAATCAAACACACTCAACACAATATAATCGTATCGTCAACTTCTCTTTTTAACACACGTATATTATGCTCGCTCAGACAGTGCATCCTCTCGTTGATTCTTACACAATTTCTCTTCAACTCTGAAATACGTCCTTTCACACTGCTTCGGGTCCTAGATATACCAACCACCCTGTATATCCATGCGCTATTGCCAATAACCTAACATCATTCTATCCATGCATTCCAAACAGACGACGTTTCAAAACTCCACTCTTCACTTCATTCTCTAATCAGCGCGACGAACACAGGTTTGTCCACACCTTTACGCACGCAAAGACACTCCCTGCGTATCTACAACATAACTACTCCGATACTCTACTACTCACTCACTTCTCATCAATCTCCTCATCACCTCATCCTTACTCCTATAACAATGATCTACTTCTTCGCGCTATTCTCAGGCTATAACAGCCGCACTACCCAATCGTTCACTATTCTATGATTGCTCTATGCATCTTTACGCTCGCTCTATACCCCAAAACAAATTATATAATACAAGACAACACTACATTAGTTCTTAATCATCACACATCACTTGCAGTGATTCTCTAATCCTCTCCGCACCAAACACAACATTTAAGCTGGTATAACCCTCATCAAACTTGAATTACTCCAACCTCAGTTACGAAATACTTAAATCTTCACGTGTCAGTTATTTAAATATAACAACGGTCTTAACGCTTTCATGAGCTTTCTAGTTTTGTCCACCGATGCTTCAGCCTTCTGCTGTTTTTGTATTCTACTTTCTACTAGACAAACATCTTTCTTTTTGAAAGTATCTTTTTCTCCCATCTTTGGAATTCGTCTCCTGGCTTTTGCTACTTTTCTGCCATATATACTGGTATATGATGAATCAGCAGTAACAGGTATAGTTTCTTCTAGGTTACTGTCACATGTCCCATAGGAAGAATTTATTCCTCTCCACTCTGGATGCTCTTCTTTTACAATTTTCTTATTCCTTTTAAATTTAGTTAACTTATGGTCACGTACATTATCTTCAATATCTGCCAACCCGGCCTAACTTTCGTCTTCATTATCTGCATACAAATTTATTAACCTAGTATTCCGCACTACTGCTCCCTGGTTACGGGCCCAAAACTTAAAAAACATCCATCGATCGGTCCAGCAGTCCACCGAACACTAAACAGGAAAATGAACGCCGGACCGATGCAAATGAGGCTCGACGGGATTCTTCTTTGTTGCGGTGAATTAAAATTGAAGTACCGGCAGCTTTCCTATCGCTAGCACATACTCTGCAAAAGGTTACTCAAAGACAAATCTTAAAAGAAATGCATCAGATTTTCAATTCTTCAATTCTATCTTAAAACAAATAATTATACACATATGCCTACTCCTTAACTAATTTAAATTAAACTTCGCTTACTCAGCCATCATTGTCCTTCGGTTCCACATACTTCAAACGGACAGGCAATGACTTCCAGGGCCTCTCAGGATGCTCGAGCAAAAACAACCTCAAATCAGTGTCATTCCATATCACACACTGGGCAGAGAGGCATGTGGAGAAAATGACGACCTCACAGCTCAAATAAGTCCAGCAGTGACCTCACTTCAGGTGGCAGCCAAGGTCATTCCAACGACACGATGACCTCAATGTAACGGCTAGGTTAACAGCCCCGATAATACAGCAACCTCAAGGCAGGCAGGCATCTTGGTTTACAGCATAGTGACGCCTAAGGACTGAGGCTTCTGACAAGGCCTGGAACAATTGACTGCGGTTTCTGACAAGGCCTGGAACAATTGACTGCGATCAAAGAGCATCACTTCCTCGACAGCAAGCCTCGCAAGGAGCAGTAATGAACGACAGCGATCCTCGGCCCTGCTTAGCCTCTCGAAATCAGCAATGAACGACAGCAATCATCGGCCCTGGTTAGCCTCTCGAAATCAGCAATGAACGACAGTGATCAGAGCAGCGGCGTTGGTCAACTTCTCAAAACAAACAACAGTGCAGAGCTGTGGCGTTGGTTAGCCTCTCAAAACAAACGATAGTGCAGAGCAGCTGCGTTGATCAACCTCTTGACACTCACAGAGACTGTATCACGACGATTCGGCCTGAGAAATCACAAACAAACACCCCGGGACGGGCTTGCGGCTGTTGTGAGTCTCTTACACACCCACAATGTTGTGGCAATGAAATCCATCTTCAAGGCGTGTTCAATAAACGTCTCCAACTGTGCCGTATAGTTCTTTACGTTTTCTTCACGTTTTCTTTACACCAAGCCAGGTTCGAAGTCTGATGTCACGGCACCATTTCGTGTCCTATAACAGAGCAACGGAACACGAATGTGACTGAAGGAACGCAGAGGCCAAGCAGTAGATACTGTCTGAGTTTATTGCAGGAGACATGTTCATATCAAAAACGTAGCATATTGCATAGATGTAGACTCACGTCCTAATGGCCTGAGATCTTGGTGGTAACTAATACGTTCCCTGCCTCCACGTCAGCGCGTGAGCGTCCCTAGTTACTTAACTACTGGGTGCTCACGCGTGCATCACCTACTAGACCCTTTTCCCTTTGCACGCCATGCCATCTAAACCCTTTAACAGAGCCACTCTGTTATACAATAACATCATCATGTGTCATATCGGTAAGCGTGGGCGGTCATGGCTCGTAAATATAACTGTCTGTACACCTATTTATGTCGTTGTATCTTATGCCATCAGGACCTGGAGCACTGTTATTTGATCGTCGAAGCACAGCCTTGATTTCTTTCACTGTCACTGTGTCTTCCTCCGAAGTGTTCTGGGCCTTGCATCTGTCTGAGGTGACCTCCTTGGCCAGATTTCGGCCTCCCATGTCTGTCTGGTTGCCCTGCTCAAGGTAGCGTTCAAAGAGGGCTTTGCCCTTGTCCTCGTCAGTCCTCTGCCAGGTGAGGTCAGCACCTTGGAAGTCTGAAATGCTCTTATTCTTGACTACACCACTCATGCTTTTATGTAGTCGCCAGAACAATTTCAGTGACTTGTCTGTGCTTACTCTTTGACACACCTCTGCCCATTTTTCGCTTTTAACCACCTTGACCAGTTTTTTGAAATAGCTTACTTTTGTGTGCATCTCTCTTTCTAAGTGCAAGCAGGGACTAGGATGACCAGCTCTGTTCTTCTTGGCATTTTGCCATCTCCTTACAGCACTACGCTTATCCACCCAAGCCTTCTCCACCTCGAAACTCCACCACGGTGGCTGCTCCCAGCTTTTTTTCCTGCCCTGAAACGTTCTGCGCTTGTCACGTCTTATTTTACTCACCACATCTTGCCCTGTACTGTCATACTGGAACGTCTTTACCTTTAGCTTGTGCTGCCTGGTTCTGCCTTTCTCCACCAATATGCTGCAAGGGTGGTGGTCGCTGCCATGGTGTCCTAGGACACCCCATCTACACACTGTAGTGAGTGAAGGTGAAACTAGCGCCAGATCAATAGCACTGTCCTCATCGCCTGGACGGCTTGCTGTCCTGGTGACACAGCCACTGTTGATACAAACCAGGTCGATGGTTTCCAGTGCAGTCTCTAGCTCCTCCCCTTGTGTATTGGAGGAAGTGTTTCCCATGATCTGCCTTTAGCGTTGAAGTCACCACAGAAAATAACATTTCTCTCGTGGCCTAATATGCCACTTAAGCACTGCCACCTCTGGGCGTCTATACTCGCATTGCGGGCATAAACATTAACCAACACGAATGGTATACTGGAATGAACTCTCAACGCCTGTATTTGTATATCGTCACTGTCCCAACTGGACATGTCTAGCTCTGACGCCACCATGCTGTCGCGAACGAGAATCGCCGTTCCCAGATGTCGTCTGTTGTAGAAACATTTGAAGCCGGCAATTCGGAGTAGCTGATCGCCCAGTCTCGTCTCCTGGAGTGCTACAATGTCGTTCCTGTAAACTAGGGTTTCTAAAATAGAGCCCCGTTGTTTTACACTGGCACAGTTCCAATATAGAATACGGATGTTCCTGAGTCCTAGACGGTGACACTTGAGTCTAAAACGTCTCAAACCACCGCGCTTACCTTGCTTCTTTGTCCCTGCGCGGCTACCACGCCGCTTCGTTATGTTGACTGCTGACCGCTCGAAAAAACACGTTCTTCCGCCATGTTGAAAAAACGTAAACACAGACTACTGAGAACCACACACGCTGCTGAAAATTCACTCAAGGATGGCTTCGCTCGATGCACGAACTCCGTAGCACCCGCGCAGATCTTGAGTAGAAACTCCTGGTTTTACATCCTGGCACACCAATTACACGCAAGAGATGAATAAATCCATCCCCTACGCGAAAAAGTTAACGAACACAAAACAACACGACCGTCCGTCGCCATCTTGAAACCGGAAGTAAATAAATAGGTGTACCGACAATGAGCTAGAGAAACTAGCAGACATGTACAACAACAGTATAGGGAGTGCTAGCATCAAGGAGGAATGGTTACACAGCTATCTGATTCCCTTGCCAAAGCCTGACAAAGACCACAAAAAAATTCAGGGATATCGAATTATAACCATGCAGAATACAATAGGCAAGCTGCTGGAGAAGGTAATTGCCAGGAAAATATCAAGCCAACTAGAGAGGCAAGGTGTTTTCCCACCTACCCTGGGTGGGTACCGTCCAAAAAGAGAAACCTGGACCAATGCAGCAGTCTTTGCCCATGATGTCTATGAAGGTTTCCACTCAGGCACTGAAACCGTTGCTGCAGCGATTGATCTTGAGGACGCATACAACAGAGTACCACTGGATTTTTTAATGTTTCAGCTTCTTGAACTAAACGTAAGTCCATTCCTCCTTAGTTGGATCGCTGCAGCCCTCTACCAACGGAAAGTAGTTTTTAGATGTGGCAGTTGGACTTCGGAACCAACAACAATATATCCTGGCCTACCACAGGGATCACCATTATCTCCGGTACTGTTCAACGCCTACACAGTGAGAATCACCAGTGAGCAGATCACTGGACCTGGCAGGACATTGTCGTATGCCGATGATGTTTTAGTGTATCGTCAGGGTAAGGATAGAGAGGAGGTTGCTGTGGAACTACAAACCGAACTCAATCGCATAAGTACTTGGTGTGATGAAGCTGGGGCAATGGTCAACCCAACAAAGGCAACAGTGACTTGGTTCTCGTTGAATAATCATATTGTCAACAACCCAACACCAACTGTAATGCTGTATTCAGAGACGGTGGAAAGAACGCAGGCAATGAATTACCTGGGGATACGGTTTGATCGAAGCCTTGCTTATAATGTGCACATAGACCAGGTGATAACAAAGGCCAAGCGGGGTTTGGCAGCGATGCGGGTGATGGCGGCAGCAAACTGTGAGCAGCGCCATCTATGTCTTCTGTACGAGGGGCTGGTCATGTCTGTTTTGGAGTATGCAATGGCAATCCTGACTCTCAGCCATAAGCAGATAGAAAGGATGGAAAGGATACAGAATGAAGCTATGCGCATTATTCTTGGATGTACAAGAGATACAGCATGCAGGGCGATGCGCTACCTCCTTGATTTTCCAACCATTGAAGAGAGAATACAAGTTTGCAGGGCACGCGCCTACCTCAGAATTAACGCAAACACACAACATCCACTGCATAGTGAAATTAGGAAGGTGAAGGGCAGCAGGTTAAAAAGAGGACGGTCGTGGATGGGTCAAGCCGAAGACATTCTTCAACAGGTGTGTTCACTTGAGGACTTAGAACCTGGCGAGGAGTGGGTGCAAGTGCCAACAGACTTCTGCACATCCTTTTCAGTTTGCATCCAACTAGATAGAAAATGCAGACAAGAAAATCCGGCTGCTGTTGAGGCTGAAGTACAAGCGTTGATTTTCGAGAATTCGCTAGACGGTGACGCGGTCATCTACACAGATGGGTCGGTCGTCCGACATGTGAGAAGCTCATGGGCCTTTACAGCTCGGGCCGGAGGGAGAATTGTGAAGGAGGACTCTGGTGCTTTCACTGAAACCACAAGTAGCCTGACCATGGAAGTCATGGCAGTAAGTAAAGCAATAACATGGCTCGAGACACAGACATTCACTAGGGCTTGTTTCCTTAGCGACTCAATGAACATGATCAAGAGGATAGAGGAGGGGTCGATCCGAAGAGAATGGCTGCTGCCTCTGAAGCGGTCTCGGCTGGCAAAGATTAGTTTCATCTTCGTGCCAGGTCATGCGGGAGTACAAGGAAATGAGCGGGCTGACAAGCTCGCAGGTGAGGCTACTGTGGAGGGCGGACGCGCCATGGACCAGGCTGACATTCTGAATGCTCTACGAGAAGTAAGACTTTTGCGAGAACCAAGTGATGACTGTGAATCTACAACAATGGCCAGACTGCAGGAGCAGCAAATTAAAAGAGGGGTGGCCAAACAAGAACACTACGCAGGAAGCCAAAGAAGATTGATAAACCAACACAGAACTGGCGTCGTTAGCCGCTACACGCTGCGGGATTTGCTGAGGAGGGGATCCGAGCACTTATGGACTGAATGGTTCGATGTGCAACGAGGATGATCTGTCGACTAACTAACTAACTAACTAAATATAACTGTCTATCTTTTACATATTGCAGTCAAGTCTAACGCATAGTATGTATAGGACGGTCAACACTAATACATATCAATTACAGGACATCGCAGTCAGCCCCAGCATTCTGTGGAGTGTCGTGCTTCCTGGCAAGTTTGCAGTTGTCTTTCTGAAATAACGGCACCCATGTCATGTGCATGTGTATGAGTGCGTGCATGTGTATGTGTGTGGGTGCGTGTGGTGTGTGTGTGTGTGTGTGTGTGGGTGCGTGTGTGTGGGTGTGTGTGTGTGCGCGCATGTGCGCGCTTATACGAAACTTAAATATATTCCTACGCCTGACATCGATAACTGCAATTGTCTCTTGCATGTGTATGTGCGTGCCTGCGCGTGTGTGTGTAGTCATGCGTGGGTGTGACAAAACGCCAGTGGCCCATGTCCTCATGCCTTCTTTGATTTTGGGTAAACAGTGGGAAACAGCTTTCGGGAACCCTAAGTTCTCTTATTCGCTCAATCCCCATGGAAGATAGTTCTCTTGGTTACGTTGACCACCCGATATTCTAAATAGAATTAGTAGAAATTTACTTTTCTTCGGGAAAACCCGATAGGGCGCCTTGCACCAAATACGCACTGGTTCAACTTGTGGGGAATTCATGTCCGTTCCAACACTTACCGTTTGGTATTTGCAGCATGTCAATTTAATTTGAAGATTAGGACAGAACTGCAGCCTACTACTGGGGAATTGAAAGGGTCCTCTTCTTTTGGACGTGACTAAATCGGACAGTATCAACAGGGCTTCTATGCTAAAGCTATATACTCCTGATGAAGCCATACCACACATGGTGTTACTAACTCTGAGAGAGAGGCAAGGTTGGTCTTGGGCAAATGACAATTTGCGGTGATGGCGCATCTCAAGTCCTTTCAACGACATAGGCTCGAGAGCAGTTAGTTTCTTGGCTGGGCCTACGCATGATTATCCTGCATACCCCATTTTGTACAGGACAGTGAAAGGCACCTATCCATTCCACATTCATGAACAATTCCCATTATTTGAAATCATACCCAACCTTGTGCCAAATGAACTTAATTGACTATGAATAGAAGTCCTCACAAACCAGTGGCTTTGGTTCTACAGCGGCCTGTTGTTTCTACGGGGAAAGGAAAGAACAGAAAACTGATTGGGTGAGCTGTATGTGGACTGACAGGACAGTGTATTAAGCTCGGTCTGTGAAGAAAAGCTACCTGAGGCTCTGTGCCTGAATTGACTTTATACTTGTTGTGTCTGTACCGAACTATCTGTTTAACTGCCTTGATGTTTTCCTGTGCTGTTCTTTATGAATTTAATAAATCACGTTTTAGTTTACTCCAACGATCGCCACGTTATTTATGGGTCAGCCAGAAAGACACCTCAGGGAATAGGTCCCGAGGTCGAAAGAGAGAGTGACAGTGAGTCCGGGGAACGGAGGAGGGTTGGCAAGCAAAGACCTATCCCAGCCAGGGCGAAAGAATAATTTTGAAACATTGTGACATAGTTATTTGGGACCCTCCACGTAGCTTGTTACAGTGGGTGTGTGGTCGTGTGTGTGCGCGCATGTGCGCGCGCGTAGGAAATTTTAAAATGTTCCGTCGCCTGACGTCTATAACTGCATTGATATCTCTTGCGTGTGTGAGGGCGTGTGGGTGCGTGTGCGTGCATGTGCGCGCTCGTATGAAACGTAAATATTTTCCTTCGCCTGACATCTATAACTGCAATGATGTCCCTTGTGTGTGTTAGTGCGTGCGTGGGCGTGTGTGTGTGGGTGCATGTGTGTGCGTGCGTGCGTGCGTGCGCATGTGCGCGCTTGTACGAAACTTAAATATTTTCCTTCACTTGACATCTATAACTGCAATGATGGTAATGGGAAAACTATAACACATGCTCACTGGCTGGCGCTGCACCCGATCACCCATGGCTAATGGTCACATCCGTTCACATATGACGCTGCTCCCGGTCGTATATGTAATGCCAACCAGACCACAGGCTCACTGGCTACGAGATATCAAAGAGGGCGTCGCACGGGTGTGATGGGGCTCAACTACTAGATAGGTGCTTCTGATCATTGTTAAGGGGTGGTCGAGTGGTTGGGTTGGTAGATAAATACGTCCATTCCTTGATAAGAGCCGGAGGTTAAGTATCATATTAAAAGTCTGGGCATAATCACATAGTTGGCTCAGGTGAGGGTGACCTCCTGGGTGATTCAACACGTGACGATACCATTATTGAACGTGCGTAAACATGTTCAGACTATGTCTTTGGGGGAAATCAGGAGGATGACTCAGAGCGTACTTACCGCATAACGATACAGCCGAGACACTTGGGTAATGGTCACATCGGATCAAATATGGCGCTGCTTCCAATCGCATCCATAAAAAATACAACCAGACTACATGCTAACTAGCTAAAACCAGTAAAAATTGGTGTCAGCCGGGTATAGCTGTAATGATACAGCTAGAACATGTGGATAAGAAGGATACTACACACACGCACGCTCTCTCTCTCTCACACACACACACACACACACACACACACACACACACACACTGTCGAGTATCGAGCGAAGGGACCTAACTCTGGATGAATAATTCCACAAGCGACTATGTCGTGGTGGTAGACCACGACCTTAGCACGTGATTATATCAAGGTCAGACATCTCCAGACAATATTCCGCTGAGTCATTATACGTCAGCAGATATCGTGTACATAGCGTCTACCATTCACCGTCTAGAAGTACCGGTCTCAGTGAACAGCAACCAGCTCACAGTGTTACAAGTCGCTAACGGTAAGTTGGCTTTTTGATAAAGCTTTCACATTGTCGTTGTGTTTCTACAAGTAGGCATATGGGTAACCTAACAATACTAGTATAATTCAGGGGATATATGGTGCTAGATGCATATATCTGAAGAGACAAGCCATTTCTTCCTATAGTATTGTAGGCTGGGTCGACATGGAATAGAGCTGGCATTCGAACTTTTGAACACAGCACTATGGTGGTACCGTAATAATATAGGTAGTAATGTGTAGTCGTAGGGGAAGGTGAAAGTGTACTGCGGGGTCCACATACCCATTATCGATAGAAATATATGAACTGTGTAACAGAAAGTGCATGTCAGATCCATAGCTATTATCTGTAATATCCATGTCTACAACGCTGATAAAGTCTCCTATTCTTATCTGTTTTACAGATACCGAGGCCCACGAAAACTTAATTAGCAAGCTGTGGAGCATACTAAGAGCTGAACCATACAGCTATTGCATGGCGTGTCTTAATGTCCCACAAAACCAAGAAGCCGAGAATCCATTCAGTCATTCTTGTGATTATGGTGAGGGTGGTAGTTTTGCGGACCTAGTAACGGTTCGACTGCGGGATGTAATACAACAGAACTTCAGAACTTCACCAAACAAGAAATAATTACATTAAGCCTGAATAGATTTCTCTTTCTGTTTCCAAATTGAATGTTGCATGTAGAAATTTAATTGTTAATATTTGTACAATCTTAATGTTGAAATTTTATTTTTTCATTCAATCATAGTGACTTATTACATAAGATACATTTAATTTTCTGAAATACAGTTGTTGTTTGCATAGGGGACAGACGAATATCTCTAGCAGGTTGGGGATGTAAAATGACAACGTGAGATACTTTCCCATTTGGTTAAGGAATTGTCCTATGTTTTATACGTTTTGGCTGAAATTTGGCTTAAATTTTTCATATTTTGTTAACAAAATTTCCTACTTTTCATAAGATTTGGATGAAATTTCGCCAAACTTTTCACATTTGGTTAACAAATTTTCTTACTTTTCATAAGTTTGACTGAGATTTTTATAAGTTTGGTTGAAATGTGGCCAAAATATTTTGCTTTGGTTACCAAAATGTTCTACTTTTTTTATAAGTTTGGTTGAAATCTTGTCAAACTTTTCACCTTTGGTTAACAAAGATTTCTTACTTTTCATGATTTTGATTGAAACTCGGTCAACTTTTCATTTTTGGTTACCAAAGTTTCCTATTTTTCATAAGTTTGGGTGAAATTTGGCCAAACTTTTCACCTGTGGTTAACAAAGTTTCCTTACTTTTTATACGTTTCGTTGAAATTTGGCCAAAATGTTTCACTTTGGTTAGCTAATTTTCCTACTTTTCATAAGTTTGGGTGAGATTTTTATAAGTCTGGATGAAATGTAGCCACAATTTTTAACTTTGGTTAACAAATTTTCCCACTTTTCATATGTTTGGGTGAGATTTTTATAAGTCTGGTTGAAATGGAGCCAAATTTTTCACTTTGGGTAACAAATTTTCCTACTTTTCATAAGTTTGGTTGAAGCTTGGCCAAACTTTTCACATTTGGTTAACACATTTTCTTATTTTTCATACGGTTGGGTGAAATTTTGCCAAACGTTTCATGTTTGTTTAGCAAAATTTCCAATTTTTTATAAGTTTGTTTAACATTTGGCCGCAAAGTTTCCTACTTTTTATAAGTTTGGTTGAAATTTGGCCAAAATTTTCACCTTTGGTTACCAAATTGTCCTACTTTTCATAAGTTTGGTTGAAATTTGGCCAAAATTTTCACTTTGATTAACAAAATGTTCCTAATTTTCATAAATTTGACTGAGATGTTTATAAGTTTGGTTGAAATGTGACCAAAATTGTTCACTTTGGTTAACAAATTTTCCTACTTTTCATAAGTTTGGGTGAGCTTTTTATAAATCTGGTTGAAATGTAGCCAACATTTCCTCATTTTCCCCACATTTTGGGCTAACATATTTTATTACTTGACCAAGATATTTTTGCCTTCATTCTCTCACCGCATGACAACTATATACACTGTAAACACTAAATATTCAACAACCAAGACGTAATCTATATACCTGTTTATTTACAGTATTTCAGTACATTTTACAAGAATAATAATAAAAGAAATGCATAATGTCATTATACGAAATGGATGATGTGATATGAGCTGGTATACATAGTATCATCACAACATTTTATTTTCACATATAGAGCTATACAAATTGTATGTTGTTTCTGGGTTTCTTCACACCACTGTCTGAGTAGGTTGTTTTTTCCGGCTGGTAGCCTGGTATGTATATGTCACTTGGTATGTAATCAGACTGGTCTCCTGATTGGTGGGCTGACATCTGAGTATTGTAGACAATCGGGTCATCAATCATCTGAGTGTCGACCACATCAAACATCTGGCTATTGGGCTCTTCACATATCTTTGTTGCTGGGGTCATCACACATCTGACTGTAGCTGGGTTGATAACTGGCGGTATAGTATGCGTCTACTTGGTGGCTTAGTTTAGTACCCTGTTTGACTTGAGTACTGTCTTGAGTGTTGTAACGAGTTCACCTTGGGTAGTGAGAGTGAACCACACCCGAGGTGTCTCTGGCACTCTCGTGTATTCTAGCCCCAGGGGTTGAACAAGCAGATACACATTTTTACTCTGTGGTTGATCTCATATTAGTTAATTACGTCTACAAGCCCCTCCAGATTCTAGACCCCCACTAACTACCTACACCTGTGGAACAATGAACACTTAGGCATCGCCCGAGACCACACTCAATCATTATACAAAGAGCAAGTCAACTTACATAAAGTTTATTCTACCCTTGAGAATATAGAACTGAAATGAACATCCTGATAGAATAATCTATTTACACAAATAGAAGATAGAGTAGAGACAGGATTAGAGATATAGTTATCTTCATCGAGTTGAGAAGTAGATTGGATGCAGATGTCCCGTCCAGTCGGTCCGCCACTCACCCGGCTTCCTTCCAGTGAGATGACTAGAACCTTGGAGACCACTCCGTCTCCAGAGCGTGGATCCACAACAATAGAGTCACTGCTGGACCACACTTCACTGGACCAACTGCATCTGTATCACTCCCACGGAGTCACTGTTAATAGTTCTCGAACAATACCGGTTGGGAGACAATCCTCCTGGACTTGGCTCCAAGTATTCGTTACTTCGATGAACTTAAATAGTCACTGACCAATCGAATGGTCAGTCACTCATAGCACAGTCCCACTGCAGAACGGATCTATCAATAACCCATTCAATGGTCCCTTCATCACATCACAGGAACATGGATGGAAAATTGTCACTGACCAATTCAATGGTCTCTTACAGTCACACTGCTTGTAGAATCAGATATGGCTACTGAAATGTTACTGAGTCCTACTCGAACACAGTTTATAATCTTCATACCGAGACAGTACATTAATAGAATCAGACATCTATTTCACGAAAACAATTCAGGTTGGACTATACCATAGTCCCTTCCACCGGGTAACACTTGCCACAAGTCAACAGCTGGTGTCGTTCTTCTCAAGACCTGCCCCTAGAGCTGTCCAAAGAACCATTCAAGTGTCTGAAGATCAGTTACTTCTGCGTTTAGGCAGAACCACCGTCATAATATACGGTCCGGTGTTTCCTTTCGTTGAGTATGATTACTCAACATGCTGAAATGTTCCTGGCAGAAACAGAGTATCTTCTATTATCGAGAACCATCACAAACCATCACTTCCCACACGTGCACCTTCAGGGCAGTTGTATTTCTTGATGCAAACTTCACGCATGGTGAATCACATTGGGTACCTGGTGTGGTTGAGTCTGGCGTGATAAGTAAAGAACTGAACCCTTCGCTGTGTCACACGAAGTGGTTTCCTGCCAACAACAATTATAGTTGACTGGTTCCTCAACAGGCAAACTCCTGAAAAGGAAGAGCGACCGGTGAGAGTATACTGGCCCAAACATTAGTCCACATGCATCCTACCAATAACTACTCAACCCTCAGTCATGCTACTTAGTTATGCATATAACCAAAGCATTATCTCTATATGGAGAGTAGTAAAGCATGGGTTCCCAAATGTCAGCTGGCCTCACAGATCAGCCCGTCAAACAGAGCAAGAAATCAGAATGACGAGTCTGATCGTAGGTCTCACCTATCCCTAATCATCTACCAGTCGTCGCTAACGTCAGTAGTGATACAAGGCTGTTATTGTTCTAATTTAATCGAACTAAACAAATATGTAAAGAGTCCCTGGACTCGTTCCTAACATCATCAATGTTCATTAAGAAACATAATCTTGATCAATATACCATCCCTCGGGATATAGGAATAGGACATGATCACATCCACTATGTACACAACCCTGTTTGCTGGTGGGACCACCTGCCTACGCCATAGCAAACTCTTCTTATCAGACTCTGTCTTAGAGTCAAGAAGCCTTCTTGAGAATACATGTTCCCCACATGTTCCAAGGGTAATGTTCCAGTTCTGTCCTCCCAAGTGGTTTAGCCTTGGCATGGACCGAACTTCATCGTTGGTTTGGCCTACCAACCCATACTTTCATAACTTGCTTTCACATCCCCCATATCCTATATTTCCCCAGTCTCATACAGCCTCCTTGCATCATTCCATATTTCCAGCACCTTAGCATTCACTCGCACTAGCGCCAGTATGAAAGAAACAGGATAGCTCAGACAAGATTTCAGAACGCATATTTATATCGCGACGGCACGCAGTGTTATCACGCGTCGAGCTATTCGGCGTTCGGAATTACTCCAGGAAGTATCACATGCCATGACCTAATATATATACACAATGTCACATCATATATATATATATACATATATATCACCAAAGCAAACTTACCTTACCACAGAAATTCGTTGTTCCACACAATGAATTCACTATTAAGTTATTACACAATAGTTACATCATTCCTGGTGGCACAGAACTAAGTTCTTCCTTTACTTAGTAACTAAGCACAAATGTTGTCTGAATCTCCAACTACCAACTTACCTGGTTTTCTAACCGTTCTTCTGGCTTCAGCAACTGACTGACATAATCTAAGTTTCCATCCGGCACAAGTAACTATGTTTTATTCTAACACAGCAACCTAATAGATGCAACGATTGGCAATATATGGTACATATATTTGGAACCCAAATCGCCCACATCACATTACGGCGTTCCTAACAGCTGATTCGCGAGCACACAGTAAACAAACACACGCTTAACTGTCACCTGCGTTATCGATCGGTTTGCTCATTAGTATGCAAGGACATCAGCATAGGTAATGAGGTTAGAACAATGGCGTGTGGAACACACGTACAAAGTTAAATGATTTAAACAAATATCTACCTGAATGGTGAAAAACCAGATTTCCAATCAGCTTCAGAACTGTTCAAGGGCTTCTCAGCTTCCTTTCCATAACAGTCAGCCGAATCATGGTTGAGGTGAGACGCAACACAAAAATGGCTCACATCAGGCCTGCGTCTGTTCTCTTCGAACAAAAGTAAGTGAATGACTGGTTTAGCCAATTTCCCGCTTCGTGCCAACTCAATGCGCACTAGAAGCGAGTGCTTCTTGAGAAAAGACACTTTCTCGGGAAACCGTCATTCCCCGCTTAGAGTTTCTAGATCTCTCTGCACGAGAATTTAGAGCGATACCCAGCATCACGGGTTACTCGAATTTCGGTGTTTCGAGAAGATTCTAGATAGCAATTCCTCCATCGGCTTCCCTCAGTCTATTTTTAGCTGGGAAAGTCCCCGATGACGCGCCAAAATAGTGCGGGATCTTGACGACCCAAGACAGATAAACGCGTTTCGTCACAAGTGTGTAGGACTTGATTGCTTCGGTTGGTGTCTTGTTACACATCAAACAGCTGGCTATTGGGCTCATCACACATCTGGTTGCTGGGGTCATCACACATCTGACTGTAGCTGGGTTGAAAACTGGCGGTATAGTATGCGTCTACTTGGTTGTTTTAACTTAAGCACTGACTTGAGTGTTTTGGACTTGATTGCTTCTGGTAGTGCCTTGTTTGACATGAGCACTGACTTGAATGTTTTGGTTACTGACTTGTTTGTCTCTGTTAGTACCTTGTTTGACTTCGTTACTGGCTTGGTTAACTTGGTTGAGTCTGTCAAAGTCAGCTAGGTTCTCGCGATGCATGGCGCTCATCTGTTCATATTCTTGCCGAGTAAGTGTCATACCCGTCTTAGTCGGGAATTTCTTGTCGGATTCACCGTAAAATCTTCGGATGTGTAACGTGCTCGTTCCTCTGTAGGATGAGACAAACACGGCCTTATCACCACCGCCCACTGGTCTAATAGTCTCACCACTACGAGTCATGTAGACCCAGTTAGCAGGCACAGTCTTGAGGTCTGTAGTCATCTTCTGATCACAATGCTTAAGTGTTACCAGCCTCGGGTTTATATACTAGTTTTTGAGCCACGCGTAAAACCGGTTTCAGCCAGTTTCTTAGGTCAAGCGGTTCAGATTACGCTGACGTGGCTGTCCGTATGGCGCGACTAAGCGTTCTACTACCCGCTCGTTGACCTGTTGTATGTTTGAGCTGGGTTGGGGAATGCGGGTCATGCTCGCCACATGACCTCTAACCATGATGAAATAGATAGCGTAGAGGGCGCCGTGTTACTTGCGTTGTAGTCACTGTGAGCTACAGTCTGTGAAGTCAGAATACCAGTGATATACATATACAGTCTCCTCATACCCACTGTAGTTTTCTTCATATTGAGGACTGGTCAGCTATTATATACAGGACTGTAAGTATATTACATCCATTTTGTTTTTATGTAGGTGTTTTAATACTCGTCTGCTAGTGTGGATTGACTAAAGGTTAAGGATGCCGGTGACGATGTTCGCTCGACGTTTGGTGAGGATGGTTCTGGAGTATCCTGTTGTCGATTATAGTCGAGGATGCACTCCTCAATTCTATTCAGGCTTAATGTGATTATTTCTTGTTTGGTGAAGTTCTGTTGTAGTACATCCCGCAGTCGAACCGTTACTAGGTCCGCAAAACTACCACCCTCACCATAATCACAAGAATGACTGAATGGATTCTCGGCTTCTTGATTTTGTGGGACATTAAGACACGCCATGCAATAGCTGTATGGTTCAGCTCTTAGTATGCTCCACAGTTTGCTAATTAGGTTTTCGTGGGCCTCGGTATCTGTAAAACAGATAAGAATAGGGTACTTTATCAGCGTTATAGACATGGATATTACAGATAATAGCTATGTATCTGACATGCACTTTCTGTTACACAATTCATATATTTCTATCGATAATGGGTATGTGGACCCCGCAGTACACTTTCACCTTCCCCTACAACTACACATTACTACCTACATTATTACGGTACCACCATAGTGCTGTGTTCAAAAGTTCGAATGCCAGCTCTATTCCATGTCGACCCAGCCTACAATACTATAGGAAGAAATGGCTTGTCTCTTCAGATATATGCGTCTAGCACCATATATCCCCTGTATTATACTAGTATTGTTAGGTTACCCATATGCCTACTTGGAGAAACACAACGAAAATGTGAAAGCTTTATCAAAAAGCCAACTTACCGTTAGCGACTTGTAACATTGTGAGCTGGTTGCTGTTCACTGAGACCGGTACTTCTAGACGGTGAATGGTGGACGCTATATACACGATATCTGCTGACGTATAATGACTCAGCGGAATATTGTCTGGAGATGTCTGACCTTGATATAATCACGTGCTAAGGGCGTGGTCTATCACCACGACATAGTCGCTTGTGGAATTATTCATCCAGAGTTAGGTCCCTTTGCTCGATACTCGACAGTGTGTGTGTGTGTGTATGACTGTGTGTGTGTTGTATCCTTCTTATCCATGTGTTCTAGCTGTATCATTACAGCTATACCCGGCTGACACCATTTTTACCGGTTTTAGCTAGTTAGCATGTAGTCTGGTTGTATTTTTTATGGATGCGATCGGAAGCAGCGCCATATTTGATCCGATGTGACCGTTACCCAAGTGTCTCGGCTGTATCGTTATGCGGTAAGTACCTCTGAGTCATCCTCCGATTTCCCCCCAAAGACATGTCTGAACATGTTCACGCACGTTCATTAATAGTATCGTCACGTGTTGAGTCGCCCAGCAGGTCACCCTCACCCTAGCCAACTATGTGTTCATGCCCCAGACTTTTATTATGAGACTTAACCCCCAGCTCTTATCAAGGAATGGCAGTATTTATCTACTAACCCAACCACTCGACTACCCCTTAACAATGATCAGAAGCACTTATCTACCCGTCTTACACCCACTCCACAGCCACTCCCCCATTCGGTAGTGTAGTCCCATCACACCCGTGCGACGCCCTCTTTGATATCTCGTAGCGAGTGAGCCTGTGGTCTGTTTGGCATTACATATACGACCGGGAGCAGCGTCATATGTGAACGGATGTGACCATTAGCCATGGGTGATCGGGTGCAGCGCCAGCCAGTGAGCATGTGTTATGGTTTTCCCATTACCATCATTGCAGTTATAGATGTCAGGCGAAGAAAAATATTTAAGTTTCGTACGAGCACCCATATGCGCGCGCACATACGCACGCACGCATGCACACGCACCCACACACACGCCCACACACGCATTTACACACGCAAGAGACATCATTGCTGTTATAGATGTCAGGGGAAAGAAAGTATTTACGTTTCCTACGAGCGCGCACATGCGCGCGCACGCACGAACACACCCACGCAAGCACGCACTAACACACGCAAGAGACATCATTGCAGTTATAGACGTCAGACGAAGGAACATATTTAAATTTCCTACACGCGCGCACAAGCACGAACACACACGACCACACACCCACGCATGCCTACAAACATGCGCGCAGGCACGCACTCACACACGCAAGAGACAATTGCAGTTATAGATGTCTGGAGAAGGAAAATATTTAAGTTTCTTACGAGCGCGCACATGCGCGCACACGCACATACACACACGCACTCACACACACACACGCACCCACCCACACACACGCGCGCACACACTCACACACACCCACATGACATGAGTGCCGTTATTTCAGAAAGACAACTGCAAACTTGCCCAGGAAGCACGACACTCCACAGAATGCTGGGGCTGACTGCGATGTCATGTAATTGATATGTATTAGTGTTGACCGTCCTATACATACTATGCGTTAGACTTGACTGCAATATGTAAAAGATAGACAGTTATATTTACGAGTCATGACCGCCCACGCTTACCGATATGGCACATGATGATGCTGTTGATAGCATTAGATGATGATGAATGGCCAGGCATTCAGCTACCTAGGAGTACGAGGAGGTTAGGACATAGGCCACATTTGTTCAAAATGACATGAGAGCGCTTTACACCGCTATATTTTAATGCGTTGCCGACGCATTAAAAATAGACATGATCGCCCTACGCAAGTCGACCTGGCACACGATGCTGTTCTTCGCTTATATGTGTTGCTTATAGTCTACTTGGAGGTATAGACGATTTCACAGCGTATCTTTGGTCGAAGTAGATTTATAGGCTTTTGCTTTAATTCAATCAGAAGAACCATATTTACAGCAAATAGAAATACATATTTGTGCTGAATTTTATTTTAATCTGCCGACTTAACTTTACCATACTTAAACGCAAATTTCCCTCTCTTGCATGACAGACCACTGTGCACTAATTATGTTAACGGTCAACCAGAGCGCCTCAGTGGGCGTGTTTATCTGAGATAAAGATCAACTCGAGTTGGCCTGCGCTGGTGTCAGCCCACTTTACTGTACATGCTTATCTCCGGTAATGATAAGAGCTGGCCGGTGTTGGAAAAGAAAGTAATGTTTTACCGATAAAGACGTAAAGAAAAGACAGAAAGACGGAAAGAAAGGACTCCTGGATGAAGTTTACCTGTCGAAAGTACCATTTGCTACTGTGCAATGAAGGGAGAAAATTTATTCTTGTTGAGTCAAGAGACACGAATAGCCCCCCTTGGGATACTTTTCTTCTGTTTATTAAGGGGATATATCTGTGGGGTTTAATTTTATTACTATTATTTATGATTATCTTAGCAAGTTATTGCTTATATTACTTGAGAATAATATTTTTATATATTCACATTAATAATCTCCGCTATACATACAAGAAATTTAGCCGTTTATTATTTTATTGTGATTAATGTTTAATAATAATGTATGCCTAGCTAGTATATTTTTAAACCAGATTTTCACCACTCGCTTAAAGTTGATACATGGGTATGGACACCTGCTGAAGCTATCATGCTGAGCCGTGGAAAAGTTTATTCATGCATCCAAGTCTGGATACTCGGGGTACCTCGAGTGAAGGTCCAAAACATTTTTTCAATCTGTCATATTGACTTCGGTCTCCTCATCGAAGGGGTCGATATCTACATGACTGGGGCTCGATCACACCACGTCCCTGGTTCGAGTCGCGCTACCGCGGTGCCCCGGTTCGGTTCGCGCCGGTTTGTGTGACGATGTCCGGTCCGTTTCGCGCCGGTCCGCCCGCCGCCGGCCACCCCACACTGGGATCGGAAGTCAACTGGAAGTAGTCAACAGGCAGTAGTCAAAAGGACAACCGGAAGTAACCCAAGATAATACCCGCCAAAAATTCAAAAATATGGTCCGTTTTCAATATGGTGCTATACTTCTCATATAGTAAAAAATGACGTAATCTATGACGTATTGCACCAGATTAAAGACTTTATTACCACCTGACATACTACTAACATATAATTGTTCTACCTCTGTTTCATTTTAGTTTTGATTCTTAATCAAGACCACGACAGTACTCTTGCCTGAACTTTTTCAGGTCCGAAATCTCATCGAGTGATTCTGAAACCATGTGTTTGAGATTTAAAAATCATAAACTTCTTTTGCTGTTAGCTAAGGCAGTGTGATTCCAGCCACTATATGACGATGTTGCCTTCCTGAAGAAAGCAAGAACATATTTAATATTCTTTGATCAACCCTAGGTTTATATTTTAGGCAATTATATATTTTGTAGTTTGCTAGTGCTTTCTGAACAAGAATTAAACGTTCAAGTCCAACTAAATGCCGGTGTAGGGATCGAACCGTCTAACTCCTCATCAGCGTGCCATAAGTTTAAGCGCTCCTGTCATTTCGACAGCTCGACGTCTACCCTCCTGAAATGTACATGGTAATTACATCTGAACACTGCGGCCCAGCTATCGTCCATCTGACGTTTTATATGTCAAGGACATGAATAATCCTCTTTTTCATGTCCATTGTGATAAATGTTAACTTTTCTTTTTGTACAATTGTTCTGTGCTAATAGACTGCAATGGCTGGGGCATATAGAAAGAATGGAAGATAATAGGGAAGCAAAACTCGCTTACACTCAACAAATAAATGACCGTAGACCCCGAGGTAGACCAAGAAGACGGTGGAGAGATAATATACATACAGACCTACAAGCACTTGGAATCAGCGACTGGCAGGAGAAGGTCAACCTAAGAGACGAATGGAGACGGCTTGAATCTGCAGCAAAGAACCTCAATGGCTCGGAATGCTGAAGAAGAAGAAGAAGAAGAAGAAGAAGAAGAAGAAGAAGAAGAAGAAGAAGAAGAAGAAGAAGAAGAAGAAGAAGAAGAAGAAGAAGAAGAAGAAGAAGAAGAAGAAGAAGAAGAAGAAGAAGAAGAAGAAGAAGCAGAAGAAGCAGAAGAAGCAGAAGAAGCAGAAGAAGAAGAAGAAGAAGAAGAAGAAGAAGAAGAAGAAGAAGAAGAAGAAGAAGAAGAAGAAGAAGAAGAAGAAGAAGAAGAAGAAGAAGAAGAAGAAGAAGAAGAAGAAGAAGAAGAAGAAGAAGAAGAAGAAGAAGAAGAAGAAGAAGAAGAAGAAGAAGAAGACAATTATTCTGGTATTCCATGCACCTAATGTTTATTTTTTTTTTAATGTAAGAATGCAGATACTTGCCTGGGTCAATCTGTCACACGTGAAGTCCCTACCTTGCGATGTTTTA
Organism: Cepaea nemoralis; assembly: GCA_014155875.1. Lineage (NCBI taxonomy): Eukaryota > Metazoa > Mollusca > Gastropoda > Stylommatophora > Helicidae > Cepaea > Cepaea nemoralis. The sequence goes on from JACEFZ010023980.1 coordinate 57,402, forward strand.
TCTTGCACTACATTGGATGCTATTAATGCATTTCTGAGTGAAAATGTACTGCAGGAACAAACATTGTGTCATTATTGTTTTAGCATTATGCTATACTATTTTATCTTAACCGACTCTTGTTAATCCCCTATACATTCTTAGAAACTAAGCTGCTATGCGGCTTGTAATGATGATGAAAGTAATATCTTCTTCTTCTTCTTTGCGTTCATCCGGAGTGTTTTTTCAGATGTGATTGCGGTGTGTCTGTTATGCGCCCTTGGGCCGAAACCCGTAGGCAGACACATCCGACTATAGCTTGCTTTTTTGACCAGGTAGCATTCCTGGGAGACTCTCACTTTTGTGGTGCCATCTACAACCCAGCTTGCCAAGTTGGAACGGTCGAAGACAACGGTCATCCCTCAAAGGAAGGCAGGGACAGTCCATAGCATTTTCCGCCATCCAAGGTTGCTTCCATAGTTGCAGGGCCGACACATAGCGCCCTGGTGCTGGGCTCACCGAGGGAATCGTCACGTCCTGCTCATGGCTGCTTTAAATCCTCACTTTAATATATTGGGCTTTCCTTCACCACGCGCCGTTCCCGCACAAACCAGGCCAGTCTGCAGACGGTATCCACTCAGAGAGTTTTCGGTTCGGACATGTGCTTGTCTTTGTGCCCTTCAGAGCTGTTCCAGGCACGACGGACATTCGGAAAACTACCTAGTCAGAGCTGTTCCAAACAAGAGCGGCATTCGGAAACTAGGTAGTCAGAGCTGTTCCTAGCACGAGAGACGAGACGTTTCACTCGGACGTAAATGCATAGTGCCAATTTTTATTTTGCCACCCGTAGGACGGCACTTCCGGCTTCGGCGGGCATTTTTTAATGAGATTAGCCTTCCTCGGGTTTCGAGGCACGTTAGACTTATTGTTGTGATGCCGCCCACATCTCAGCTGGTCAAGATAGAACGGTCAACGACATCATGGTCAACCCTCAAGGGAAGGCAGGGGCAGACCAAGGGCATTCCCTCGCTATCCAAGGAGGCTTCCATAATTGCAGAGCCGGAACATATTGCTCTGAGACTGGGCTCACCCGAGGAGTTGCCACGTCCTGCTCATGGCTGCTTTAGTTCCTCACTTCCATGTGTTGGGCATCTCGCTTGCCACTGGTCGCTCAAGCACACACCAGGAACGGTCAGACTGCGGGCGACATCCACTCGGTAAGCTTTTGCTTTTGACTTCGGACCACGCAATAGGTTCGCTCGCCGTGCGTTCCATTTCGTGTTATTGAGACGTTTTTCCACTTTTGTCTACACTCTCTATGAGTTAGATACAGACAGTTTTCGTAGCCATTTCATTCGACTGAAGCACTTTTCTGACTTTTTGTATTCGCTCACGAGGTAGGCTACATGTGCTGCCGGCTCAACACCTTATCTTCGTGCAGCAGTGAACGAGAAACGGCCAGGCCCTCTCATCCGGGAATCCCTCATATCCCCCAGCTGAGAGCCTTCGAACATGTATCAGACCTGAGCATGTAGCTTGCTCAGTATCTCACCTCTATTTTTCGGTAGGTGGGTATCGGCCTGGCTCTCAAATCCGAGGGTTTGTGGCTTAGAGGCTTTCAGCCACAGCCCTCGACAGAGAGCCTTAGAGTATTGTCCGGACCAAGGTCTTCTGCCTTCGTGTACCTGATTTAATCTTTTGACTGCTATCCTCAGTCTACATGCAGAGCAGCAGGTTTTGTCTCTCTTAGTCTGGCCCCTATCCCATAAGCTGTCCGATATGTAGTTTTCATCTATCGGCAAGCAGATGGGGTCAATGGGACACGCAATTCCCCCACCACGGCAAGGTGGAGACACATCAGAGGAGAAAGTAATATTAACTTTTTCATTGTTGAAGGCTAATGTATCCCAAAATTTGACCTACAATTTGGACAGAAGGACAATATATCGCCCTACTAGGATCACTGTGTTATTTGTTTTGTTTCGCAGTATCTTCTTCAGTGAACGTAAATTTATATTATAATACCTGTTCATTTGATTGTGTACCATATTGGGTGGAAACGTATCTTTTGTTTGGCCCTGAATGCGTTAATGATATTAATAATAATCAACGACTTTTGTAATAAAATATGGGAAAATATGGGGAAAATTCTGGAGTATCCCCTTCTTTGTAATCTCATCTACAGGAGAACATAATGACGGCTCAGCACCCCCTGCATTGTTATTTACGTAGATTCTTATCATTTCTTATTTGTCAAATTCATGTCTGCCGTGTCTACATTTAAATGCCAGGTATATTAAAACTTAAAGGAAACGAATTTGTACTTAAATTCTCATGATTGCAAAAATTCCATCCGCCTCGACAATTCATAGCCATAGTAAACGAAGTCACAAGGAGTCACAATTTAACGTGTAAATAAAGACAATAGTCAGTGAATAACCAAATTTAGATGACGTCTCAGAATGTGACCAAATTGTTAATAAAATGTAAATCTGCTGCACTTTACAAGTGGACACTTTTAGCCAAGCCGCTGTAAATTATTGTATGCAAATGATACTTCACGTGAAATGTAACTGTCTCAGCTAGACCAACAAAATAAGTTTATGTATGTTTCCATGAATGGCAGCTATAATTAGTATTTTCACAACCAGTTTATTCATTGGACCTTTCCGTCTTGACAGACGATAGTTTGGTACATTGTGTTTCAAAAAGGCTTAATAACTACGACCCATGGCGTTGACGAGTGTGGCTGGTAAGGCCAATTCTTGCTGCAAATGTTTGCCCACAGTAGATGCACGTCAAAACATGGTCATTTTCACAATTGTACACCATCTAACGTCTCTCACGCTCTGTGTGTGCTTTATCTGTAATCATTTTCTCCTTTGTCTTTATTCCATTTCTGATAGTTGCCCTCCATGCAAAATGTTCAGCGGCGACTTGCTCCCAATGTGCATTATCAATGCCTGTATCAATCATGTCCCGCTTACACACATCTTTGTATCGTAGTAGAGGCTGACCCTGAGACCTCCTACCCGTCTGTAATTCAACAATAAAGATGTCCTTTGGTATTCTACCATCATCCATCCTCCTAAGATGTCCTATCCATCTAAGTCTACGAAGAATTAGCATGGAATAAACCGTCACACAACCTGATCTTTCCAATACTTCAGTATTTGTGATATTGTCTTGCCACTTAATACCAAGACTTCTTCGCAGACACCGCATATGAAAGCTATTTAAACGTTTCTCTTGGTGTGAGTAAGTTGTCCAGGTGTCACTGCCATAAAGAAGAGTACTAAGGACACATGCTTGGTAGACGAGGACTTTTGTTTTGGCAGTAAGCTTCCTGTTCTCCCAGACTCTTTTTCTTAACCTGTTCATTGTTGTTGCCTTACCAATCCGGATGTTGATTTCCTGATCTAGGGATAATTTGCTATTTACCACTGATCCTAGATATGTAAAATGGTCTACCATCTCTAGTTCGGCGTCGTCAATAAAGATTGATGGGACCCCATGTGCACCTTGTAATATAATCTGTGTCTTCTTTTTGCTAATTGTTAAACCGAATTCAGAACAAGCATTGGAGAATGCAGATAGTAGACATTGCAATTCTTCCTCAGAGTGGGTCGTAACTGCAGCATCATCTGCAAAAAGCAACTCTCTGATCAGTACCCTCCTAATTTTGGTCTTGGCCTTCAATCTCTGAGCATTGTAGAGGCCGCCATCTGAGCGTGAGTGAATGTATATACCACCATCCTGATCACGAAAGGCATATTTCAGTAGAAGTGAAAAGTATATTACAAAGAGGGTGGGAGCTAGTACACAACCTTGCTTAACTCCACTCTTGATTTCAAACTCTTCAGAAGTTGCACCATCAAACTTGATTATACCCTTCATGCCTGTGTGGAACGATTCCACAATGGACAGAAGAGTTGGTGGGCAGCCAATCTTCTTTAGTGCCTTGAACAGACCCTCACGACTGACCAAATCAAATGCCTTTGTGAGGTCGATGAAGGCATTAAGCAGTGGTTGATTCTGTTCACGGCATTTTTCTTGCATTTGTCGCAATAAGAATATCATATCAATGGTAGACCGGTTCTGTCGAAAGCCACACTGTGATTCGGGGTAGATTTTATCTCCTAGGACTTGAAGTCTGCGCAGAACAATTCTGGCAAATACTTTTCCAACAATACACAGAAGTGAGATACCCCTATAGTTGTTGCAGTCGCTCCGATCGCCCTTGTTCTTGTACAGTGTTATGATGCTTGAATCTTTGAAATCCTGTGGGACTTGTCCTTCTCGCCAGCATAGCTCTATTAGCTGGTGGATCTGTAGAGTGAGTGTGTCTTGCCCACTCCTGATAGCCTCTATTGGAATCCCATCCTACCTGCAGCGTTGCCAGATGCAAGTTCATTTATAGTACACTTAACTTCTGTTATGGTGGGAAGTGTGTCCAGGATGGTCAAGAGTTGGTAGAGCCTCTATGGCGTTGAGGGCATCATCCGCTAGTTTGGTCTCACTTGAGTAAAGCTCCAAATAGTGCTCTACCCATCTGTCCATCTGCTGTTTCTTATCAGTTATGATTTCTCCAGTCAAGGTTTTAAATGGTGCACTTCTTTTGATCATTGGACCACAGGCTTTCTTTATTCCTTCATACATGCTTCTTATGTTTCCCTTATCACTTGCGATTTGAATGGACTCACATAACTTGATCCAATAATAATTTGCACACTGCCTGGCAGCCTTTTGCACATCCTTCCTAGCTTGCCTTAGCCCACTCAGAGTGTTACGCGTTGGTCTTTCCTTGTTTCTTAATAGAGCTATCTTCTTCTTATCAGTCAAGGGCTGCAGAGTCTCGCTGTTTGCCGCAAACCAGTCCTTCCTCTTATGATCCACAGTGCCACAAACCCTACGGCAGTTCTATAAAGTTTCCTTAAGTTGACCCCATTTTTCATTTCTGTACAATTTTCTGGTATATCAGTGAAAGCGTCTTCAAGTTGCTGTTGAAACTGAAAGCACTTTCCAGGATCGTGAGTGTTAATAATATTAATCCTGGGGCTAGATTTGTGTTTAGCTGTGTAGATTCTCTTTGGTCTCAGTCTAACCCTTGCAACAACCAAAGAATGATCCGTATCACAGTCAGCACTGTGGTAACTTCGAGTCAATGATATATGGTTCAGATGTTGTCTCCGTGTGATGATGAAGTCCAGCTGGTGCCAATGGCCGGATCTTTGATGTTTCCATATGACTTTATGCATCTCATTTGTTTTAAAAAAGGAGTTTGTAATACATGGGTCATTTCTTGTGCAATGCTACAGCAGCCTTTGCCATTTTCATTCATGCGACCGATGTTGTATTTTCCAAGGCACACTGGCCATGAACTCGAGTCCTTCCCCAAACGAGCATTGAAATCACCGAGCATATAAATGTAGTCAGATTTTGGAACTGCCTTGATCACGGAGCCTAACTCCTCATAGAACAAATCCTTCACATCATCAGAGGAATCGAGTGTCGGTGCATATGCAGTAATAATGGTAGCAAAACCACAAGTTGTTGCCAAGCGCAGTCTTTCATTTCCTCCTGCTGGAATTTCAATCATTCCCAGTAGCGAATTCTTCACTGCAAAGCCCACACCGTGTTGCCTTTTTTCTGCCTGCCCTCTACCCTTCCAACAAAAAAAGAGGTGTAATTGTTTTCCCTGAGTGACCCTTCCTCAGCGAGGCGAGTCTCCTGCAGGCCAGCAATATCAAATTAAGACGATTGAGTTCTGCATCAATCATAGCCGTTTTTCTCACATAGTCAATATTTGTCAAATCAATGGAAAATCCTTGACACGTGGTTCTCACGTTCCAGATTGCAAGCCGTAGCATTAGGTTTCTATTTTTCGTTTTATTAGTACCTGGTCTATTGGTTTTACAGCCTGCGATTCAGATTTTGTCCTAGCCCTACGCACCCATTGAAGCAGGCAGGCTGTGGCGGATGAGCACCCAACTGGCCGTGGGCTGCCCAGCTAGAGGCGGGCGGTATCTGATCAGTGACACCTGTAGGTGTCTCCCACCGTCAGAGGCAACGCGTGGCGCCCCATGTCAACGCCAATTGACAGGGACTTATTAACCCGTAACAGTTGCCTCTCGCTTTGATTCCGAGACCAGTTAAGACCAGGGACGGAGTTATTGCCTCTCCATAGCACAAAGCCTGAGCTAAAATATAGAGATCATGTGTTGCCCATGCAGCATGATCCCTCTCTCGGCCTGCCTAGTTCACTCCAGAGGAAAGGTAACACCTCTACATCTGGAACAAGACAAGCTGCAGAAACTGCCGAATCAGAAAAGCAATGCTCTAACTGTCCGCTGTGGGAGCTTCGATCCTAGACCAGCCGCCAACCAAGTCTTAGGGCCTAGTCTGCCCTGCCATGAAATTTTGTCTTTAGGTTGCATTTCCTCGCATCAGGGTAAGGTTTGTACCCTCCCAACTGCTCTCTTCCGCCCGAAGCTATTGGCACAATGTGGGGTGTCGGGTTTGGTAAACGCCGCCTAACGCTCGGCGCTAACAGAAAGCAGGTAGTACCGTCTACTGATATACGGTAGCTTAGTCATATCTGACTAAAACCTGACACTATGTATGTATGTGTGTAAATATATATATATATATATATATATATATATATATATATATATATATATATATATATATATATATATATATATATATACCACTCTCGGTTCTGCTGGATTGTATCATGTCACTCTTCCCCATCTGACATCACAATACATACACAAAATTGTATTTTGTATATATGTTAACCTGGTATAATTTGTACATATCTTTAATTAGTTGCAAGGTGTCAGAGTGTTGAGGGTGTGAATAGAGGACATAGAGAGGACAAGGAACAGAATAGAGTTAAGACAACTGAGATAACGACATATAGGAGACAGATAAGACATCTACAGTATAGTGATAGGCTAGAGACAGGACCTAGGTCAGGACATAGGATGGTCATAAGACAGGACATCTACAGGACAGTAGATGAAGTGGAAACAGGACTTAGGAAGGGACACTATCGTGTCTTAGACAGGGTAACGGTAGAACCAAACCGAGTGATAGCAGGGGACGACAGTTCACGAGACACTGCCCTGAATGGACTAAATGTCAGAACACCGACTGACCTCTTCTAGCACGGACAGACTGCAGTACAACGAGACTGTTGGGACAGCACGGGGTTCACACAACGGCACGAGGTCGGGCACGACAAGCCCAGCCGTTGAGTTTGAAAACGTCAGAAGGGACACTTGTAATTCTTGAGAGCAAATGCTTAGCGTGCGAGATTGCTAGTTTGAGAATAACGAGTATAAGATTGCGAGACTGGTTGTATGCTATCAGAGTATGAAGGGGCGACATTTGTATATTCATGTGAAATTACCGCCTGTATATATCTTGTGATTGTATCGGGTTCGCCTGAATTAAATAATAGAAATGCCATACGCGCAATTGATGTTTCTTTGAGTGCGTATGAAGGAGCGGAGTGCCTGTGTGCGAAGTGAGATGTTGACAGGCAGCTAAAACTGGTGTCAGAAGCGTGCAGTCGATTGACTGAATGAATCTATCGCCTGCGCGAGTGTGAAACTGCGGTCTAAAGTTGAGCGAATTCATCGCCTGCGAGCGAGAGTGTGTAACAATAGTGTATAGAACAGAATCGCCTGTGGGCATGTAAAGTAGCGTAACAGTATTTACAACTGACGTACGAACGAAAGAAAGAGAATGAGTTTTGACGGAAATTGAACAGATAATCACATATTATAAATTGAAATGAAAATGATGTACAGCATGTTTTCAGAGTGACGTTACAGTTGATGTTCCAAGACCGGTGAAGACTACAATACATAACTAACACGACAGAAGACAAGACGACCGACAAAAGCTACAAACTTAGAATACGAATTCCATTCATCACCTCTAAAAATTGGACTTGACAGACACAAATTTTTCATATTGTTTTGCTGTTTGAATACGATATTAATTGTTACTTCTCTACATACCAGAAATGTATAAGTAGAGACTAAAGTTGAGGCCAACGACCCAGATCTATAGTAAACTTGGGCACGAAATCATCCGCTGGGGCAGGGTGAAAGAAAAGAATTCATCCAGAAATCAGATAAGCACCCCATTTTTGACAATGTCTTAAAGTGGCATCTTATTTTTTTCCAATTCCTGTAAATCAAATATTGTAATATTGTATTGCTTGTCCCCTCTGCTGTGTGTCCACCGTGACGAGGTAGAGGGGCTTGTGCGTCCCAATGACCCCAAGAGCTATGCCGACGGTAGCACAGCTACTGGTAGGGCCACCCATGTCGGACAGGTCAAGGGAGAGGGACCAGACGAAGAGACACACAAACCTACTGCCTTGTAGGTAGACTGGGGACAGTCAAAGGCTAGGGAAAGCACCCCGAACACATGCTTGTCGAAATCGGATGTACTGAGCCACAGGCTTGACAAAGCAGTGCAACGTAAAACCTGCTGCCTTGTAGGTAGACTGGGGACAGTCAAAGGCTAGGGAAAGCATCCCGAATAAATGCTTGTCGAAATCGGATGTACTGAGCCACAGGCTTGACAAAGCAGTGCAACGTAACTTAATTCATGATGTCACAAATCAAAATTAATCGTTATGGTGCTAATCCCGTGAAGTCCCATCAGGCGGCGATAGTGCCGGGCCCCCTGCCTCGAGGGGGTCCACCCATGACTACTGATGGTCACCTTCCCCTGTGCTGTGGAGTCAAGGCACAGAGGAGTAGGTTAAGAGCTATTGACCAAATACCCCGGACACTCAACATACTACAGTGGAATGCCGAAGGAGTTTACAAGAAGAAAGACTCCCTAACACAGCGTCTTCATAAAGATAGAATAGATGTGGCATGCATTCAAGAGACACACCTCAACGCCAATCACAAATTCTCAGTCAGATGATATCAGGCCACACGTTTCGACCGCGAAGGACACAAAGGAGGAGTTCTAATACTTACACGAAATACAATACCTTGCAGCGAAGTATCTGTGATCTCTGACAACCAAACAGAAATTATAGGTGTTGATATAATGATAAAGGACGTGAAAATAAGAATCTACAATCTGGATAGCCCAGCAGATAAGGACCTTACAATCTCAAACATGGAAATAACTGACAAAAACTGCATTATTGTCGGAGACTTTAATAGCCGTTCAGAAAGATGGGGATACCCAGATACTGACAAAAGAGGAGATGAATCGGAGGACTGGGAAATAGACTCAAATCTCCATCTACTCAACAAAGCGGATGACACACCGAGCTTCTACTCCAGAAGATGGCTTACCACTTCTACTCCAGACTTAGCTTTCTGCACAGGAGACATCCTCCACAAAATCGATCGCCATGTGCTGGACCAATTAGCAGGTAGTGACCACAGACCAATCAAGCTTGTAATAAATATGGAGTATGTTCCACAGGAGCAAAAGCCCTTGCCCCGCTGGAATTACAAACGAGCAGATTGGGACAGATTTGCCATACTAACAGACAAATATTGTGAAAACATAAATACACGATATGACAACATAAAGCAAATGGTGGAAAGTCTAAACAGAGCGATAATACAGGCAGCCACTGAGTCCATTCCTAGAGGAGCGAGGAAAAATTACAAACCATACTGGACTGAAGAACTACAAATTTTGGAGGACAAAGTTGAAGATGCCAGGAAGACAGCAGAGAGAGAACAAACAATTGAAGCGAACATCTCTCTCAAAGCCATCTCAGCAAAATATAAAAGAACAGTAAATCAAACAACAAGAGATTGGAGGGAAAAAACAGAAAACCTGAATTTTGACAGGGATGGAAACAAACTATGGAAACTAGTGAAAGCAATGAACAATGAAGGACCTAGAAACAAACAAATAACAATTAAACAAGGAAATGCCTTGCTTACAGGAAAAAAGGCTGAAAATGCACTAATGGAACACTATGCAAATGCAAACCACATTGATATTACAACCGAACAGAAGAAAGCAATCAAAGACAAACAGATACATCATAGAAATACAGAGACAGCAGCATAATATATGATGGCAAATCTAACAATGGAAGAAATGGAACAGGCAATGAATACCTTAAAAAAGAAGAAATCACCAGGAAATGATGGAATCACAAATGAAATGCTAATAGGACTAGGCACCAAGGCAAAGAAGAAACTACTAGCAGTCCTAAATAACAGCTGGAAGAGAGGAATAGTCCCACAGGCATGGAAGGAAGCTATACTAATACCAGTCCAAAGAAAGGAAAAGACCTGGAAGAACCAAATGGCTATCGACCTATCAGTCTACTTAGCTGTGTAGGAAAATTAATGGAACGCATTATCAATGGCAGGCTAACATGGCATCTGGAAGAAAACAAACTCTTAACACCACACCAAGCAGGATTCAGAAAGTACAGATCCACTGAAGATCAAATAACCTATATAGCTCAGGAAATAGATGATGCCTTCCAAGAGAAAAAGCACACACTAGCAGTCTGGATAGATTTAGAAAAACCATGTGATAAAGTATGGAAGGAAGGACTGAAAGTAAAACTGCAAAACATGCATGTTTGTGGGAAAATGTATAAATGGATCAGCCACTACCTTGAGAACAGAACTGCCAGGACAAAAGTACAAGGACAAACAAGCAAAATGATGCTGTTGGAGCAAGGTGTCCCCCAAGGAGGAGTTCTTTCACCAACATTATTCCTAGCATATATAAATGACATCACAGAAAATTTTCCAGCCAGAGTACACACATCCTCCTTTGCAGATGACCTAGCCATATGGACATCTGAAGAATATATTAGTACAGCTAACAGCAGAATACAGCAAGCCTTATTAGCGCTAGAAGACTGGTCAAAATCATGGCTAGTGAAGATAAGTGAGGAGAAAACAACATGCACAGTGTTCTCCTTTCAAATAAAACTCAGCAACCTAAGCTGGTATTGAATGGAAAAATATTGAGCCATGAAGAAAATCCAAACTATCTAGGAGTCACCTTTGATCGTCGCCTGACATGGAAGACACAGGTTGAGAAAAATCGAACAAGAGCAAGGCAGAGAATGGCAATCATGAAAAAGCTTGCTGGTACAACGTGGGGAGCAGATGAGAGAGTTCTCAAGAAGTTATATACTGGACGGGTGAGGCCAGTACTGGAATATGGCATTGCAGCTTGGGCAACAGCAGCTAAGTCAAACTTTAACAAAATAAGTAGAGTCCAAAACCAAGGAATGCGAATCATAACTGGAAGCCTGAAGACAACGCCTATTAATGAACTAGAAAAGATCACTTGTTTACAACCAATGCAAGATAGAAGAGATAGCAGAGACCAGCAACAAGCAGAAAAATTTAGAAGATTGACAGACCACCCTATGTACAACAGATTTAATGGTTTTGGAAAGGGAAGACTGAAGCGTAGCAACTTTGTAGAAACTGCAAAACGAAGGATTGGGGCAGATCCTATACTTAACATATCAACAGTCAAGCCCATTTACAATGCACACAAGTTCCCAGCTTGGAGACAGCAGCAACTGCCTGAGATGATAGAAAACATTCCTGGTATTGAGAAAAAGAACACTCAGCATGAAACCGAAAGAAGAGAAATAACCCCAAACTACATAAAAGAACATTACCCAAGCAGGAATTGGACCCATGTATATACAGATGGATCAGCCAAAAATTCAATAGAGAATGGAGGAGGAGGAATTCTCCTAAATTTAAAATATGGAGTAAAAAAACACATTCAATGGCAACTGGAAAATTTTCAAGTAACTTCAAAGCGGAGGTAGAGGCTCTGAAAACTGCAGCAGAAATGCTCCTGATGGAGGAAAATAAAGAGAAGCAAATAGCTATCTTCACAGATGCAAAGCCAGCTGTCTCAATACTGAAGAGCAATAACAGCACAGAACTAGCTGACCTAAGAGCAGCACTCCATGGTCTATGCCAGAAATCCAAAAAAGTTGTAATACAGTGGATCCCATCACATTGCAGTATACCTGGAAACGAAGAGGCTGACAGACTGGCAAAAGAGGGCGGACGACTACCACAGCCTGACATAGACATAACCTTTAATGAGGCAAAGAGGTTGATAAAAAGCACTTATAGAACCAAATGGGAATCAGAGCATCCAGGCCATCAGAAGGATGATGCATATTACAAACTCGACCGAAGAGAACAAGTAGCAATCTTCAGACTCCGCACAGGACATAACAGGCTGAAATACCACTTGTTCAACAAACTAAAGATAGGAGATACCGATGAATGTAATTGTAGAACTAGAAAAATGACAGCAAAACATTTGCTGCAGGATTGCCCAACGTATGCAGAACAGAGAAAGATATTTTGGCCCACATCTGCTTCATTTGAGGACAAGCTCTATGGAGATATCAACAAGCTCAAGTTTACCGCAGCTTACTTTAACTACATACAGGTTGACATTTAAAGGTGCATGAAGACCCAGAGCAAATCCATTATGTGGAAAGTCCAAATCGAAAGCTCCCTGTGTGGGCTTCATAAAAGGTGGAAAAGTGTCCTAGTGGCACGAAATGGAATATCGCTTGGATAGCAAATCCATTACGTGGAAATTCCGAATCAAAAGCCCATTGTGTGGGCTTCATAAAAGGTGGAAAAGTGTCCTAGTGGCATGAAATGAAGTATTGCTTGGATAGCAAATCCATTACGTGGAAAGTCTGAATCAAAAGCCCACTGTGTGGATGTCATCTGCAGACTGCATACTTCTGGTTTCCGGAAGAACAGCCTATGGTGAACGGAAGGCCCAATATACGGAAGTGAGGCTAAGCAGCCATGTGCAGGACGTGACGATTCCTTGGGTGAGCCCAGTACCAGAGCGCTATGTATCTGCTCTGCAAGTATGAAAGCCTCCTTGGATGGCGGGGAATGCCCATGGTCTGCCTCTGCCTTCCCTTGAGGGCTGACCAGGATCTTTGGCTGTTCTATATGGGCCAGCTGGGATGGGGGGTAACACCACAACAGTGAGAGTCAAACGTCCTAAGAAACCCCCGGGAAGGTTAACCCGGTCAACAAATGCCCGCAGAAGTCGGATGTGTCGGCCTAACGGCGCAAGAACGCAGCTCTGTTGTAAATAGGCACAACGCAATCACATCCGAAAAAAAAACTCCGGATGAACGCAGAAGAAGAAGAAGAAGTTTTGCATGTTACGCATTGTACTATCACTTGACATTGTAAATTGTGAACAGGTCCTGTAACAATGTCGACATTAAAATAATGCATTGAGGCAGGGACAGATCTAGGGTATAGTGGAGATAGATTAGAAAAGTGGGCAAAGAACGATTATAAAGAGCATATTGATAGGATTGCTGCAGTTGAAAGGGAAGAAAGGGATAGAAAGGTAGCGAGTGAGAGGGAATAGAGAGCGCAAGAACGCCCTACATAAGAAGGAGCAAGCAGAGTTAGCTGAAGCTACCAGACGTAAAGAACTAGAGTTAGCTGAGGCCACCAAACTTAAAGAACAAGAGTTAGCTGAGGCCACCAAACTTAAAGAACTCAACATTAGAGAATTAGAGCTAGCAGAAACAACCAAATTGAAAGAAATTGAAACACAAGCCCAGTTGAAGATGAAAGAACTGGAAGTTGAATCACACGTACACATTGCAACTACAAAGTTGAAAAGTAAGGAAGAGGAAAACAAATACAATAAGTATAAAGGGATAGTCAAACCATTCTGCCATAGTGACTCCATTTCTGCATGGTCTGAGAACTTCCAATTAAAATACCAGGAAGTGCCGAGGGAACACTGGGCCATGATTTATATGAAAAACGTCTCAGGTGAGCCTTTGAAAGTAATAGAGTCCATCCCACAAGATCTAAGAAATAATTATGATTATATACACCAACTTATTATGCAGCATTTTTTATTAGATGCACCAGGGTATCAGGTGCAGTTTTCCAAACTAACACCAAAAACAAACCGGACGTTCATCGATTACGTCTCTCACGTACAAGACGTATATAATAAGTGGCTGAACGCTGCAAAGATAAACAAGAACTATGAAAAGTTAAGAGATCTAATGATTATGGACAAAATTATTTCATCCATTCCAGAACCTTCTGCAAAATTTCTTCAACAATCTGATGTTGAATCGTTGCAAGAATTAGAAAAGAAAGGGTTAGCGTATTTTTCCTCTAACAGAAACGTATTTAGTTCTAGCAGTGATGAAAATAACATAGTGGCAGCGGAAAATACAAAGCCACAGAAATCATTTAAATACAAGGAGAAACAAAGATCCAATCCACCACAGTGTCCATACTGTAAATTTTCTCACTTTCAATTTCAAATGTGTGATTCAAACCCGGGGTATGCAGCCCATCTAGACATGAGGGTGAAAAAGCAGCAGGGTAAAAGAGAAACGTACCGGCGTGCTGTTAAGTGCTATTTTTGTAAATCTTTAGGGCACTATAGCAAATTGTGAACGTCGCAGAAGATTAAGGAGTGTTAATGCTGTGCTCACTGACTCATCGTCAGAAAGCGAGTGTGATGAACAAGAGACGAATGAATGTGAAGACAATGCGCTAGCAGTAATAGATATTTTAAATTATGATAGATGCCAAACTTGTCATAAGTTCCACGAGGATGGTATTTTGAAATGCGGGCATACATTCCCTATTGCTAATGAGAATGCCAATGCAGTAATTTCCGGCATGGGAAAATTTACTTTCCACCAGGGGTTGGTTAACGATAGAGCGTGTCGAGTCTTGCTTGATTCCTGATGTACATTAATTGTTTTAAGAAAGGAGTTGGCCAACGTAGAAGATTGTACAGGCGAGTATGTGAATTGCCGAACATTTTCAGGCAATGTGGAGAAATACCCATTGGCCACAGCTCGAATTTGTACACCATTTATTACAGGCACATATAAGTGTGCAATCCTGCAAAACCCGTGTACAGACCTAATTATAGGGTGTTTACCGGACGTAAAATACTGCAGGCGCAAAGAAATTAATGCATGGGACAAAAGGTATATGAAAAGAAAACCAGCAATGAAAGTAACCACCATAAATAAAGAAGTAAGTAGCAAAGAATAGCAACTAAATGGCACAAAGTTAAGGGACGCAACTGGGCAGATCACGACAAAACATCATCAAAGGTTACATAACACAAATTCTTGTTATGCAAATTATTTTGACGCTATAAACAAAATTGTTAAAAACCAGACGATAAAAATGACAAAAAGTTGCACTACCAGTATGACAACATCACAAGACACCACTGACACAAACAGACAGTATACACACCATACAACCCAGACACTAGACTCAAAACGAAATTTACGTATCCAACAGTCTTGTGCTGTGCTAGCAGATACACAATCTGAAACACACGAACAGAAACACACTGCACAATGACGTGTGTTGCAAGGGACATAATGACAATGAGGGAAAGCAGAACACAAATCTGTTGATATGACGCATAATCAATTCCATTTCAATTATATCACTAATGTTACCAAAGGTTATATGGACATCATGGGTTGCTTACCAACTGCAACCAACACCATTGTTGAATAACATTGTGAATGTTTCCATGCCATTCTACTATAAATCAGCAACCATAATTTTCATTTGTATGCAAAATGTAAGATATAATTTGGGAATTAGAACATTATTTGGACTCACAGTGAAGCCAACAAAAGTAGAGTTGGCACTGGAAGAAATTGAATTTCTAGGCCATAAGATATCTAAAGAGTACTGATGATAAGATCGTTACGAAGATTCTAAACCTCACAATGCCAACAACTAAGAAACAAGTGAGAATTCTACTAGGGCTAGTGAACTATTACAATAAATTCATACCAAATTTGGCACAAATTACGAGTGTATTTTCAGATTTGTTAAAAACAAATGCAAAGATCAATGTACAAGATGCTACTTTAAATAACGCAATGTCAAAACTAAAGTATTGTTTTAGTAACATCCCTATTTTGAGGTTGCCTAACAAGGACTTAACTTATACCCTCAGAACAGACGCGAGCACTACATCCATATCTGGCGTGTTGTTGCAGGCCTACGACGGGATTTTTCATCCAATTGTTTACGTCAGTCGAAAGGTAACTCCAGCGGAATCTAAGTATGGGATCTCTCAACTGGAAGCCCTTGCAATTGTGTTTAGTATTACACGATTGAATAAGTATCTTGCAGGAACACATTTCGTCGTTGAAACTGACAATTTCCCGTTAACGGTCATCGAAAAGGGACAGCCGAAAAACAATCGGATTTATCGCTGGGCCCTCATTCTCCAGAACTACTCGTTTTCCGTGAGACATATCACAGGCTCCAAAAACACTTTAGCCGACTTGCTAATCAGACCTTCAGAATACGCAGTCGAGCAGAGGAACGACGCTACATCATCGCCGTCGTCTGGAACGACGACATAGTTAGCGAATATACATAGTTAAATTTGATTAATGACATTATAGTATATATGACATTTACGAAGCCAACTGATTTTTATTTAAGTTGCACTATTAAATAGATTTCATGTTAGCTAGAGTAGAATACCAATTATAACAATTAGATAACTCTTTCTAAAACTAAATCACATAAAACGTAAGAAGATACAAACTTATTTAGTTACAGTATAAATTAAAGTAACCTTTAGTTAAATACCAGCAGAATAGTATGTTACAAATTTACAGTCCTTAAGGACAGCTTAAACTGATAGTGAAGCTACTTAAATAAAGATTAGTAGAAATCTTTGCACATGCAATAAAGTGCACGAATCCTAAATTACATAGTTATAACTTCCGTACTTTAAATATATAACAACATTTTAATTTAAGGGAGTTTTCTCCTAGATTTAGTCACTTTAGTTAAATTATCTTTCCTTAGTTAATAACATCATTACAATAAACTACAACAAAGCAATTACAGTTTTCGCCCTTTAATATTGCCCAGAGCAATACAACAATCCTGTAAATAGATTGTGTAGTATAAAACTTTTGCTATATACGAGTAAATGCAAACCAGCTTGTTATTGTCTTTAAAACGAGCATATTTTATTTCAATATGATAAATATTTTTAATAACGTTTTGTGCAACCAAGAGAGTGAAAGATGGATGAAAGGACGGATGAATGTATTAAAATGAAATGTATGAATATTGGTGCGCTTTTTGCACACATGTTTTTTCCCTAATGATTTGTCTTCGTCTCCTGTGTAACACATGTGAGAGTGTAATGATTTTATATGTGTTAAATTAAATGTACATTGCAACTATAATGATGTTTTCAAGGATCGCAGTTCGGCAACTGATCTCAGAAATTAAGCATAGGTCTTCATTTGTGAGATAGAGAAACCTACCTGTGACACTTGAGTACCTGAACTACACAGATTATAAACACACACCTATTAAGCTAGGTTAAACATACACTTAGAAGAAGAGAACACGGAAACAAACAGAATACAAACATATAACGTACAAACAGCAATTTTGAAGTAAGGGAGATCACACTTTCACAAGGCACACAACCGATTAGTGGAGGTAATGAATACACAGATGAGTAATCTATCAACAAGCGGGTGTTAGACAGGCAAAAGTCAGCAGACACAGAGCTTGTAAAAGATGTTGAAGTAACATTTCACGGGAGCCATGAATAATATATTCATGATCTGTGTCCGAAAGGGACAGATTGTTTCGGGACATCAATTTCGGATGTTTGAAAGGCGTTGCATATTATGATTTAACCATAATTATAAGAGAAATAAACTTGGTTCGTAACAGCTTCCAGTAGTGAAGTGTAAGAGAGTAGTGACTTGGACAACAGCAGCAAACTGCCTGAGATGATAGAAAACATTCCTGGTATTGAGAAAAAGAACACTCAGCATGAAACCGAAAGAAGAGAAATAACCCAAACTACATAAAAGAACATTACCCAAGCAGGAATTGGACCCATGCATATACAGATGGATCAGCCAAAAATTCAATAGAGAATGGAGGAGGAGGAATTCTCCTAAATTTAAAATATGGAGTAAAAAAAACACATTCAATGGCAACTGGAAAATTTTCAAGTAACTTCAAAGCGGAGGTAGAGGCTCTGAAAACTGCAGCAGAAATGCTCTGCATGGAGGAAAATAAAGAGAAGCAAATAGCTATCTTCACAGATGCAAAGCCAGCTGTCTCAATACTGAAGAGCAATAACAGCACAGAACTAGCTGACCTAAGAGCAGCACTCCATGGTCTATGCCAGAAATCCAGAAAAGTTGTAATACAGTGGATCCCATCACATTGCAGTATACCTGGAAACGAAGAGGCTGACAGACTGGCAAAAGAGGGCGGACGACTACCACAGCCTGACATAGACATAACCTATAATGAGGCAAAGAGGTTGATAAAAAGCACTTATAGAACCAAATGGGAATCAGAGCATCCAGGCCATCAGAAGGATGATGCATATTACAAACTCGACCGAAGAGAACAAGTAGCAATCTTCAGACTCCGCACAGGACATAAACAGGCTGAAATACCACTTGTTCAATAAACTAAAGATAGGAGATACCGATGAATGTAATTGTAGAACTAGAAAAATGACAGCAAAACATTTGCTGCAGGATTGCCCAACGTATGCAGAACAGAGAAAGATATTTTGGCCCACACCTGCTTCATTGAGGACAAGCTCTATGGAGATATCAACAAGCTCAAGTTGACCGCAGCTTACTTTAACTACATACAGGTTGACATTTAAAGGTGCATGAAGACCCGAGGCATGAAATGGAATATTGCTTGGATAGCAAATCCATTATGTGGAAAGTCCAAATCGAAAGCTCGGCTGTGTGGGCTTCATAAAAGGTGGAAAAGTGTCCTAGTGGCACGAAATGGAATATTGCTTGGATAGCAAATCCATTACGTGGAAATTCCGAATCAAAAGCCCATTGTGTGGGCTTCATAAAAGGTGGAGAAGTGTCCTAGTGGCACGAAATGGAATATTGCTTGGATAGCAAATCCATTACATGAAAAGTCCGAATCGAAAGCTCACTGTGTGGATGTCATCTGCAGACTGCATACTTCTGGTTTCCGGAAGAACAGCCTATGGTGAACGGAAGGCCCAATATACGGAAGTGAGGCTAAGCAGCCATGTGCAGGACGTGACGATTCCTTGGGTGAGCCCAGTACCAGAGCGCTATGTATCTGCTCTGCAAGTATGGAAGCCTCCTTGGATGGCGGGGAATGCCCATGGTCTGCCTCTGCCTTCCCTTGAGGGCTGACCAGGATCTTTGGCTGTTCTATATGGACCAGCTGGGATGGGGGATAACACCACAACAGTGAGAGTCAAACGTCCTAAGAAACCCCCGGGAAGGTTAACCCGGTCAACAAATGCCCGCAGAAGTCGGATGTGTCGGCCTAACGGCGCAAGAACGCAGCTCTGCTGTAAACAGGCACAACGCAATCACATCCGAAAAAAAAACTCCGGATGAACGCAGAAGAAGAAGAAGTTTTGCATGTTACGCATTGTACTATCACTTGACATTGTAAATTGTGAACAGGTCGTGTAACAATGTCGACTTTAAAAGAATGTATTGAGGCAGGGAAAGACCTGGGATACACGGGAGATAAATTACAACAGAGGGCAAAGAATAAATATAAGGGCATATGGACAGAAAGGCAGCGAATGAGAGGGAAGAGAGAGCTCAAGAACGAAAACATAAGAAGGAGCTAGCAGAGTTAGCTGAAGCTACCAAACGTAAAGAACTAGAGTCAGCTGAGGCCACCAAACTTAAAGAACTAGAGTTAGATGAGGCCACCAAACTTAAAGAACTAGAGTTAGCTGAGGCCACCAAACTTAAAGAACTCAACATTAGAGAATTAGAGCTAGCATAAACTACTAAATTAAAAGTAATTGAGGCGCAAACCCAGTTGAAGATGAAAGAACTGGAAGTTAAATCATATGTACACATTGCAACTACAAAGTTGAAAAGCAAGGAAGAGGAAAACAAGTACAATAAGTATAAAGGGATAGTGAAACCATTCTGCCAAAGTGACTCCATTTCTGCATGGTCTGAAAACTTTGAGTTCCAATTAAAATACCAGGAAGTTCCGAGAGAACATTGGGCCATGATTTATATGAAAAACCTCTCAGGGGAGCCTTTGAAAGTAATAGAGTCCATCCCACAAGATCTAAGAAATAACTACGATAATATACACCAACGTATCATGCAGCATTTTTTATTAGATGCACCTGGGTATCAGGTGCAATTTTCCAAACTAAAACCAAAAACAAAGCAAACGTTCATTGATTACGTCTCTCACGTACAAGGCGTACATAATATGTGGCTGAACGCTGCAAAGATAAACAAGAACTATGAAAAGTTAAGAAATCTAATGATTATGGACAAAATAATTTATCCATGCCAGAACCTTTTGCAAAATTTCTTCAACAATCTGATGTTGAATCATTACAAGAATTAGAAAAGAAAGGGTCAGCGTGTTTTTCCTCTAACAGAAACGTATTTAGTTCGATCGGTGATGAAATAACATAGTGGCAGCGGCAAATACTAATCCACAGAAACCATTTAAATACAGAGAGAAACAAAGATCCAATCCACCACAGTGTCCATACTGTAAATTCTCCCACTTTCAATTTCAAATGTGTGATTCAAACCCGGGGTATGCAGCCCATCTAGACATGATGGTGAACAAGCAGCAGGGTAAAAGAGAAACGTACCGGCGTGCTATTAAGTGCTATTTTTGTAAATATTTCGGGCACTATAGTAAACATTGTGAAGGTCGCAGAATATTAAGGAGTGTCAATGCTGTGCTCATTGACTCATCGTCAGAAAGCGAGTGTGATGAACAAGAGACTAATGAATGTGAAGACAATGCGCTAGCGGCAATAGATATTTTAAATTATGATAGATGCCAAACATGTCATAAGTTCCAAGAGGATGGTATTTTGAAATGCGGGCATACAATCCCTATTGCTAATGAGAATGCCAATGCAGTAATTTCCGACATGGGAAAATTAACCTTTCCACCAGGGGTTGGTTAACGATAGACCATGTCGAGTCTTGCTTGATTCCGGATGTACATGAATTGGTTTAAGAAAGGAGTTGGCCAACGTAGAAGATTATACAGGCGAGTATGTGAATTGCCGAACATTTTCAGGCAATGTGGATAATTACCCACTGGCCACAGCTCGGATTTGTACACCATTTCTTACAGGCACATATAAGTGCGCAATCCTGCAAAACCCGTGTACAGACCTAATTATAGGGTGTTTACCGGACGTAAAATACTGCAGGCGGAAAGAAATTAATGCATGGGAGAAAAGGTATATGAAAAGAAAACCAACAATGAAAGTAACCACCAGAAATAAAGAATTAAGTAGCAAAGAACAGCAACAAAAATGTACAAAGTCAAAGGACGCAACTGTTCAGAACACAACAAAACATCATGAACGGTTACATAACACAAATTTCTGTTATGCAAATTATTGTGACGCTATAAACAAAAGTGTTAAAAACCAGACTAGAAAATTGACAAAAAGTTGCACTACCAGTATGACAACATCACAAGACAGCACAGACACAAACAGACAGTATACACAACATACAACCAAGACACTAGACTCAAAACGAAATTCACATATCCAACAGTCTTGTGCTAGCAGACAACACAATCTGAAACACACGAACAGTAACACGCTGCACAGTGACCTGTGTTCCAAGGGACATAATAAAAATGAGGGAAAGCAAAACACAAATCTGGTGATATGGCGCACAATCAGTTCCATTGTAATTATATCATTAATGTTGCTAAAGGTTATATGGGGGGAAAATGAGGGAAAGCAAAACACAAATCTGGTGATATGGCGCACAATCAGTTCCGTTGTAATTATATCAATTTCTGGAAGAAATTGAATTTCTAGGCCATAAGATATCTAAAGGCCACTTGAGTACTGATGAGAAGATCGTGACAAAGATTCTAAACCTCACAATACCAACAACTAAGAAACAAGTGAGAAGTCTACTAGGGCTAGTGAACTATTACAACAAGTTCATACCAAATTTGGCACAAATTACGAGTGTATTTTCAGATTTGTTAAAAACAAATGCAAAGATCAATGTACAAGATGCTACTTTAAAGAACGCAATGTCAAAACTAAAGTATTGTTTTAGTAACATCCCTATTTTGAGGTTGCCTAATAAGGACTTAACTTATACCCTCAGAATAGACGCGAGCATTACATCCATATCTGGCGTGCTGTTGCAGGCCTACGACGGGATTTTTCATCCAATTGTTTACGTCAGTCGAAAGGTAACTCCAGCGGAATCAAAGCATGGGATCTCTCAACTAGAAGCCCTTGCAATTGTGTTTAGTATTACACGATTGAATAAGTATCATGCAGGAACACATTTCGTCGTTGAAACTGACAATTCCCCGTTAACGGTCATTGAACAGGGACAGCCGACAAACAATCGGATTTATCCCTGGGCCCTTATTCTCCAGAACTACTCATTTTCCGTGAGACGTATCACAGATTCCAAAAACACTTTAGCCGACTTGCTAACCAGACCTTCAGATTTTGCAGTCGAGCAGAGGAACGACGCTACATCATCGCCGTCATCTGGAACGGCGACATAGTTGGCGGATTTACATAGTTAAATGTGATTAGTGACATTATAGTATATATGACATGTACGAAGCCAACTGATTTTTTTATATAAGTTGCACTATTAAATAGATTTTCATGTTAGCTAGAGTAGAATACCAATTATAACAATGAGATAAATCTTTCTAAAACTAAGTCACATAAAACTTAGAAAGATACAAACGTAATTAGTTACGATATAAATTAAAGTAACCCTTATTTAATTAACACCAACAGAATAGTATGTTACAAATTTACAGTCCGTAAGACAGCTTAAACTGATAGTGAAGCTAATTTAATAAAGATTAGTAGAAATCATTGCACATGCAATAAAGTGCATGAATACTAAATTACATAGTTATAATTTCCGTACTTTAAATATATAACAACATTCTAATTTAAGGGAGTTAACACATTTCTCCTAGATTTAGTCACTTTAGTTAAATTATCTTCCCTTAGTTAATAACATCATTACATTAAACTACAACAAAGTAATTACAGTTATCGCCCTTTAGTATTGCCCAGAGCAATACAACAATCCTGTAAATAGATTGTGTAGTATAGAACCTGTGCTATATACGAGTAAATGTAAACCAGCTCGTTATTGTCTTTAAAACGAGCATATTTTATTTCAATATGATAACTATTTTTAATAACGCTTTGTGCAACCAAGAGAGTAAAAGATGGATGAAAGAACGGATGAATGTATTAAAATGTAATGTATGAATATTTGTGCGCCTTTTGGCACACATGTTTTTCCCTAATGATTTATCTTCGTCTTCTGTGTAACACATGTGAGCGTGTAGTGATTTTATATGTGTTAAATTAAATGTACATTGCAACTATGAGGATGTTTTCAAGGATCGCAGTTCGGCAACTGATCTCAGAAATTAAGCATACGTCTTCATTTGAGAGATAGAGAAACCTACCTGTGACACTTGAAAACCTGAACTACACGCCTATTAAGCTAGGTTAAACAGATACTGAGAAGAATAGAACACACAAACAGAATACAAACATATAACGTACAAACAGCAATTTTGAAGTAAGGGAGATCACACTTTCACAAGGCACACAACCGATTAGTGGAGGTAATGAATACACAGATGAGTAATCTATCAACAAGCGGGTGCTAGACAGGCAAAAGTCAGCAGACACAGAGCTTGTAAAAGATGTTGAAGTAACATTTCACGGGAGCCATGAATAATATATTCATGATCTGTGTCCGAAAGGGACAGATTGTTTCGGGACATCAATTTCGGATGTTTGAAAGGCGTTGCATATTATGATTTAACCATAATTATAAGAGAAATAAACTTGGTTCGTAACAGCTTCCAGTAGTGAAGTGTAAGAGAGTAGTGACTCTTAGCAACATGACAACTATGTTTAACTGATCATAAACCAGAGGATAGATAGTTCAACAGTGTGTCATGCCCGTATGAATCGGAGTGGCACCTAAAGTGAGTGTTTGAGGAATTCCCACAACACTCCGTCGAATTAGTTCCGACTAATTTTTTTTATATGCAGATACGACATTGTGTCACACCCTTTTTGATCAATTTGGTGACACAATACTGGGGGGGGGGGGGGGGAATGCGAGAATGTCAGAGTGTTAAGGGTGTGAATAGAGGACATAGAGAGGACAAGGGACAGAATAGAGTTAAGACGATTGAGATAACGACATATAGGAGACAGATAGGACACCTACAGCATAGTGATAGGCTAGAGACAGGACCTAAGTCAGGACATAGGATGGTCATAAGACATGACATCTACAGGACAGTAGATGAAGTGGAAACAGGACTTAGGAAGGGACACTGTCTTAGACAGGGTAACGGTAGAACCAGACCGGGTGATAGAAGGGGACGACAGTTCACGGGACACTGCCCTGAATGGACTAGATGTCAGTACACCGACTGACCTCTTCTAGCACGGACAGACTGCAGTACAACGAGACTGTTGAGACAGCACGGGGTTCACACAACGGCACGGGGTCGGGCACGACAAGCCCAGCCGTTGAGTTTGAAAACGTCAGACGTACGACAGTTTCAGAGGAGGACACTTGTGATTCTTGAGAGCAAATGCTTAGCGTGCGAGAATGCTAGTTTGAGAATAACGAGAATACGATTGCGAGACTGATTGTATGTTATCAGAGTATGAAGGGGCGACATTTGTATATTCATGTGAAATTACCGCCTGTATATATCTTGTGATTGTATCGGGTTCGCCTGAATTAAATAATAGAAATGCCATACGCGCAATTGATGTTTCTTTGAGTGCGTATGAAGGAGCGGAGTGCCTGTGTGCGAAGTGAGACGTTGTCACAAGGGTAGGCTCAAGGTGATACAGGCGAAGGCATACCTCAGAGTAGCTGCTGACACAGATCACCCGTTGCATGAGGCGCTGGACGCAGTTAAGGGCCATCGACTGATAAGAGGTAAATCATGGATGGCTCAGGCGGAGGATACGATCAGACAGGTGTGCATCTTGGAGAACATTAGGCGAGGAGAGGAGTGGGTCAGAATGCCAGCGGAGCAGTTAGACGTGTGCAGAATTATAATCACATTGAGCCGGGAGTGTAGGGAGTGGCCAGCAGGGCCACGGAAGTGGAAATCCAGCAACTAATTCAGGATAATGCTCGCCCGGGTGATTTGATTATCTACACAGATGGTTCGGTGTTGAGAGGTTGTAGAAGTTCCTGGGGGTCTTGGCAAAGGCTAATGGTCGACGTTTGGTGAAGGAGAGCCTGGCATATGATACCACAACATCTAGCTTAAGAATGGAGGTAGAGGCAATCAGTGCAGCTTTCCGCTGGACGGCGAATACGATACACACACACATCGTGATTGTAACTGACTCAGAAAGCATGCTGAGTAGGGTGAGGACAGGCAAGCTTCGTGCAGAGTGGCTTGATTCGCTTCGGAAGTCACGGGTGGCAAGCATCGTCTGGATCTTTTCTCCGGGGCATGCTGGTGTGCTGGGAGATGAACAGGCAGACCGTGGTTGCGGCCTTGTGGGAGCAGGTGTACACCTCGGAGGAGCAAATGGATCACCATGGTCTGGCAAGAATGCGATAGCGAGGAGTGACGAATGGATCTGGCCGATGCTCGACGCTTAGAGGAAAGGTGAGACGCACATATAATCAGATTGCTACTGGTACTATTGGGGTCGGAACTCTTCGCTGGCTTCTGAGGATGGGGACGGAGCGCTTATGGGAATGCCCCGAATACTGTGATGTCGGTTTCTAAATCAATCAACCAATCAATCAATTAGTTGCAAGATCTGCCGGAATTAGATATAGTCAGGAAAACCCCGCGTGTCTTCATATTCTTTACGTCTTTTCGTGCACTAAAGTTGAACGCTCAAGGCGTGACGTAGAGGTTGTTACGGACTCATAAATAGTGGTTGCTCACGGGTCGTCCGAGAAGGCCGTTCAATTGCAGATCTTGTTTCTTATCAAGTTCTAATGCATTGACCAGTCCTGTTTGGATAATTTGTTTAGGCAGAGAGGTAAGCCTTTAGGATGCTATAATTTCCTGTTTCCTATGGCCTTGGGAAGGAAGGTATATGAGGGAAAAGGGTGTTCCTGTTTCAATGGTGAGTGTCAAGAGCAACTGTCCAATAGGTAGGATGCGAATTCTCTGGGGACCGTTGTTCATTCTATTCTGATAGTTTTATTAGGTTGCAACAGTCCTATATCGCCGGTTAAAGACGCTTAATCACGGGGAAACCTTGGCATTAGGTCTCTGTCGGTTTAGCGGAAGTGTTGGCTTCATTTCTTGGAAAGTTTGGTTAACTTTGGCTTTCCATCAGCTTGTGGCGTGGCGATCTATGAAGTTTACTCTCTGATTGCCTCCTTTAGGTATTTTGGCCCTTAGTGTCTTTACTTTCTAGGATGGAGGATTCAGGGAGGAGGATGAAGTAATATCCCTATCACGACGTGTTCTAGAGTTCTTTTGAAATGTCATGGTCCCTTCTTGGGAGGATTTGATGGAGAAATCTCGTTCTGGTCGTGATGGATAGGATCGGTTGGGGAAAATCCTTTGGGATCGGTTCTAGGAGAGCTGAAAGAGGAAACTGCGGGAGGAGAGTGTAGGCTGTTTTGTGCATAATTGGTGGGACTTGGCATAGGTTATTCACCGGGGGATTGTTTATCGTTTTTTTTTCCAGATTCCCCCTTTGTTACTGTGTCTGAAAGCTCTGACGGATCAGATGGAGGCTGGGTGGATGTAACGACGCATCCTCCACCCAGGGATAGCCGTCCGTGGCCATCAATATACGTGCACATCTGTTGGACGTCCAGAAATCGAATCTGTGTTCTAACCAGGAGCAGCACTGGAAGGGAAGGACTTACGATTTTGGGTGAAACAAATTGTTTTTGTTCCCAATTGATTATCACATGCACAATAACATTCAAACTCCCTTGGTGATCTTCATGGGAAGCTCTTTCGTACCCCTTCACCTCTCCTGGAAATCTGACCGACCGGAAAAAGAAAGTCTCCCAGGACAGTTCTTACAGTATTCTTCCCAGCGGTGTTTTTTTTTTTTTTTCTGAATTAAAGTGTGTGTGTTAAATTTCTAAGTAATTCTGTCTTATTTTATAAGGATAGGAAAATGTGTCGTAATTTTGTTTCAGTGATCAACACTCCCTTAGATGTGGTCATTGTTTAGATTGAACGAGTGGAAACTCACAAATAGTCAAATACTCCAGGGCTCGGGGTGTAACAGAGATCCTATTACCTTGGATCCCGTTACAATATATGCGTATTTTCTAATTTAAGATTATTTCATTACGGTTAACATAAAGCCCTACTCGTACAATCTCGGATAGATCGGCTGAAGCTGTTGATCGGTAAAGGCTTTTAAATTAATCAAGCTGGGAATTAGCTCAAACGCCCAAATACAACCGCTCTTTTAACCCTCAGTATTTATGCAAGGGTTGTTCTTTTCACGTCAAGTTCAGGGCAAGACTCGGCCTTTGTTATTAAATCTCCTATTTACATTAACACAATGTGTAAGAAATCTATAAAGAACAAATACCTTATCTTTCGAAAACAGCATCTTGATCCATGAACTCATTCAAATGTAGATGTTCTTTGAAACACGGTAATACAGGAGACGTGTAGATGTTGTCGCTGCCAGGTAGAAACTTGCAGTGAGGCCCAGAACGACTTTTCCTCTTTTCAAAGATTGGTCGAGACCCATAAGTTTTCTGCTAGCCCCTTGAATATAGTTCTATATTGCATGCCGCAGTGAGTTCTGGCTGACTGACTGGCACCTTGCCGTCTTGACAGACGATAGTTAGTAAAATGGTGTTATACCGCTACATAACACAAAGCCTGGGCTGAATTAAGAGACCATGTGTTGCTCCATGCAGCATGATCCCTCTCTCGGCTTGTCTAGTGCATTCCAGATGAAAGATAACAAAGATCTGGAACAAGACAAGCTGCAGAAGCTCCACAGGCTCCACCTGTCCGAGCTTCGATCCTAGACCAGTTGCCAACCAAGGCTTAGGGCCTGGTCTGCTCTGCCATGACAATTGGTTCTTAGGTTGCATTTCCTCGCACTAGGATAAGGTTTGTACCCTCCTAATTTCGCTCCTCCGAACGAAGCCGTTGACACAATGTGGGGTGTCGGGTTTGGTAAGCGTCGCCCAACATTCCGCGTTAACAGAAGCAAGTAGTACCGTCTACTGTCATACGGTAGCTCAGTCATATCTGACTAAGACCTGGTTGAGAAAACTTGTCTAGCAAGTATTCCCGACGCGTTTTCTATTCCACAAATAGTACAGGGATTCCCTGTCGGGTCAGAAACAAATTAGACTCCACGGTATGATAACTAGGACAAGAGGAGAGAATCACTGGTCGTTTCGTGACAATACCGTAACATATCCTATAAATGTATTTCATTACTAATGCATTTAAGAAGTGATATTAAACTTTCATCAGAATAACGCATAGTCACACATCTCCTTTATCACCCCACATTCTTTCTAGTTAACTTCTAGAATATTACATTCTATGTTATCAAGCAGAACATTTACAATTAACTAAACTGTATACCGGACAATCTTGCAAAATAAGTTGCCACTCAACATTGCCGGTGCTTCATAACTGAACATAGAGACCAGAGGCATATATAGACGTCATATTTAAATTGTTAATATTATGATACTGATATTATGATACTGTGGAATACAAACTGTTGCCATTGACATTGTATTGATGCTGTAATGTTTAGGGCCTGCAATTCGTCTGAATAGTTGGAGCAAAATATCCCAGTAAGTGTGCACGTGGATTAAGGTCTGCGATCAGCCCATACCTTAATCTGTGTCGGACGATTCCAGTAGGTTGATGACTGCTCTCGATTGCATAAAATTCAATCCATCCTTTCTCCAATAGTCCTCTTCCTCTTTCAACACATGGTCCTCACATTTTGTCCTGTAACTTCTATCAGTATCTAATAGCGCGGACTGGGTTAGTATCTTGTTTACTTTAGTTGTTGTACAGTCATTTATTGAGTTATTGTGTTTCGTTTTATAATTAAAGTGTTGCTACGAATTTGTTTCATTTTAGTTTTGTTGTTGTTGTTTTTTTTTTTTTTTAAAGCATTTTTTATCTAAGAAATTGTTAACGTAGTATAAACAATTATTCATTTTTAAAGCGCAAAATAAACACACACACACACACACACACACACACACACACACACACACACAAACACAGAGAGAGAGAGAGAGAGAGAGAGTGAGAGAGAGAGAGAGAGAGAGAGAGAGAGAGAGAGAGAGAGAGAGAGAGTAAACCACTTTCTGAAAATATATTACCTTAGATTACTTTATCACTTCTTGAATATCTTTCGAGTATCCTTGCTCGACAAAGAGACACTCTGATAACCTTAACTGTCAACACATGTTAAAAATCGCGTACATCATTCCGTTCTAGATAACAATCACGTGGTGCTGCCTAAATATTGATGTTGAAAACATCGCCAACATATGTATGCATTTTTGTACAGTACTGTTTCTATGCTGTGTACCGTTCTTGACACTAGTTTATGACATTTTAGTTTCTTCATCTTTGAAAGTAACTTTTAGTTGACATGTAGTTTTGTCTGCGAACATTATATTTGGTTTAGTAAAGTTCAGAAACATATTTTGATCGGATCTTCAAGAATGCGTAGTATGGTAAAAACTCATGCAATTAAGAAAGGCGAGAATGACATAATTACAAGGCGAGAGTGATAGATGAAGACAACAGTATCGAACTGAAAGATCACATAAAACAATAGAAGGCAAAAAGACTGTTAGTAACATCATGACAATGGGGCATACATTTTTGTAGATCCACTGCAGCCGACCATCAATATAAAAAGGGAAAAAGATCCGAATACAGTGTTATGGATTTGAATACCTCCAATGTGTAATTTGACGAAGTTATGAATTGGAAAAGAAATTCAATCCTTGATTTATTGTGGAGAAAACCGGATGACAACTGACATAGCTAACTGCAAACGTATGCACTAAACCCATGGCACAAATACACACTGCTCTACCCCACCACTTTGGCAACCCTGTCGCCAACCACGGGCAGTTTTAAACGATGCTCTTGATTTCCCTTTCTGTGATAGGCCTAAAGTGTAACAACCGCCGCCAATTCTGGCTAAATTTAGTCTCTTATTAAACAATATAATTTTGTGCAGTCAAATTGCCTAAAGACAGCATACGATTTAATTCTTTAAGACAGCACACGATTTAACTCTATATAGGTGGGATTCATTTATTACGGACTACAATGTCGAAGCATTTTCGTGACGGGAAACCAGTATTTGTGACTGATACATTTATATCAAACATTTGTTTTGCACACGCTAGTAGTAAAACCATACAGGATAATTACAAACAATCAGACAGTAACAGTAAAAATAAAACAAAAAAGACATTGATTTATTTGGTTGTTTCGGAATTTGAGATTTAAATATTGAGCACTGCCCACTACTGGCAACGCTGATCGTATTATGGTATGAAACCAAGGCCTATCCTCGTCAATGTGGAAGCACTAGACTCGAGTTTCGCTCTCGTTTGAGCTCGTCAGTAGTGCATATCCTTGACCGGACCCGGAAACAAATCCCGGATCACTGGCGTGTGAAGCTTTTGTGTAACCACTAGACCACGCGGCACATGCTAGACACGGCAAATTATCACAACAGAATATTACAACGTCACACATCGTAGGCTGTAGCTCAAGATTTGCTCGATCGCCGCGACTGACGTTCGTCAGTCGACATGGACCCGAACGATCAGGACTTCTCACTGGCAATGCACACCAGGCTGCCTAAAGTCCAGCGAGCAATAATCAAATTGATTATTTGGTTGTTTCGGGATTTGACATTTATTTAGGTTCATACCAGAATACGATCAGCGTTGCCAGTAGTGGGTTGTGCTCAATATTTTAAAAAGACATTAACAGTAAACACAAACTAAAATAAATAGGTAGCTATACATAGGCAACTTTGACGTCCTTGATTTTGATGCGCCTGAAGTTTTCCTTATTTTAAACACTGTTGTTTGTGCCCTCATACTTGATATATTTTTCTTCTGCTCTTTGGGTTTATATCATCTGTAAATGTAACCATTGCTCTTATGTAAACGTATTATCAGCAGCATAAACTGATTCCTGTCTGGAAGTTATCTGCCGCTCTACACTGGCTAAAATATGCTTATAATATATAAATATTGTGTTGTCGGTTATAGATATTATCACAGTGCACAACCTCGCCACCCCACTGAGGCCCAGTTGTTGTGACAAGAGTTGTAAAAAGGAAACCATTCTGTCGCTGAAATGATGCACACTGGCTATATATATATATATATATATATATGTTCTTCTTCTTCTTCAGCGTTCCGAGCCATTGAGGTTCTTTGCTGCAGATACAATCCGTCTCCATTCGTCTCTCTGGTGGATCTTCTCTTGCCAGTCGTTGATTCCAAGTGCTTGTAGGTCTGTATATGTATTATCTCTCCACGGCCTTCTTGATTATCACATGCACTACGGTCATTTATTTCCTGAGTGTAAGCGAGTTTTGTTTCCCTATTGTCTTCCATTCTTTCTATATGCCCCAGCCATTGTAGTCTATTAGCCTTCATGATACCAGTGATTAGCGGGGACTTAAACAGATCATAAATATCTTTGTTACTTCTTCTTTTCCACTCTCCACTTTGTGTATCTGTCACGGGATACTGCGAGTTTAGTGATTCCTCGATAAACTAAAATATAAAATTACTTGCAATGTATGAGGATGGGAAGTTATTGACCTTTAGTCAGTAAAACAATCGAGCACTTCAGTCTTGAGTGAGGACAAAATGACGGTCATTGACTGAATGGTATAGAAGTCAGATACAGTTGTTATCAGGGGTCATTGACTGAAGATTTCACCGGACAAACAACGTTGAGACGATCGGGTTGTGGAAAACACGAAGTCATTGATCAAAGAGTTGGAAATGTTTGATGTACGATGAGTGGGGAAAAACGGGAATTAGCGGAGGAGACGAGACGGAGCGGACAAGAGCGAATACGTGATTTAACAAACCTTTGATGGGAAATAACGGCAAATTCGATTGTTGATGTAGGAACATCAAAAAGGAACGGAGAATTGGAACCAAGGTATAAATAGTTGGGAACGTGTTTTTTTTTTTTGTTTTTTTTTTTTGGGTTTTGTTTAGTGTGCGACCAACTAGACGGAGAATGGTTCTATGCGTCCTTAATAAGAATAGAAATATAATGTCCCTAATTGTTTAGAGGCGATGGGACAGTGGTGCTTATGTGCTTGTGTATTTCGATTCATGGACTACCATAGATAGTATAAGGTTCTACGACAAAAACTCCTGACATACTCAGAGAAGATAACAAAGGCACTTCACTTGTGCAGAGATAAATATTACTTCACCAGAACAACTAAGAACATAGCCATTTAATAATCGTGGGCAGAGATAACTAATTGCAAATAAGTGAACTCTGTAATTAAAGAATATCCAGGTTAAGAAAGCAATGGAAAGGACGTTAATTCTATAAAGGCATAGCGACATAAGCTACATATATTTGACTTGTGTACTAATATAAAAGAAACCATGGAGAACTCAAGAACAGTTTCCATGCCTACAAAAAGTGTTAATTAACTAACTGGAGACAGTGTGTTAAACCTATATAGTCTATATACATACAGTGTTAGACAGTGGTGATGTGTTTTCAGTGATGGACTTTATTAACTTCCGAAAAGGAGAATCTGTCCAATTCAGAGACTTACCGTAATCTCATTATTTCATGGTGATCAGACGTTGAACACTTTCTAAATATTGGAATACGCCCAGACTCAGTCGGAGAGGAGCATCCCGGGTGAGAGCTGTCCACATATGTGTGATGTATTGTCGCATGGCCATATACGGATGAGAGATGTGGTACGGAACATAGACATACAGAGTCCTATCTCACACTCACAATAGAATACACTACAAATTACATATACACATATAATACATACAACTGACATAGTTTTCAGCAATAAATATTCTATTAATTGTTTGAGGAAACTGTTGTCGGGGTATGTTATGAAGGAATAAAAGAGAGAGAGAGATAGAGAGAGATAGTGATTAGAAGACATAACGGGGGAGTGTAGACAAAGGTCTGACACTAGTTCCAAAGTATAAGAAGGATTTTAAAGGTGTACTTGTTGACTCCACTTTCCCCCAGGGACGACAAGTGACAGTATACCTAATGGGTCCAAAGATGCGTCTTAAGATTTTGTTCTCAAAGGTTTGTAACAAGGCTTCGTCTCCTTTCGTATATATATATATATATATATATATATATATATATATATATATATATATATATATATATATATATATATATATATATGTGTGTGTGTGTGTGTGTGTGTGTGTGTGTGTGTGTATATATATATATACACACAAACACACACACACACACACACACACACACACACACACACTAGCTGACCCGGCTCGGCTTCGCCCAGCTCCTGGCGGGGAGCGTATCATTGAATTCATATAAGTAGTCATTAAACATTCAAATACATTTCTCTAAGCGCACAGAGTACGCGTTCGGCCCCTGCTCCCGTTCCCGTCCCCGTTGTTCGTCTGTTTTTGATGCTCCCGTTTCCGTTCCCGTTTCTCGTTTGTTTCTGATGCCCCGTTCCCTTTCCCGTTGCTCGTCTGTTTCTGAAGCTCGTAATGCCTTATTCTTTCATGCTTGATGAAAAATTATTGATTTTAAACTAACTAACTATTTAAGTTGGATCAGCGGGAGTGACAACAACATCTGTACAAAATTTCATCTCAATCGGATGGACCGTTCGGGAACCCACAAAATGCAAACAGAAAATTATATATAAATTAAAAATTGATTTTAAACTATTTCGGCTGGATCCCCGGGAGTGAGAACAACATGTGTACAAAATTTCATCTTAATCGGATAGAGCGTTCGGGAACGCATAAAATACAAATAGAAAATTAAATAAAAATTAAAAATTGATTTTAATCTGTTTCTGAAGCTCGCAATGCCTTTTTCTTTCGTGCTTGAGGTGTAGATCCACCAATCGCTTTTCGTTTGGGCGGCATAACTGATTTAGTTTTGGACCCTGATCTCAAATATGTAAATAAAAATAGAAAATTAAATAAAAATTAAAAATTGATTTTACACTAACTAATTATTTCAGTTGGATCCGCGTGGGTGAGAACATGTGTACAAAATTTCATCTCAATCGGATGGACCGTTTGGGAACGCATAAAGGACACACACACAAACAAACATTCTCTTCTTCTACTAAGCAAAAGATTGGAAGAGAACTATTTTCATTCCAATAACTAAAAAGGGCAAACCGAAACTACTAATGTAAACTTTCCAAGATATCACGAACACCCAATAAATGCTGGGTTGACTGTGGCGTATTTCGAAGGATATGTAACTAACTTTCTCTCCAAATAAAATTACATTATTCAGTATAGATGTCGAAGAGAAATAAAAAGATGAGTTAGAACATTTTCACGTATCTAAAATAAATGCATTATTTTTATGAAAACTTTCAAGATGCCTTAAAGTTTTTATCACTTTGTTTATAGCACATATGACTGTAGATAACTTCTTTAAACATTTTATAAAACTTTAAGAAAAATACAACAATTATTTAAATTACATAATATAGCAATGCTACTAAAAGTAATGTCCCTTGATATAAACATTTCTGGTTATGTCCCCTTGCAATATTTTAATTAATGTTGTTTTATTACGTAAAAAAATGTTTTTCAACTAACTAAATATGTCAGTTGGCTCCGCGGGAGTGAGAACAACATCTGTACAAAATTTCATCTCAGTTGGAAGGACCGTTCGGGAACGCATAAAGACCAAACAACCAAACAAACAAACATTCTCTTATATATATATATATATATATATATATATATATATATATATATATATATATATATATATATATATATATATATATATATATATATATATATATATATATATATATACTAGCAGACCCGGCCCGGCTTCGCCCAGCTCTGGTGGGGATTCTCATTTAATTCATATAAGTAGTCATATAAGCTGCCGTTCCCGTTCCTGTCTGTCTATCTGTCTTTCTGTCTGTCTATATATCTGTCTGTCTGTCTGTCTGACCCTGCCCGGCATCGCCTGGCTCCTGGTGTGGAACATCTCATTTAATTCATATAAGTAGTCATATAAGCTTCCGTTCCCGACTATCTATCTGTCTGTCTGTCTATCTGTCTGTCTGTCTGTCTGTCTGTCTGTCTGACCCGGCCCGGCTTCGCCCAGCCCCTGATGGGGAGCATCTCATTTAATTCATATAAGTTCCCGTTCCCGACTGTCTGTCTGTCTGTCTGTCTGTCTGTCTGTCTGTCTGTCTGTCTGTCTGTCTGTCTGTCTGTCTAATCATTTATTGGTTGCGGTTAGAACAACCTTAGATAAACGAAGACCAACTTACAAAAAGCATTAGAAAGAGCACTTGAAAGATCTTTACATATTCCCCCAACAATTAACTTGGGTGAATGGAGCAGCGGCAGCAGCAGCAGAAGAAGAAGAAAAAGGAGGAGTAGGAGGAAGGAGGAGGAAGAGGGTGGAGGAGGGAGGAAGAGATAGGCGGAGAGAGGAGGAGGAGGGAGGAGTAGGGAGGAATAGGAGGGAGGAGGAGGGATTAGGAGGAGGGGGAAGAGGAGAAGGAGGAGAAGGGAGGAGGAGGAAGAGGGAGGAGGAGGAAGGAGGAGGGGAGGAGGAGGAGAGAGGAGGAGGAGTAGAGAGGAGGAGGAGTAGAGAGGAGGAGGAGGGAGAAGGAGGAGGAGGAAGAGGGAGGAGGGGAGGAGGAGGGAGGAGGAAGAGGAGGAGGAAGAGGGAGAAGGAGGAGGAGGATGGAGAAGGAGGGAGGAGGAGAACGCAGGAGGAGGAGGGAGAGGGGAGAGGGAGAGGGAGGAGGAGGAGAAGAGAGGAGGAGGAGGGAGGAGGTGGAGGGAGAAGGAGGAGGGAGGAAGAGGTATAAGGAGGAGGGAGAAGGAGGAGGGAGGAGAAGGAGGGGGAGGAGGAGGAGGAATGATGAGGAGGGAGGAAAAGGAAGAGGGAGGAGGAGGGATGTGGAGGAAGAGGTGGAGGGAGGAGGAGGGAGGAGGTAGAGGGGAGGAGGAGGGAGGAAAAGGGAGGAGAGAGGAGGAGGAGGGAGGAGGTAGGAGGAGGAGGAAAAGGAAGGAGGAGGGAGGAGGAGGATGGAGGAGGAAGAGGAGGGAGAGGGAGGAGGGGAGGGAAGAGGAAGAGGGTAGGAGGAGGAGGAGGGGAGAGGAGAAGGCGGGATGTGGAGGAAGGAGGAGGAGGGAGGAGGAGGGATTAGGTAGAGGGAGGAGGAGGAGGAAGGAAGGAGGAGGAGGGAGAGAGGAGGGAGGAGGTAGGAGGAGGAGGAAGAGGGAGGAGGAGGGAGGAGAGGAAGGAGGAGGAAGGGGAGGAGGAGGAGGAAGAGGAGGAGGAGGAGGGAGAGGAGGAGGGAGAGGGGAAGCGGAAGGGGGTAGGAATTGGAGGAGGGGAGAGGAGGAGAAGGAGGTAGGAGGAGAAGGAGGAGGAGGAGGAGGAGGAGGGAGAGGAGGGAGGAGGAGAGGAGGGAGAGAGGAGGAGGGAGGAAGGAAAGGGAGGTGGAAGAGGAGGAGGAGGGAGGAAGAGGAGGCAGGAGGAGGGTGGAGGAAGGAGGTAGAGGGAGGAGGAGGAGGTAGAGGGAGGAGGAGGAGGAAGGAAAGGGAGGAGGAAGAGGAGGACTGTAGATAACTTCCTTACACATAAAAAGATGAATTGTTATTGATATTGCCGTGGCATGGAGGCATATATATCAGCAGCAGAGTTGATCCAGAAAACCAAAGACTGAGATCTATGGAGAACCATGAACGCCTACGCCAGCCGGCACGGCACTTGATGATGATGATGATTGCCGTGTGACGATTCTGTGTAGTCACGTCATTTTCTTCGCTTGTCCTATCGTTTTGGTTCGGGGATTCTTTCATCATCATCATCATATATTTACGTACGTATTTAGGGAGGGGGAGGAGGGAGGAGGAGGAAGAAGAAACAAAAATATGACAGTTGGCAGCGCTGGAATGAGAGGAAGGCGTGTAGAAAATTTCACCTCAATCGGATGGGCCGTTCGCGAACGCATAAAGGACATACATACAGACATATCCACACACATTGCCTTTTATATATATGGATTATGTCGTCGGGAGCCTCCGTGGCGAAGTGGTCAAGCCGTCTGACTCGGGCTCCGAAGGTTGTGGGTTGGATTTCGGGCCGCGTCCTTCGGTTCACGGGTGCATTTTTTCGGAGACTCATGAGGGTCGTCGCTGGAGCTATAGAGTTCGTGCTTTGTGCGACGCTTTCCGCGCTACGGAATGAGACGGAGCCATATGGGATAAAACCCGGTGCAATGAAGTCGACCCCTATTTAGTGACTTATTTCAAAGCGTTATATAATCTTCTTCCTATTCACTTGTGCCGCACAAATTGATTTATAATGAACAAACCAAACATTAGGTAACTCGTGCAAAATCAACAATTCGTTATTTCCTTTTCTGGCTCATCCTTTATTTCTTGATAAAGTTCATTGGTATCATTGATGGCAATACAAAACATGGTCATCGAATTCATTGTTAGTATAAAAATTAGTGGAGTCATATAATTTGTTTTTGCCGTCTGCAAACTTAACTTATATTTATTAGAACACGTCTAAACATCTTCTCATTTTGATTCCTGTTATATGTTCTCCATTTTTACTTTCAATCTCACGGTCCCTGATGTCAAACATTTTCTTTCTAGATGACTTCTGCAAACCTAATCAGGACCATTCTCTTTGGACTCCAGATGGTGAATGCGTTTCTAAATGTTTTTTGTTGCTAACCTGACGTCTTTCACTAATTTCGCTACGTCGACGCTGCGTCTTCGTGCAGTGCCTTTTAGATTCCCTCATTTGTAAATAAGAAACCAAACAAAGCTTCAATACTTAGACATCTTAATTTCTAAACCAGGCCTCATTACTTTTACCTATAAAAGTCATACTGTTATAATATATTACGTCTGTAACTTAGTGATCTTAGTCAGTATCGGTGCTATCATTAGGCGAACCAAGCAGACATCTGGCGCTCATATATCTTAGACTGACTCAGTACATAACTGACTTGTTGAGGGACAGGCTTTCATACGGTTTTAATATGTCTAACCAGGTTCTTGCATAGGGATTAGCCCCATTTCCCTCAATAGCAATGTCTCACACATTTTACTTTCACATTTTAGTTTCTCTTAGGTAATTTGTTTAATTCTTTCTTCTTCTTTTTTCGTTCGCCTGAAATATGTTTATAACTGCAATGTTGTCTCTTGTATGAATATAACAGTCTTTTTTAGTTCACTCAGCGGCCCATAGAGTTTATCTTCCACTGTTGTCTCTCTAGGCAAGAAGGTTCGCCTGGATATGTTGTAGTTTGGGCAATCCTGGAGTATGTGCTCTGCTGTCTGCGACGCCAAACCACATGTGCACATGGCTTAGTCACCAATCTTGAATTTTGTATGCATGTGGTTGCGTAATCTATTGTGTACTGTTCTGAGGCGCAGAAGAATGACCTGTTCTGGTCTGTCCATAACGTGGTAGTCGTCTTGAGTAGGGTTTGGTGGCCTTCTGACTGATTTGATCATTCTTTTCGTTTGGTGGTATGTAATGGGCACATCAGGTTGTTCTTCTTTTGCTCCTTCATTAGCCAATCGATCAGCTCTGTCGTTTCCGGGTACTCCACAGTGGGATGATATCCACTGTATGGTGACTTTACGCTGACTGCTAAGTTCAGAAAGTAGTGTCCTTAGAACTGGCAATTTCCCAGACATGAGCGCCTCTATTACGGATTTTGCATCTGTCAATATCACCACAGGTGGTGTACCATGGCTGGTATTTTGTAATTTCTCTGTGGCTATCTTGATTGCCTCAATTTCAGCATCATAGTTATGGCAGTACTTTCCTGTTGGAACTCTGGCCGTGTCCCTAGTATTATTTGGGTATTCTATGTACACTCCCGCTCCTCCATTTCGAATAGCATTGTGTGCTGACCCATCTGTGTAGACTCGGATCCAGAAATCCTGTGGGTATTCGTCATCAAGGAAGTAGAGAGTGGCTGTTATGCGCTGTGCACTGTTTTGTTCTTCCTTGTCAAATATTCCTCTTACTTTTGTCTGGATTTGTAGCGATAGTCTATGTTCATCTTTCCACGGGGTTCGCTCTGGAATAGTTGTCAAGGGGATACCATCTGTGGGAAGATCGATGGTTTCTCTGCAGATTCGTTTTGCCTGGTGGATGAAACTACTTCTTTTCAACCGTCCTTCAGCTAAGTTTTCAAATCGGTTCTTCATAGGGTGGCCTGGCAAGCTGAGGAACTTTTCTGCTTGTATTAGTGTTTTTGTATATCTACGTTCTCTTAGAGCTTGTGTCCTCCCCATTTTCTCCATTGCTACTATAGGGGTTGATCTCATCCCTCCTGTGATGACTCTAAGAGCTTGATTTTGCACCTTGTCCAGCTCCTGTAATGTGATTTTTGATGCTGAACACCACGCGGTTGACCCGTATTCCAAGTGTGGACGTATGCTCTGCTGATAAACGTTGCTAAGTATTTTCCCACTGGCTCCCCAAGTGGTTCCACTTAGCTTTCTCAGGATGGCTATTTTTCTTCTGGCTTTTGCTACTGCTTTTTTGATGCGTTTTCCCCATGTCAGCCTGTCGTCGAATGTTACACCAAGGTATGTAGGTTCTTTATCTTCTCTTAGGGGTGTTCCATTTATCTGAATGAGCCCTGCCTTTTGTTTCGGAGAAAGGGTAAATAGAGTGGTGCTGCACTTGTCAGTGTTTATGCTGACACACCATCTATCCGCCCATGCAACAAATGTATCTACAGCTCTCTGTAACAATATGGTGGCTACTGATGCATGTTCATTTGCGCTCCACAAAACCAGGTCATGAGCGTACATTGCCGCTTTAATTCCATACGGTAGAGTAGCAACAAGATCATTGATGAAGATTAGAAAAAGTGTTGGAGACAGGACTCCGCCCTGGGGAACACCGTGACGCAATAATACTTTCTTGCTCTTGAGACCGTCCACTTGTACTCGGGCTCTTCTGTTGTGCAAGTATGCTTTCACCCATTTGTACATTCTTCCATTGACTTTACATTTCCTCAGTTTCTTCATCAGATCTTCTTTCCAGACTTTGTCAAAGGCTTTCTTCAGATCTATCCAAGCCAGCAAGTACCAGCTTCTTCTCTTGGAATGCATCCTCTACTTCTTGAGAGAGGTAGGTTGTCTGATCTTCCGTAGAGTAGCACTGCCTAAAGCCAGCCTGTTGTGGCACAAGGATGTTTTCACGTTCAATGTACCACTATAGTCTGTGATTGGTGACACGTTCCATTGTTTTGCAGAGAAAGCTGGTGAGGCTAATGGGTCTGTAGCTGGAGGCAATGGAACTGTCTTTCCCAGATTTTAGGAGGGCTATCATGATTGCTTCTCTCCAGACTTGTGGAACACTGCCTAAGGTCCATGTGTTATTAAAGATCTGTAGCAGCTTTGCTTTGGCCTCTGTTCCTAGGTTCCTGATAATTTCATTGGAGATATCATCAGTCTAATTCCAAAAGGTTGTTTACTAGGATTATGTCTTACATGCTATTTTCAGATTTAATCGGTTTAATGATTTACACTGAGTTTCAATAAGGTATATAACCTGCCTTTAATTCTGTATGTTAGCTTGAAAAAGTAAACTTTAACATTTGAAATGTTTAGTCACCTCGGCTGTGTAATATAGTTGCTATAGTCTGTTTACTTTTGTCTGCCCCAATATAAAATTCCATATCTCAGTAACCAACTGAGGGAAAATTATGAGATGTAGCATATAATATTATCGTTATGTCCACCCAACAAAAAATGTTTTGTTCTGGAGATTGTACATCAGATTTCAATGTGTGTTTATATGCGGTATATAATTTATGGGTCAAAGATTAAGTCCATAATTGTAAATGTATTACACCTTCACCCAGACACATCCGCGACATATCTCATGGTTCACGTTATGGCACCAACTGCGCGCAGTTAAATGGTATTGTTCAGATGTGTCGTCAATGTGGGTTCTTTCATGAAACGTAATTATATAAATAAATATATAAATTAATCTTACCATTAATAGAATATTAATAGCTAATATTTGAATGTGTGAATATTGTTCAATGGGATTGAATATGAAATTTTGTACACTTCAAAGCACTATGAAGTTGTACACATATTTTTGTCAAGAAGATGATCGCAGGAAACTGTTTCATACTGTTACAAATCCAGAAAAAAGAACAGTGCATGCACTGGGTTCGAGTAAACGGTCATTTCGTCGATGGGTGCAAGAATCTGGAATCAAACCAACACGCGATAAGCAAACGGTAGGTAGAAAGGCATTTGTAGACAGTTTTGACAAGGATGTCATAAGGCGAAGACTGGGCAATGTACAAATATCGCACCAGCATACTGGTTAGAAGCCTGAACACTGAGAAGGACATAAATAAAGTAGTTGAAGCGTTTGGGAAATGCATACTACAGGCAGCACGAGAAACAATACCAAGAGGAGCCCGTAAACATTATAAACCCTACTGGAGTAGTGAACTGGAACAGTTGCATAAGGATGTGGAAGTGTCTAGAAGGCAAGCAGAGGCCCATCCCAGCCAAGAGCACCACAATAAATACCAGCACGCAAAAGCCAAATTTCAAAGGGCCCAGCTGCAGGCTAGACGGAAAAGCTGGCAGGAGAAAACAGAGTCACTGAACTTTGAAAGAGACACAAGGAAGTTGTGGAAGCTAATAAAACAGCTTTTGCAAAGGGAGAAACTCAAAACTTCCACTACATAAAGACGGAAACATCTTAACAAGAAAGCAAGCAGCTGACCATTTTGCGGACTCATTCGTACAAGATAACAATATAGAAATTAGTCCAGAGAAACAACAAGAGATTCGAGATAAATTGCAACGTACAGGACAGAAGGCAATAGTACATGAGGTTATGGAGGCACCTATCACAATCAGTGAACTGGAGCTAGCCATATAAAAACTTAAAATGAGAAAGTCACCAGGAGCTGATGGTATCTCCAATGAAATGATCAGGAACCTAGGAACAGTGGCCAATG
The DNA here is from genome assembly GCA_014155875.1 of Cepaea nemoralis. Taxonomy (NCBI): domain Eukaryota; kingdom Metazoa; phylum Mollusca; class Gastropoda; order Stylommatophora; family Helicidae; genus Cepaea; species Cepaea nemoralis. The sequence continues at coordinate 99,786 of JACEFZ010023980.1, forward strand.
CAAAGCTGCTACAGATCTTTAATAACACAAGTGTTCCACAAGCCTGGAGAGAAGCAATCATGATACCCTTCCTAAAATCTGGGAAAGATAGTTCCATTGCCTCCAGCTACAGACCCATTAGCCTCACCAACTGTCTCTGCAACACAATGGAAGGCGTCATCAATCACAGACTACAGCGGTACACTGAAAGTTAAAACATCATTGTGTCACAACAGGCTGGCTTTAGGTAGTGCTACTCTACGGAAGATCAGACAACTTACCTCTCTCAAGAAGTAGAAGGATGCATTCCAAGAGAAGAAGCTGATACATGCTGCATGGATAGATCTGAAGAAAGCCTTTGACAAAGTCTGGAAAGAAGATCTGATGAAGAAACTGAGAAACTGTAAAGTCAATGGAATAATGTACAAATGGGTCAAAGCATATATGCACAACAGAAGAGCCCGAGTACAGATAGACGGCCTCAAGAGCAAGAAAGTATTATTGCGTCACGGTGTTCCCCAATGTGGAGTCCTGTCCCCCACACTTTTTCTAATCTTCATCAATGATCTTGTTGCTAATCTACCGTATGGAATTAAAGCGGCAGTGTACGCTGATAACCTGGTTTTGTGGAGCTCAAATGAACATGCATCAGTGGCCACCATATTGCTACAGAGAGCTGTAGATGCATTTGTTGCATGGGCGGATAGATGGTGTGTCAGTATAAACGCTGACAGGTGTAGCACCAGTCCATTTACCCTTTCTCCGAAACAAAAGACAGGGATCATTCAGATAAATGTAATACCAGTTGTTTGTCAACGCTGAGGGCTTGCGGAATTGAAAATTCATCACTGTGGAATATAAACTGTTGCCATTGACATTGTGCTGTTGCTGTAATGTTTAGGGCCTGCAATTAGTCTGAATAGTTGGAGCAAAATATCCCAGTAAGTATGCACGTGGATTAAGGTCTGCGATCTGCCTAGACCTTAATCTGTGTCGGACGATTCCAGTAGGTTGATGACTGCTCTCGGTTGCATAAAATTCAGTCCATACTTTCTCCAATAGTCGTCTTCCTCTTTCAACACATGGTCCTCACATTTTTTCATGTAACTTTTATCAGTATTTCATAGCGCGGACTGGGTTAGTATATTGACATCAGACAATTTGAATGTAGTATTGTCAGCTGCCACCTGTCCTGTAATTTTAGCCCACACAAGTTCTAAAGGGTTTACATTAGAATGGTACGGCGGAAGTCTCAAGCACCTATGGCCTTGTTCTTCTATCAACTTGTCGATTTGATATTTCTTGCTTATTTTCGCCTGTTTTACAAGGGACAACAACTGTAGCTTGAAATATGTTTCTGAAATGGTATATTTTCTCTTCGGAGCCATATCTTTATTGCTTCCTTTGTACTCGATGCCGTAGGTATTTTGTCTTCTTGGGCAACAACAGTGTGATATGATGCATAGTCCATGATTAGACAAGATGGTCTATCTAGGGATGGAAGCACTGTATTCTCGAGCCAATCTCTAAATACATTACCATTCATCTCATTATGATAATCCCTATTGTCTGTATGCTTTGATACGAACACGAGTCCAGCATTCTGTAGTAAGCCATTATGAGTACTACCAGCATAGGCTATGACCAAACTGCTGTTCTTTACTACTGGGCACATATCGCTTTATTTTTGCATCCACTGATTGCTATTCATTTTATCTTGTGTGGTGCGCATTGATCTACGTCTCATCCAAATACACTATGTCATAATTTTATTTGCGCATTTCCCTTATTTCACGTAGGTATCTGCTTCTCGTGGCTCCTAAATGCGGTTGCTCGCAAAGGATATTTCTACCTCCCTTGTACTTTCTAAAAGTGAAGCCTAATGTCCTTATAATTTTCCACAAAGTTGGTTTGGATAGCTCTATGTTATTGTTCTTTCTCAACCAAACCCTAAGCTTTCTTACAGTCACTGTTTCTTTTGCATCCTGCATTTTTATAATAGCTCGCCTTGTGACATCCTTGTCAAAGCTGTCTATAATTGCCTTTCTACCTACCGTTTGCTTATCGCGTGCTGGTTTCATTCCAGATGCTTGCACCCATCGACGAAATGACCGTTTACTCAAACACAATGCATGCACTGTTCTTTTTTTTCGGGATTTGCAACAGTGTGAAACAGTTTCCTGCGATCAGCTTCTTGACAAAAACGTGTGTACAACTTCACAGGGATGCTTTGAGGAGTACACAATTTCACAATAATTCACATTCAACAATATTCACACATACTGGACCCACATTACGACGACACCTCTGAACACTCCCATTTAACGGCGCCCATAACGTGTACCACTAGAAATTTTGAAAAAAGCGCGGATGTGTCTGGGTGAAGGTGTAATACATTAGAAAATGTGGACTTAATCTCTGACCCGTAAATTATATACCGCATATAAACAAACATTGGAATATGCTAAACAATCTCCCGAACAAAAATGTTTTTTGTTGGGTGGACATAATGATAAGGTTATAAGCTAAATCTTATTATTTTCCCTCAGTTGGTTACTGAGTTATGGAATTTTATATTGGGGCAGAAAAATGTTAACACACTATAGCGTGAATTCACTACATTTTCGCTAAAACATCAAAGAAATGTCGCCGCTTTCGATGATTTCAGCTGCCTTTGGACCTATCAAAGACATATTCCTTGGGTGCGGATAAATATAAGACGGCAGGAAAACTTCCATAATGATGCATCAGACAGTTTTCATAAAAATAGATCGTGAATAAAGGCATTCATTTCTGAACAGACTATGTTAGAAAACGTTCTTAAATGCCAACAAGTTTTCTTGTTCCCTTAAATCCCTTTTCCATCTTTCGTCATAGGTCATGTTTGCATATCCTTTACAGGACATTGCTGTCAACATCAGCATCTTTCAGCTGATTGTTGATTTCTTGGCAAGATTACGCTCAGTAGTTTGCCATTGCTTTCTGAGCGGCCGGCTCACATACCCCGTAAGTTACCGATGCGATTCGAACCACTGCTGAGTCTCACCGTCGTCACGTTACTTACGAGAGTATACGAGATTACGGAGAAAAATCGTTAACCTCTAGGCCAGGAAGCCGGCTTCGTCACAGGTATAAGGTACTTATTCTGATCCCTTCAAATTGTTCCATGTAGGGCTATGTGTTTCACGCTAAGAACTGTTGACATAAAGTACTAGATATGAATGTGTTCCTAAAGATATATCTAAAGATGGAACATAAAGGCGTCTGTCAAAAGATACTACACGTCATGTTAAGTAACTATTTTCACAAAAATGTCTTCTTGTCTTGGAAGGAGGGTGACCTCATTTCACCAAACATGTCAGGTAAGGTCATGACCTTCTTTCAATGTACGTAAATGTATCTGGTGACAAGGTTGAGACGTAAAGGACACTGCGCCTTGAAATGTCGTGCCCCACATAGTTTAATGTTGAAATGTTATCTTATGGTTTGGTCCTTCTTCATCTAAAGCGTGATATAAAATTTCAAAACGCAGATCTGCAGATTTTACGATTCTCCTTTTGATCTGTTTTAAGCGATTAGTGCTGTTAATCTTTTCTGTTAAAACACAACAGTGAAGATGACAATATGTTTCTAACATTAAAAATAATAATGTCCACAGACAACATTACACATGAAACAAAATTAATAATCTACAAGAAATGGAAAATCTCACAAACCTAATACCCTGGCAACACAACAACAATGGGAATTGTTCAAAAGATGCACCCCGGTGAATTATCACAATAGTGAAGAGATTAAATAGCATTTAGAACATATAGCGCAACAACAGCAAACAACTACAGGCAAACATGCGTTTTGAGAACATGCACTTTTCCTGTTGTTGAGTTGTCCTTCTGTGGCGAAGGGGTTACGGGAGCAGCTCGTAATCCCGCATACCGCGTTCAAAACACAGCTGAGGACAATTTTGAAGCAGACCGCCTCGTGTTGGTTTCCACATAATGGTATGAGTGTCGGTCGTTCAGAAAGCAATGGCAAACTACTGAACATAAATTTGCCCAGGAATCACAACATTTCAAACAACGCTGGAGTTGATTGCTTCGTCCTGTAAAGGATATCCAACTAACCACTGACATAAGTTAAATATAACTTTGGTGGTTAGTGTAGTATATAATTCCGAGTACAGTTAATTATGTTGACTCATTTCACATATATTAACTCACTTTGGTAGCAGTTTAACTCACCTTTTCTGAACTGACTCTCGGATATTTAGGACAGTGTCATTATCTTTCCTCACTAGGGGAGAGATATCTGTTCCTTGTTAATGTGTTCCTTGTTAATCTGTTCCTTGTGTAATGTAGTACTCGTTAACTTCGTGAGAAACTGTCGCGAACCTCGCTAATGGTAAGCATCCATGTTAGTTAGTTAGTTAGTCGACAGATCATACTCACTGCACATCAACCATTCAGTCCATAAGTGCTCGGATCCCTTCCTCAGTAAATCCCGCAGCGTGTAGTGGCTAACGACACCAGTTCTGTGTTGCTTTATTAATCTTCTTTGGCTTCCTCTGAGTTGGCATATAGAGCGCAATCATCAGCAAACAGCAGCTCTCTGACGGTGTCACTGCTAGTTTTGGTTTTAGCTTTCAGCCTTCTGAGATGGAAGAACTTTCCATCCATGCCTTCTCGAAGGCATTCGTCAGCATAGCTGAAAACATGAGGCTGAACAGTGTTGGTGCTAGGACACATTCTTGCTCCACTCCATTGGTGACAGGAAAGTGCTCAGACAGTTCACCATATTCCTGTACTCTTGCCTGCATACCATCATGAAATATCCGCACTATTTGGACAAACTTTTGTGGACAGCCATATCTCGCCATACTTCGAAGAAGGAAGATGCATTTAAGATGTTGCTGAAATGCCCTGCCCAGCGTTGCAGGATTTCCTTCTTATCGGTGACCAATGATCCCCTATCTGCACTGAGGAGGGGAACTAAGCCTGGTGATGTAGGACCATAGACCGCTGTAAGTGAGTCGTAGAAGTTTTTCTTATCATGTCTGTCAGCAAAGCCTTGAATTTCATCAGCTTTGTTGCTCAGCCAGGAGTCCCGCATGTGTCGAAGTTTCTGCTGCGCTACTCCCCGAATGTTATTGAAGGCTTCTTTTTTTATGTTGACTTCGTGTCATTCAAATATGCCTTGAGGAGAAGATGTTTCTCGGCCAGCAATTGGTTGATGTCTTCGAAATTTTCATCAAACCAGTCTTTATGTTTCGGGGGGGGGGGGGGGGGGGGGGGGGGGGGGGAGGGGGGGGGGGCTGGGCCCAGGATTTCCATAGCAGTGTTGTAATTTGTGTTCTTTAGGGCTCTCCACTATGTTTCCGCATCCTGTGTCGTTGCAGCATTGAGCTTAAGGCGGTCTTCCAGCATATTTGCAAACGACGGCTGCTTTTTTTTTTTTTTGCTGTTTAGGCGGGTGACATTTATTTATTATTATTAGTTTGTTTTTTTTTTGGGTCATTTGTACCCCTTGAGTTCCCCGTGGTGTTTTGATGTGTATGCTTATTTTCGACATAATGAGACGATGGCCTGTCCAACATTCGGCACCACACACGGATTTTGTCACCCGAACGTCTTGTCTGTGACTCCTCCTGACGATGAAATAGTCAATGAGGTACCCGTGTTTCGAGCGAGGGTGCATCCATGATGCTCTATGTCTCGTGGGAAGACGGAAATTTATGTTGGTGATCAGGAGATCGTGTTCGGCACAGGTCTGAAATAGAAGGCGTCCATTGCTGTTACAATTTTTGACTCCGCACTTTCCAATGATGTCACTCCAAGAGGCGGTGTCCTTACCTACACTGGCATTGAAGTCCCCTAGGAGTATAAGTTTGTCTCCTATGGGAACAGATGTTAACACGTTGTGCAGGTCCTCATAGAACTTGTTTTTGACGTCATTTTCATTGCTCATGGTTGGTGTGTAGACACTCATGATGGTTGCATGCTTCTTTCCTTTCAGCAGGGGTAACTTATTGATCACAAGTCTATCATTTATTGCCTTCGGAAATTCAGCTTGCCAACCAGGATCAACTTAATGGCAAATCCCACACCGGATTGGCGTCTTTCCTCGCTTTTCCTGCCACTCCACAAGAATGTGTAGCCGGCACCTACTTCACAGATTTGACCTTCTTCTGCAAGCTGTGTCTCCATCAAGGCTGCAATGTCGATGTTGTACCTGCCCAGCTTTCTCCCAAACAGCGCTGTTCATCTCTCTGGGCCCGACGCGCCATCTCTATCAAGTAGGGTGCGTATATTCCAAGTTCCGATTGACAAAGGAATATGTTTTGTTCTTTTAGCTTTACCTGTATTTACTTTGTATGTTGACCGCATTATTGGGTACCCACCAACCGCGGCTAGCTGGTTATGTAATGATGGATCAGACAATGTTTAGGGCACCTTTTCTAGCCCCTTTCTCATGCTATGGAGGTGAGCAGAGCTTTCCTATAGAGTGCTGCTCAGTCGCTCAGGGGGCTTCCGAATCCCGCTGCTGCTCCGGTCAGTAGAAGTCGACCATATGGCCTGAGCCGCCTGTGTGCAGGTCTGCAACTACGGCTGCCAGCATACCCCCGCCTGCCGCTTGGCCGCTTGCCCATCGCCACAGGGCTTGCAGGGGATATATGAAGTTAGATGAAGAATGCCTTGGGCGATGAATTGGATTACAGTGAAGAAGAGTTGCGCAATTCGTCGACCTCACTCTCTCGCCTGATTCCATCTGAATCCAATGGCAAAGCAAGTCAAGACGACTGGAGACGAATACAGGTGTAGTGGATGACCAGGGCGCTTTATGTGCCTTGCCGTGCTAATTTCGTTCCACAACGCTTTGCCGGTAAACGCCGTCCTGCCCGTTGAATCAGGAATGACTTCTTCCGCGCAGTCTGCCGAATCCTGTCTTCATAATCACTCTACACATCCACCAGCTAATAGAGCTAGGATGGTGAGAAGGACATGTCCCACATGATTTCCAAGATTTATGCATAATAGCATTGTACAAGAACAAGTGAGGAACTAGTTAGTTAGTTAGTTAGTCGACAGATCATCCTCATTGCACATCGAACCATTCAGTCCATAAGTGCTCGGATCCCCTCCTCAGCAAATCCCGCAGCGTGTAGCGGCTAACGACACCAGTTCTGTGTTGGTTTATCAATCTTCTTTGGCTTCCTGCGTAGTGTTCTTGTTTGGCCACCCCTCTTTTAATTTGCTGTTCTCGCAGTCTGGCCATTGTTGTAGATTCACAGTCATCACTTGGTTCTCGCAAAAGTCTTACTTCTCGTAGAGCATTCAGAATGTCAGCCTGGTCCAAGGCGCGTCCGCCCTCCACAGTAGCCTCACCAGCGAGCTTGTCAGCCCGCTCATTTCCTTGTACTCCCGCATGCCCTGGCACGAAGATGAAACTAATCTTTGCCAGCCGAGACCGCTCCAGAGGCAGCAACCATTCTCTTCGGATCGACCCCTCCTCTATCCTCTTGATCATGTTCATTGAGTCGCTAAGGAAACAAGCCCTAGTGAATGTCTGTGTCTCGAGCCATGTTATTGCTTTACTTACTGCCATGACTTCCATGGTCAGGCTACTTGTGGTTTCAGTGAAAGCACCAGAGTCCTCCTTCACAATTCTCCCTCCGGCCCGAGCTGTAAAGGCCCATGAGCTTCTCACATGTCGGACGACCGACCCATCTGTGTAGATGACCGCGTCACCGTCTAGCGAATTCTCGAAAATCAACGCTTGTACTTCAGCCTCCACAGCAGCCGGATTTTCTTGTCTGCATTTTCTATCTAGTTGGATGCAAACTGAAAAGGATGTGCAGAAGTTTGTTGGCACTTACACCCACTCCTCGCCAGGTTCTAAGTCCTCAAGTGAAGACACCTGTTGAAGAATGTCTTCGGCTTGACCCATCCACGACCGTCCTCTTTTTAACCTGCTGCCCTTCACCTTCCTAATTTCACTATGCAGTGGATGTTGTGTGTTTGCGGTTAATTCTGAGGTAGGCGCGTGCCCTGCAAACTTGTATTCTCTCTTCAATGGTTGGAAAATCAAGAAGGTAGCGCATCGCCCTGCATGCTGTATCTCTTGTACATCCAAGAATAATGCGCATAGCTTCATTCTGTATCCTTTCCATCCTTTCTCTCTGCTTATGGCTGAGAGTCAGGATTGCCATTGCATACTCCAAAACAGACATGACCAGCGCCTCGTACAGAAGACATAGATGGCGCTGCTCACAGTTTGCTGCCGCCATCACCCGCATCGCTGCCAAACCCCGCTTGGCCTTTGTTATCACCTGGTCTATGTGCACATTATAAGCAAGGCTTCGATCAAACCGTATCCCCAGGTAATTCATTGCCTGCGTTCTTTCCACCGTCTCTGAACACAGCATTACAGTTGGTGTTGGAGTGTTGACAATATGATTATTCAACGAGAACCAAGTCACTGTTGCCTTTGTTGGGTTGTCCATTGCCCCAGCTTCATCACACCAAGTACTTATGCGATTGAGTTCGGTTTGTAGTTCCACAGCAACCTCCTCTCTATCCTTACCCTGACGATACACTAAAACATCATCGGCATATGACAATGTCCTGCCAGGTCCAGTGATCTGCTCACTGGTGATTCTCACTGTGTAGGCGTTGAACAGTACCGGAGATAATGGTGATCCCTGTGGTAGGCCAGGATATATTGTTGTTGGTTCCGAAGTCCAACTGCCACATCTAAAAACTACTTTCCGTTGGAAGAGGGCTGCAGCGATCCAACTAAGGAGGAATGGACTTACGTTTAGTTCAAGAAGCTGAAACATTAAAAATCCAGTGGTACTCTGTTGTATGCGTCCTCAAGATCAATCGCTGCAGCAACGGTTTCAGTGCCTGAGTGGAAACCTTCATAGACATCATGGGCAAAGACTGCTGCATTGGTCCAGGTTTCTCTTTTTGGACGGTACCCACCCAGGGTAGGTGGGAAAACACCTTGCCTCTCTAGTTGGCTTGATATTTTCCTGGCAATTACCTTCTCCAGCAGCTTGCCTATTGTATTCTGCATGGTTATAATTCGATATCCCTGAATTTTTGTGTGGTCTTTGTCAAGCTTCGGCAAGGGAATCAGATAGCTGTGTAACCATTCCTCCTTGATGCTAGCACTCCCTATACTGTTGTTGTACATGTCTGCTAGTTTCTCTAGCTCATTGTCGGTACACCTATTTATGTCGTCGTATCTTATGCCATCAGGACCTGGAGCACTGTTTTTTGATCGTCGAAGCACAGCCTTGATTTCTTTCACTGTCACTGTGTCTTCATCCGAAGTGTTCTGGGCCTTGCATCTGTCTGAGGTGACCTCCTTGGCCAGATTTCGGCCTCCCATGTCTGTCTGGTTGCTCTGCTCAAGGTAGCGTTCAAAGAGGGCTTTGCCCTTGTCCTCGTCAGTCCTCTGCCAGATGAGGTCAGCACCTTGGAAGTCAGAAATGCTCTTATTCTTGACTACACCACTCATGCTTTTATGTAGTCGCCAGAACAATTTCAGTGACTTGTCTGTGCTTACTCTTTGACACACCTCTGCCCATTTTTCGCTTTTAACCACCTTGACCAGTTTTTTTTAAATAGCTTACTTTTGTGTGCATCTCTCTTTCTAAGTGCAAGCAGGGACTAGGATGACCAGCTCTGTTCTTCTTGGCATTTTGCCATCTCCTTACAGCACTACGCTTATCCACCCAAGCCTTCTCCACCTCGAAACTCCACCACGGTGGCTGATCCCAGCTTTTTTTCCTGCCCTGAAACGTTCTGCGCTTGTCACGTCTTATTTTACTCACCACATCTTGCCCTGTACTGTCATACTGGAACGTCTTTACCTTTAGCTTTTGCTGCCTGGTTCTGCCTTTCTCCACCAATATGCTACAAGGGTGGTGGTCGCTGCCATGGTGTCCTAGGACACCCCATCTACACACTGTAGTGAGTGAAGGTGAAACTAGCGCCAGATCAATAGCACTGTCCTCATCGCCTGGGCGGCTTGCTGTCCTGGTGACACAGCCACTGTTGATACAAACCAGGTCGATGGTTTCCAGTGCAGTCTCGAGCTCCTCCCCCTGTGTATTGGAGGAAGTGTTTCCCCATGATCTGCCTTTAGCGTTGAAGTCACCACAGAAAATAACATTTCTCTGGTGGCCACTTAAGCACTGCCACGTCTGGGCGTCCATACTCGCATTGCGGGCATAAACATTAACCAACACGAATGGTATACTGGAATGAACTCTCAACGCCTGTATTTGTATATCGTCACTGTCCCAACTGGACATGTCTAGCTCTGACGCCACCATGCTGTCGCGAACGAGAATCGCCATTCCCAGATGTCGCCTGTTGTAGAAACATTTGAAGCCGGCAATTTGGAGTAGCTGATCGCCCAGTCTCGTCTCCTGGAGTGCTACAATGTCGTTCCTGTAAACTAGGGTTTCTAAAATAGAGCCCCGTTGTTTTACACTGGCATAGTTCCAATATAGAATACGGATATTCCTGAGTCCTAGACGGTGACACTTGAGTCTAAAACGTCTCAAACCACCACACTTACCTTGCTTCTTTCTCCCTGCGCGGCTACCACGCCACTTCGTTATGTTGACTGCTGACCGCTCGAAGAACACACGTTGTTCCGCCATGTTGAAAAAACGTAAACACAGATTGAGAAACCACACACGCTGCTGATAATTCACTCAAGGATGGCTTCGCTCTATGCACGAACTCCGTAGCACCCGCGCAGATCTTGAGTAGAAACTCCTGGTTTTACATCCTGGCACACCAATTACACGCAAGAGATGAATAAATCCATCCCCTACGCGAAAAAGTTAACGAACACAAAACAACACGACCGTCCGTCGCCATCTTGAAACCGGAACCTACAAGTGAGGAACTGAGTGACTGTAATAAATATAGCGGTGTCTCACTTCTATGCATCGCTGGGAAAATATTTGCCATTATTACTCAGCTCAGACTTCAAACCATTGGAGATCAAGTCTACCTTGAATGACAGTATGGCTTTCGACGGAAACCGTCTACCATAGATACCCATTGCTATAAGCTGCAAGAAAAATGCCAAGAACAGAATCAACAACTGTTTATAACATTCGTTGATCTCACAAAGTCTTTGATCTAAACAGTCGTAAGGGTCAGTTCAAGGCACTAAAAAGATCGGCTGCCCGCCGACTCTTCTGGCATTGTGGAATCGTTTCAAACTGGCATGAAGGGTATAATTAAGTTTGATGGTGCATCCTCAGAGAATTTTAAATCAAAAGAGGAGTTAAGCAAGGTTGTGACCCATTCCCCCCTCGACCCACTCTGAGGAAGAATCACAACGCCTACTGTCTGCAATTTTCAATGCCTGTTATGAATTTGGTTTAATAATTAGCAAAAAGAAGACACAGATTATGTCACAATGTGCACATGGGGTACCATCAATCTTTATTGAAGACGTCTAACTAGAGATAGTAGACCATTTTACATATCTAGGATCAGAGATAAATAGCAAATTATCCCCAGATCAGGAAATCAACATCAGGATTGGTAAGGCAGCAACAACAATGAACAGGTTAAGAAAAAGAGTCTGGGAGAACAGGAAGCTTACTGCCAAAACTAAAGTCCTTGTCTATCAAGCCTGTGTCCTTAGTACTCTTCTTTATGGCAGTGAAGCCTAGACAACTTACTCATACCAAGAGAAACGTTTAAACGGCTTTCATATGTGGTGTCTGCAAAGAATACTTGGTATTAAGTGGCAAGACAAAATCACAAATACTGAAGTATTGGAAAGATCAAGTTGTGTTGCGGTATATTCCAAGCTCAGTCTTTGTAGACTTAGATGAATAGGGCACGTTAGAGGATGGATGATGGCAGAATACCAAAGGGTATCTTTTCTTTTTTGTGTGGTGTGAATTACAGGTGGGTAAGAGATATCAGGGTCGGCCTCTATTACGATAAAAGATGTGTGTAAGCAGGCATAGATAATGCACATTGGGAGCAGGTCGCCGCTGAACGTGTTGCATGGAGGGAAAGTATCAGAAATGGAATAAAGACAAAGGAGAATATTATTGCAGATAAGTCACACACCGAGCGTGTGAGACGTAAGATGGTGCGTGATGGTAAAAATGAACATGTGTTCACATGCATCCACCGTACACGAACATTTACAGTGCGAATTGGCTTTAAGTCACATTCGCCACCGCCATAGGTTGTAGTTATTAAGCCTTTTTGAAACACAATGTAACAAACTATTGTCTGTCAAGACGGCAAGGTGCCGATGGTAGTAAGAGAGACAGAGGAAGGAGTAACGAAGAGAAACCTCAGAGATCTTTACAGCACCACAAGGAAACTCAAACTTTGAGTACTGATTTAATGACAGTTCTGTAACTTTTTCATAAAATCCATGTTTTTCCTAGCATGTGTTGGTCGTGGTGAATGCATAGGCACTTATAATTGTGACAACAGTGGTAGCATAATGGTCATGGGTTGTTTACTTATCTCCTTCGGAGGTGTAGCAGTCCACTTGCTGACGATGTCTTGACTGCAAACCTGTCATTGATGGCTTGGGTGTAAGCATTTGCGTGTGCTAATGCATGTCTGCCGGCTTTTTGGCTTAGAGGATAGCGACTTTTCTCCGTAATCTCGTATACTCTCGTAGGTAACGTGATGACGGTGAGAACCAGCAGTGGTTCGAATCGCATCGGTAACTTACGGGGTATGTGAGCCGGCCGCTCAAAAAGCAATGGCAAACTACTGAGCGTAATCTTGCCAAGAAATCAACATACAGCTGAAAGATGCTGGTGTTGACAGCGATGTCCTGTAAAGGATATGCACACACAAAAAATGCATGTCTAGGTGTCAACAATGTAAACCCCAAAGTGTGTTTAATATATGTGATCGAGTATCTCTTGTACAACCCGAGACAATTCGCATTCCTTCATTCAATGGAGTCCTTGCTGGAATGTTCTTATAATGTGACATTATTCATTCATTCATCATTCGATAGCATATCCTTTGCAGAACCCAGCTCCCGTTAACAACCTTCCGGAAAACATCACGATCACAAGCAAGATGTTCCGCGACCGATACACCCATCTGGAGCTCAGCTACCACATCATGCACCCATCTTCTCTGTGGCCTTCCTCTTCCTCTCTTCCCAGGCATATACCCCTCCATTATTGTTCTCTCCAAACTTTCATGACATTTCAAGTGACCAAAATATATCAATTTTCTTTGCTTTATCGTCTTCAGTAGCCAACCTTCTTCAATATTAAGCTCTTGAAGTATGGGTGCATTTGTTCTTTTCTTTATCAAAGACATTCTCAGAACCCGTCCATAACATTTTTATTCGAAGGCATTTATGCGCTGTTCATCTTGTTTAGTAAGTGCCCAGGTCTCACAGGCGTATGTTGCAATGGGGAAAATGTATGCTCTTAAGGATTTAATTTTTGTAGTTCTGTCTGTCCGATTCCATAATTTATTCAGTTGTTTTAGTCTTTGAAGAGCAATTGATAGTCGTCGTTTAATTTCTTTCATTGTGTCACCATTATTGGTAATCAAAAACCAAAGATATTCGAAATTTTCCACCTCCAATTTTTTTTCATTAACATATATTTCTTTCTCCATAGTACTTTTATCTGTATGCATTATCTTTGATTTTGCTATGTTAAGGTAGAAGTTGTTCTTCTTCTACTACTATCGTTCGCTTGATATATGTCTATAACTGCAATGTTGTCTCTTGTATGAATTTAACTGTCTTTATTAGTTCACTCAGCGGCCACAGAGTTTATCATCCACTGTTGTCGCTCTAGGCCAAAAGGTTTGCCTAGATATGTTGTATTTTGGGCAGGCTTGGAGTATGTGCTCTGCCGTCTGCAACGCCAATCCACATGTGCACAAGGTTGATTCACCAATCTTGAATTTTGTATACACGTGGTTTGGTAATCTATTGTGTCCTGTTCTGGGGCGCAGAATAATGACTTGTTCTGGTCTATTCATAACTTGGTAGTCGTCTTGAGCATGTTTTGGTGGCTTTCTGACTGATTTGATCATCCTTTTCTTTTGGTGGTATGTAATGGGCACATCAGGCTGTTCTTCTTTTACGCTTTCCTTAGCCAATCGATCAGCTTCGTCGTTTCTTAGAACTCCACGGTGGGATGGTATCGACTGTATGGAGACCCTATGCAGACTGCTAAGTTCATAAAGTTGTGTCCTTAGTACTGACAATTTCCCAGACAGGAGCGCCTCGAGTACTGATTTTGCATCTGTCAACAGCACCACAGGTTGTGTACCATGGCTGGTATTTAGTAATTTCTCTGTTGCTATCTTGATTGCCTCTATTTCAGCATCATAGTTATGGCAGTACTTTCCTGTTGGAACTCTGGCCGTGTCACTAGTATTATTTGGGTATTCTATGTACATCAGATATAAGTTGTGATTTTCACTATTTCTTTGGGTTGAGGTTATTAGGTTTTCTATACCATTCTGTGATGTGGATAGTAATACTGTATTATTAGCATATCGAATCTCTGGTATTTCATGACCACCGATGTTTAGGGCATCATATTACTCCCTGGTTATATAATCCGCGTACAGGTTAAACAAATACGGTGACAGCACACAGCCCTGACGAACTCCTTGCTTGATGTCAAACCAATCTGATTTCTCGCCATCAATTCCAACCGCTGCTTGTTAGTCTAGATAGAGAATACTTATGAGTTGTACTACATGTAATGGAAAGCCCATATTCCTTATGATTTTTCAAAGTTTCTGATGTCGTACACAATCTTGTACAATGCCTTTGAATAATCCACAAAACATGAAAATAGGTTTACATTAAATTCTCTGCACTTCTCTATTATTAAACGCATTATGATATGAATGACCGTGAGGATATGAATGATATACATGAATCAATGACAGCAGAGACAGAACCTGAACCCTCATTATATGAAATTGCATGGGGAATAAAGAACCAGAAGAATGTGACATCGCCAAACATTTATTCCAACAATTTGTCGTACACATACTATAGGATACATTCTGTAACTAATGAGTGTATTGGGTTTAGTGGGATCTCTTCCATGCTTTGCTAATAATTTTAGATGTAACCTATCCTCTAGTACAGTGGTTCTCAACCGGCGGGGAATCTCCAAGGGGATTAAGATTATTTCAATATCGTGTTAATACAAAAACCGATTACTTGATATTGTTTTTCCCTCCATACTTTACGGTTTTGTACTTCTCGCCCTTCTGAAATTCGTTTTATAACGTAAGTAGACCCGCAAATCATGTTTCATGTAGACGCTAAGACGTCTAGACTTGTTCTAGTATGTGTTATTAATTTTGGCTTCCATTTTTACGTATACTGCGTGGGCGTGAGGATTTATAGGGAGGAAATACGAAAGGGGGGGGGGGGAGGAGGGGTGGGTGACATTCTTAACATATGGTGAAGGAGTTATGGACCAAAAAAGATTGCGATACACTGCTCTAGTACCTGGAAAGTCTGTAGATTAACAATGAAATCCCTCACAGTCTACGGCAGTTCTACACCACTCAACTGCTTGATGTGACCATAGTGTACTTCGTCAGGCCCTGGGGCATTGTTCTTGCTTTTCGCAATGCATTTTTAAAAATCTTTCTATGATACAAGTTCTTCATATATTTGCAGTGTCCTATTGGATAACTTCTCTAGATGTTAGTTGTGCATTCCTATCCGTTTTAATTACATATCGTCTGAGAAATACTTGTCGTTTCTCGTTGTCAGTCATAGCCAGTGTCCTCGATGCATCCTGTATGTTTGGTATGCAACGGCTCCACGTTTCACACGTTTTCTATTCATGTGTCGGTGTAAATGCCTGAATGTTTGTAACGTTTTCTCCCCTTCAGCATCAATTACAAGGTTCTCCAATATTGGTTCCTCGCCCTTTCTAGCAAAGTTTTGAATTTGTTACTTGTTCTTTGCTTTTTTTTCTGACGCATGTCTTCCACTTTATATAGTTACCATGCAAATAGAGGCACCCACACATCGTGGAGGTACATCAACCAGACATTCTGGTGTGTGGTGGCTGTCTACTCTATCCTGATACTAACTTTCTTTTACATTTTTTTTTTGCATATCCTTTACAGGACATCGCTGTCAACAGCAGCATCTTTCAGCTGTCTGTTGATTTCTTGTCAGTAGTTTGCCATTGCTTTCTGAGCGGCCGAGTCAGTATCCTGCAAGTCACCAGCGGGGGTCGAACCGCTCCCAGTTCTCTCCCGCTACGAGACTCTGCGTGATAAACGGGATTACGGAGAAAGTGTTGTAACCCCTCAGTCAGAGAGACCGGCTCTTTTACATATACCAGTTTAAAAACTCATACGTCTACTGGAAGAACACTGGATGATAAACTGTTGGAAGCCATGGGGCTACAGAAGTAAGACATTACCGGCCTGTCCATCAAACGCTGACACCATCATGCTTCACTGTGATCATCACGCAGCTGCGGTACTTGCATAAAACTGTCCTGGAGATCCGCAGCTTGAAACGAACCATTGACTCTGATAAGCATTTCAATGTGGTCACGACTTCTGGTCTGCTACTCGACACCTTGGTGATGAGAGTGTTAACCTCAGTCTTCTGGGCAATGAAGTTTGGCTTCAGGGAATATGACCCGGGCAGAAGGTTCGTTGTTCGGTATTAGGTGATGCACATGGTGATCCTGGACACAATAGTCTTTAAGTTCATCATCAGACGGACTCATAGAGTCTGGTGGTTGTGCACTGGTCACTCGTGTCAAAGCGAGGACCTGAGGAAGGCATCAACTACTATTGCAAGAACAAGGAGAGGTGAGATGTACTGCCACATATCAGGAATATGTTGCTGATATATCTTCAACCGAACCCGGAACAAAGTGTCACCATTGCTCTCTTCCTCCACAGAGTGCGCACAGATAGTATGTACAGACACATTATTGGCAAACAACTAGACGTCTATGGGTCAAGTACGTCTAGACATATTATAGATTGGAGATAGAAGTGCTTCTAGACCAGAAATGCAACTTCAAATGTGCCTAGATCCATTATAGACAGGAAATATAACTTCACATACTGTAAGACACATTTTTACAGTGGAATGGAGTTTTTCGTTACTTATCGATATGTTTTAGACAAGACACAGAACTTTAGACCTAGGAACGGAAATATTTACATAAATGTTATAGATAGTTATTAAGAATTTATGTTGTTATTAATAGATGATAAATAAGAGGTAAGAACTAATACATGTATAAACATGTTATTTATCAGTTTCGGGATCCCTGGATTTCTCTGGATAATTCATGGCGATGATTCAGGTTCTATAATGCGCATGGTGGCCAATGCAAGTTGGCATGGTACTTGATGCTGATTTTGATGATGTTGATGTTGTGAACAGTACCTAGGTTTCTAGGGTGTAAGAGGCATGGTATAGATATGAATCAGATTGTTAGAGATATGATATATATTGCAGGTTGGAGATGCAGGTGAGTTGAGGCGCTGGAACTTCTTATTCCGTGGTATATGGGCCTGTTAGCTATTACCGCAGCACATCTAGGAGATAGAAAACTCATTATAAACCGCCAAGTTTAAGGTTGACCAACGTGCCGAGGACAGAATAGCCACTGGTGACCTGATCGTGAACGTGGAACGTCTGGCATGAGGGTCGGGGCGGCGCCAGGCTTATGGACTCCTGGGGAAAATCCCCTGCCTCTTCCCTAGCAGACAGGCTCTACTAGGGCGACCAGTTATTTCCTGCTTTCAATACTAGAAAAATTGGCCTACGATTTTGATGTCCTGATGCTACAAGAACTAGAGACGAACTGTTTTGAGTGCTTTGGTTATTCATGTTACATTAAACCAACCTAGCAGGGTATACAAGGGTAGGCTCTGGTAATCAAGGATGACTTACAGGAGACGATACTGGGTATGAGTGGGTGGGATCAGGAAAGCAAGAGAGGTGCAGAGAATGCAGATTAAAATCGGAGGATACATCTGGAACCTAACACATACGAGGGGAAGTCAATAAGTAAGTCACAAATGGCTGTAGAAAAATAACTAAATATGATAACAACTTGAAACCAGGTTATTTTTATAATTTTTATACATACATTGTCCCTTTATTTCTCAACATAATTTCCACCAACATTGATGCACTTATCCCGTCGTTTTATCAGTCCTCCAAAACCGGCTGCATAGAACTGTGTGCTCTGTTTTCTAAACCACGTTTTCACTTCACATTCGACTTCGGCGTCATTCGCGAAATATCTCCCGCCATGGTGTGTTTTCAGTGGACCAAAATGGTGGAAATCGCTAGGGACTAAGTCGGGGTTGTAAGGTTGATGTTCCAGAACTTCCCACCTTAGTTGGATAATTTTCTTCTGGGTTAATCGAGCCGTATGTGGTATGGCATTGTCATGAAGAAGCAACACTCCTCTAGTTACACTTTCTTAAGTTTCAATCGATCATGCATTATGTTGCATGCTGAACCATATGAGCACCCTATTGCAGATGCTACAGGGTCTATCGTTACTCGCCTGTCACCTCTAATCATCTCAACAGGACGACCAGATCGGATTTCATCAACAATTTTAGAGAGTCCTTGAGAAAATGTTTCTGCCCAGCTATGCACCGCTTTACTGGACAAACATTTGTCAGCATAAACAGGAAGCATTTCCTTATGAATGTCATTTGCAGGCAGTCTTTTGACCACAAAAAACGCACAACGTCACGTTGGTTGTGCACTCTGTAAGTACAATCGCCATTTTGTTTATGCCGCTGAGCATGCGCATGAGACACCTAGCGCCACCTGACGAACGGGAATATAAAGTTCGATGTTGCTGTCACCTAATGACACCTATAGAAAACACCAACTACATTTACCTGCCATCCCACATAACTGTGTGACTTGCTTATTGACTCGCCCTCGTATATATGAAAGTGAGGCATCTTGCGTAAACAGAGAGTGTTGGAACTTGTTGAAAGGTTTTGTGGATACCCTTGTTACCAGGTATATAGTGAAATTTTGCAAGGTGGCCCAGCGCAAGGGCTTGTGAGAAGCATGGCATGCTATCACAGCCTTAGTGAAATCAGGCAGACGAGGGTATAATCGGTCTTTTTTTTTTCACCACCACCACTTTCGGATTCAGATAGCTTATAATGCCTGTAATAAGATCGTGCGTGATCTGGATCAGTGTTTGATGTTTAGTGTTGGTTGTGAACTGCTGCATCGGAGGAGCCATTATTTGAGTGTTGGGCTTTCTAGGTGTTTTGCTGGTTCTTACATATTGTTGGGACAGTCCTTACATATTTCCTGAGCCTTACATTCTTAGTTATATCATACGTTTCTGGTGCACCTTGTTTTTTTATCATACTTTACATATTATATAGTTTGTTTTAGTGTCACTTTCTACTCAATTTAGGCGTTTAACCATTTGTTTGTGGTACCTGGCAAACCTGACCAAGACTGACGGCAGAGATCTGGGTACTTACTAGAGTCCGCTCATTATTAGTGTTTGGTTATTAGACTGCAATTGTCTGTAGTGTTTGGTTTTATGCTTCAAAGTTTGTGTGAGCATTAGTTGTCCCTGAAGTTGTAGAATTTGATAAATAAGTGTGGTTCCTGGCCTGTTAGTTTAGTCTATGTAAGGTTAGTTTGTGCACTCATTATTGCTGGGCAGCCCAATAGTTTAATTCATTGACTTGGGCGGGGATATGATTCATTCCAGCCTTTGTCTCTAGGATTTTGAAACCATAACTTTCTTCTTACTTTCCCTATTATTCTTATTTGGGAGAGGTGAGAGGTTTCCTCTCAGTTTCCTCTGTGGCCTGAACGCAGCCAGCATTGCTTTCTGTATATAAGTTAATTATTTTTCCCCTCATCTTCAAGTGGCAAGCCTGCCAGGATGTTCACAGTTCTTGAATTGTTCTGTTACTATTCTTCTAGTAGCTATTGTGCTTTTGTTGAATGGGTCTATATTTGGTTTCTTTTATGGCTCAACTGGTAGGATACTTTGGAATCGAATCTTCAGTAGGGACAGCAAACCCCAGGTTAGCCAGTAACAATCTGAGATGGCTCTCTTGAAAAAAAACCACATGCAGCTGTGTGTGGTGCTTTTAATATAGATATCACGAATACACGTGCTTCCACAAGGGTGGTGCAAGAGAAGGTAGTGCTAGTTTCTACGAATAAAACAGTAAATTCCCGCATGGTAGACGCTCTGCCAATATAGCACACAGAGGCTGTGAGGTACATAGTGGTACCGACGAGAAAACCTATCGTATCAAACCGAATTATGTCAGTATTCTATAGTTGTAGTCATGTGAATAATAGACATGACTGATGAAGACACTTAACCCGAACCCTAACCCTGATGAAGACACTTTTTTGGGAGTGTCTAGTTGATCATGAGTCGAAGTACGCTTGTTCCTGCAGCGAGGAGCTGTCGTCATTTCGAGGTGACAGTTTCGAATCCCGGTCGGTAACTATAGCTTTCAAATTTTATGTTTTCTAGTGCGTTCTCTAGTCTCTACTTTCTTCTTCTCCTTCTCTAAGCACCAAACAATACTATGTGTGGTTATTTATGCAACTGTCTCAGTGGCCTCAACGGGTTCCCCAATTGATTTCACAAATTGTGGGAATTTAGACTTATGGCCAAAGGTAAAGTTGGGTGCCGTTGAGCAGAGATGGGTGGCAAGTTGTCAATGTTTGATTATACCATTAAGCACAACCCATATCGTGCTAATGGGAATGCCGTTTATTTATATCATTGTCATATAGCACATATAGCATATGACAGGCGTGTAGAGAGTTAACTGATGTGCATGCACATCAGGGAACAAACATAGAGTAAATAGAAATAGTAATAAGATTAAAGCACGATGTAGCACTACAAATGCACAAGTGCTACGTCATCGACGTCCGTTGATTAACAACGCGATTGTCACTTAGAACACACTTCACCTTCAGCCTTCACACAGAACAGACGCATCTCAGATCTACTCCGACATCATTATATTCAAGGCATTAGAACGCTCTACACTTTCATCGATCGACAACAGTAGCTTGCTCAGATAGACATGTTAACGTTTAGTCACAGCGTTTATCAAGTGCCAGACATCCATAGCAGGTGCTGATCTGTACGGGTATGGCCACTTAGTCTTAACCGCCGACTGACCATGTTGAGCGATCGTCATGGCTTGACGGCTGGGGGCCGTTAGCACCAGTGTCTCCACACACACACACACACTAGAAGATACTTGACACAACACGGACACGCACCAGGGCCGAGTGATAGGAGGTTGTGACAGGAGCAGATTTCTGTTAGTGAAAGGTGAGAATGACCTGAGGGTTGCCGGCTGCAGACTTTGCTTGTAACTGCGAAGAACACAAGGCTCCGGGTGAGAATAAAGTTCACCACATCATTATCGTGCTCGTGGCTTGTTCCTGAGTGTATGTCCTTTGGTCGTGCTGTGAAGGTATGGACGCAGTGTGCCGACCCACATGCCTTGGCGAGTAATCCAGGAGATTCTCAACGGCATCATAATAAACTCCAGGACAACGAACCACACCATCACTTCATTAAGAGAGAAACCATACCGCCCCTTGACAATCATTATCATTTTGAAGTGTCTGGAATGTAATATAAAGAAGGTGATATCCCCATCATAGCTACTGCACCAGTCTGTCCAGAAGTAGAAATACATTAAGACAGGAAAGGTAGTAACTGGAGATGGACATGCATGGACATTTAGGTTATGTTCCAATGTTATCATTACCGTCGTAATCTCCCGAGGAATTATTAAAGTGTGTGAGAGAGAAATTGAGACTCAGAAAGTTTGAAGTGATGAGTTTGCACCTCAAACTAAAACCTTACAGAGGCAGCGGAATAAGTTGAGTGTGGCTAGAGAGTTGTTGTAGGAGAATAAACAAACCAGATATGGGAGAAATTTCGCAGTGGGTAGTACTTGAGAAACCAAAACATGGAGTGTTAGAATCGGTGCACAGTGTCGGCCATCTGGGTATCATGTATAACATTACTGTAATGTGAGTGAGAGAGTTAGTGAGTGGGAGAGTGAGAGAAAGAGAGAAATAGAGAGAGAGAGTGAGAGAAAGAGATAAAGAGAGAGAGAGAGATAGTGTGGTGTGTGTGTGTGTGTGTGTGTGTGTGTGTGTGTGTGTGTGTGTGTGTGTGATAGAGAAAAGAGCGAGAGAGTTGAATTGCATCACTAATTTTTACGCTACACGTATATGTACATGTATATGTACAATGTATATGTACAATGTTTTCTCTATTTCTTATAATTTTTGCGAGAATGCTCATGACAATCGTCAGTGTCTCAACTGTGTGTAAAGTGTGGGAGTTTGTTCTTATTAGTTTCAGTGATCATGTAAGGCATCATGTATTTGTCTAGATGTGAGGATGTGTGTGTGGGTGTGTATGTGAGGGATGTGTGTATGTGTGGGTGTATGGGGAATGTATGTGTGGAGGGGTTGTGTGTGGGGGATGTGTGTGGGTGACGGTTGATGTGTGGATGGTTTAAGGGATGTGTGGTCGGTGGGGATATTTGGGAGGATGGTTGGAAGTATGTGGGTGTTGATGGGTTGGGGATGTGGGTAGGGAATGTGTATTTGGGTGGGTGAATGGGTGTGTGGGAAATGTGTGTGGGTTGGAGGATGGGTGTGTGATGGGTCTGGGGATTGGGTGTGGGGATGTGTCTGTGAATGGGATATGTCTGTGTGCGTGGAAGTGTGTGAGTTTGGATGGGGTAAATGTGAGTGGGTGGATCAAGTATGTGTGTGTGGTGAGGATGTTTGTAGGTGGAGGATATGTGGGTGGGTGGGGAGATGTGTGTGTGGGTAAGAGATGTGTGGCTGGGATGCGTATGGGGAATACATGGGGGATGTGTGTGTGGGGGGGGGATGTGTTTATGGGTGGAGTGTTGTTGAGAAGGGAGATGTGTGAGGGGTGGGGGAGGTGTGGGATATGCGAGTGGATGAAATATGTATGTGAGGATGGGAGATGTTTGTTCGGCTGGGTGGTTGGGGTGTGTGTGGGTGGGAGGGTAGATGAGAGATGCATATGTTGATGGGTGGGTGGGTGATGTGTGGGTGTGAGTGGTTGATGGATGAGTGCGTGAGTGGGTGGATGTGTGTGAGAGATGAGTGTATGGGTGGGGAATGTGTTTGTGGGTGGGAAGATGTCTTTGAGCGGCTAATGTGTGTGGGTGGGGTATATGTGGGTGGTGGGGTGTGTGTGTTTGGATGAGGAATGTTTTGGTGGGTGAGGATGGGTGTGGGGATGTGTGTGTATGAGTGTATGTTTGGTGAGATGTGTAGTTACGGGATGTGTGATTGTGGATTGGAGATAGGTGGGGGTTGTTGGCGTGTGGGTGGAGGATGTGTGGAAGGGTGAGTGTGTGTAGGTTTCGGGTGGGTGGGGGATGTGTGTGTGGGTGCGGGATATATGGGTGGGGGGATATTGTGTGGGTGGGGGATGTGTGTAAGTGAGGGATGTGTGGGTGGATGCGGGTTTTGTGTGTGGGTAGGTGCGGGATATGGGTGTTGGTGGGAATATGTGTGTGTGGGTGTTGGATATGTGGTTAGGGATGTGTGTTTGGCTGAGTGGTTGGGGGTGTGTGGGTGGGTGGTGGAGTATATGTGGGTGGGTGAGTGTTTGTAGGTTATGGAATGGGTGGATGATGTGTGCGTGTGGGTGGGGAGATGTGTGAAGGTGGGGGATGTGTGGGTGGGTGGTGGATGCATGCATGTGTGCCTGGGTTTGTGTGCGAGTGGGTAGGAGATGTGTGTGGAGAGATGTGTGGTGGGTGGGAGATGTGTTTTTTGTGGGTGGGGAGATGGTTATGTGGGGGCGTGTGTGGGATGTGTTGGTTGGGGGATGGGTGGATAGGATGGGGGAATGTTTGTGCCTGTGGGTATGTATGTGGTTGGGTGGTGGACCTGTGTGTGGGTGACATGCGGATGGATAGGGGATGGGTGGGTGGGGGCTTTGTCTCATAACATGGTACCGTTTATACATATAAACTATGCATATAACCTGGCAAGACCGCCACTCAAGACATCATAACGACAGATATTATCAATGCCTTAAAAGAATATAAAATAGATCAGATAACCAGTCTGCTAAAAATAATATATGATACTGGAGATAGACGTTCTGATCTATGCAATTCTTTGTTAAATGCGGTCCCCAAAAATCAGTAGCCTTAGGAATTTTATCAATATCTAACAATTAGCAAAATGAGCCATATTACAAAGATTTTGCTAAGAATCAACATTCAAATAGTTGGAAGGAAAATAACACCTTAAAGTTTGAGGAAAACATTGTGGGTTCGTGGAAGGTAAGGGTAGAAGACATGCTATTTATTTGCCGAAAGGATTAATCGATAAACAAAGCCCTGCATATTTGCTTCAATCACTACACCAAGGCTTTTCGATGGAATAGACGTCAATATGATATGTCGACATAATAAAGATCTATAAATTGACGAGAAAATCCTTAGACTTATAAACCGAAACATATCGTGGAAACAAAAAGTTGCCGCAAACTTATATGATGAAGTAGGCCTATCAAGAGCGGTGTACTTCAGAAATGTGTAATGTCTTCAGACCTGTTTTTTCCTGTACAGTGAAAATAGTTAGTTAGCTGCATGCCACTAAAAGACATGGCAATCAAACCCAACAAATGCAAAGAATACCACAGACAGACAGAACAACGAAAAGGAAAGTTCTATAAGAAATCCAAAAAAATCGGCGGGAAAAGAGCAAGAGAATGGCAGAGAGGTAAATACTGTTGTTTGTCCATCAGTTCAGTTCAGTTCAGTTATCAGTTGGGGTATCTTCGTTGCACTCCGGACATGTCCATAGGTGCTCAAACATAGGTGTTTGTCCATCAAGAATGATGATGACCATTCATTTCATCCAGTGGGGTTGAAAGTATGGAGCCGTGAGTTCTAAGATGGCTGATAAGGCCTATTTTGGCTAGAAATGTTCTTTGACAACGTGGGCAAAGAATGCTTGACGTTCGCAGAAGGAGGATCTCCTGCAGTGGTTTTTCTGTCCAGCCTTTTCTTCACAGCTCTTGCAGTCCTGGTTGCTTCACAAGTGACTGCATCCTTATGTAATGATGTACGCCACGAATTACGGTCTTTAGCAGCAGTCTCCCAGGTGTCAAGATGAATTCCAAAAGCTTTCAATGAGATTTTCAGAGTGACTTTAAAGCGTTTCCTTTGGCCGCCTTGGGAGTGTTTACCCCAACGAAGCTCGCCGTTAACAAAAAAAATGTGTTTAGGGAGCCTGTGATCTGGCATTCGAGTTAAGTGACCAGCCCAGCGAATCTGATTTTTTATTAGTAGAGTGTGGATACTGGGCATGGACGCTCTTTCTAGAACTTCAATGTCTGGAATCTTGTCTTGCCATTTAATCTTCAATAGCTTCCTAAGGCAGACTGTGTGGAAGTGGTTTAATTTCCTAGCATGTCGCTGATAAACAGTCCATTTTTCACAAGCATATAGCAGTGTGGATAATATAACTGCTTTATAGGCTTTCAGCTTTGTTTGCAGGCTTATTCCATTTCTGTCTCATACATTCCTGTACTGTCTGCCAAAGGCCGCGTTGGCCTTTGAGATTCTTGCATTCACTTCGTCATCAATTTTGGCAGCTTGTGACACAGTGCTGCCAAGGTTTGTGAATTTGTCCACAACACTTAGTCTATGACCATTCACCTTGATGTTCGGCACGGTGTGATTGTTCCCTGGAGCTGGCTGGTACATAACTACGGTCTTCTCCAAGTTGATATTGAGCCCAAAGTTGGCACAGGCATATGAGAAAGCTGAAACATTGTGTTGCATGCCTGCCTCTGAGTTGGCATATAGAGCGCAATCATCAGCAAACAGCAGTTCTCTGACGGTGTCGCTGTTAGTTTTGGTTTTGGCTTTCAGCCTTCTGAGATTTAACATTTTTCCATCCATGAGGTAGTTGATGTCTATTCCAATGTCATTATTCTCGAAGGCATTCGTCAACATAGCTGAAAACATGAGGCTGAACAGTGTTGGTACCAGGACACATTCTTGCTCCACTCCATTGGTGACAGGAAAGTGCTCAGACAGTTCACCATATTCCTGTACTCTTGCCTGCACACCATCATGAAATATCCGCAGTATTTTGACAAACTTTTGTGGACAGCCATATTTCGCCATAATTTCTTTCACGATCCTTCTCTGCTGACTGTATCAAAAGCCTTGGTAAGGTCAATTAAAGTGGAGAATATTTCAGAGTTCTGTTCCTGACATTTCTCTTGCAGCTGCCTTCTGGCGAGTATCTTTCCTGCTGATTGAGAGCAAGTAGATGCCTTGGTGGTTGTCGCAGAATTGGCGGTTTCCTTTACGTTTGTAAAGGTGGACTATTGAAGCGTCCTTGAAATCTCGTGGCATGGTCTTGTGCACCCATATGTTTGTAAAGACTTGGTGAAGCTGCTCTATTAGGACAGGCCCACCTGCCTTGTATATCTCTGCTGAGATGGAGTCAGGACCAGGCGCCTTTCCACTGGAAAGTTGCTGGATGGCTTTGTTTAGTTCCACCATGGTTGGCAGTCATCAAATGTATCATTAGTGAGAACTTGAGGAAGGCAGTTGATGGTTTCATCATCGAAGAAGGAAGTTGCATTTAAGATGTTGCTGAAATGCTCTACCCAGCGTTGAAGGATTTCTTTCTTATCGGTGACCAATGTTTCCCCATCTACACTGAGGAGGGGAACTGTGTCTGGTGATGGAGGACCGTAGACCGCTTTCAGGGAGTCGTAGAAGTTGTTCATATCATGTCTGTCAGCAAAGCCTAGAATTTCATCAGGTTTGTTGCTCAGCCAGGAGTCCCGCATGTGCCGAAGTTTCTGCTGCAATAATCTCCGAATGTTATTTGAAGGCATCTTTTTTATGTTGACTTCGGGTCATTCAAATGTGCCTTGAGGAGAAGATGTTTCTTAGCCAGAAATTGGTTGATGTCTTCAGAATTTTCATCAAACCAGTCTTTATGCTTTTGGAAGGGGGGGGGGGGGGGGGGGGCGCTGGACCCAGGATTTCCATAGCAGTGTTGTAAATTATGTCCTTTAGGGCTCTCTACTCTGTTTCCGCATCCTGTTTAGCTGCAGCATTTGGCTTCAGACGGTCTTCCAGCATGTTTTCAAACGACAGCTGCATTTTTTTTTATTTTTTTTTGGCTGTTTAGGCGGGTGACATTTAGTTTATTTATTTATTTATTTATTTATTTGCATTTTTACCTCTTGAGGAAGCCTTGGTGGTTTGATGTGTATGTTTATTTTCGAGATAATGAGACGATGGTCTGTCCAACGTTCGGCACCAAAATGGATTTTGTCACTCGAACGTCTTATCTTCCACTCCTCCTGACGATGACATAGTAAATGAGGTGCGAGTGCTTCGAGCGTGGGTGTACCCATGATGTCCTATTTCTCGTGGAAAGACGGAAAATTGTGTTGGTGATCAGGAGATCGTGTTCGGCACAGGTCTGAAGGAGGAGGAGCCCATTGCTGTTCCAATTTCCGACTCCGTACTTTCCAATGATGCCACTCCAAGAGGTGGTGTTCTTGCCTACTCTGGCATTGAAGTCCCCAAGGAGTATAAGTTTGTCTCCTTTGGGAACAGATGTTAATACGTTGTGCAGGTCTTCATAGAACTTGTTTGTGACGTCATCTTCATTTGTTATGTTTGGTGCGTAGACACTCACGACGGTTGCATGCTTCTGTTCTTTCAACAGGGGTAACTTAATAGTCACAAGCCTGTCATTTATAGCTTTCGGAAATGCAGCTAGTTTGCCAACCAGGGTAGACCTAATAGCAAATCCCACACCGGATATCGTCTTTCCTCGCTTTTTCGCCCACTCCAGAAGAATGTGTAGCCGGCACCTACTTCACAGATTTGGCCTTCTTCTGCAAAGTCGTGTCTCGCTAAAGGCTGCAATGTCGATGTTGTACCTGTCCAGCTCTCTCACAATCAGTGCTGTTCGTCTCTTTGGGCCCGAGGCGCCGTCTCTATCAAGCAGGACCAGAGAGGAACATCCAGACCAGGAAACATTTCCAGTTGTTATCTCACAGTATACCAGTTCGGAGACTCAGGAAACACAGGGAATTGTCATGAGCCAGAATATGGACTCTGATATTGTGCAGACAACATTGTCTGTAAATGCTAAAGAAGAAAATTCTTTGCACAAGATGGAGGAAGAAACGCCTATCATCTCATTGGCTGAAGTTATCAGGGAATTCCGGCAACAGGGACCTGAAGTAACAGAAGTCAAGAGTGGTTTGGAATCAACACTCTTAGGACTCAATCTACCCTTCAGTCAGGTCGATTTGATAGGAGTAGATCAGCTATTTGTGGATACTTCATTTAAAAGTAACTCCACTTTATCGCCCTGGAGTAACTATGTTATTTCTCAAGGCAGCACAACTTGGCACACTAAATTTCCAATTTCTAGCACGGTTTGTACAAGAAACTCTAATGCAGAGAAACTCAGCCCATTAACTGAATATCAGGGGAAGAAACCGCGACACCGAGGAGGGAAGATTGTTACGCCCGACTTTGAAGGAGGAAAGCGCCAGTTGAATTTATATCATGGGACCATGATGGGTAACATTATTCCTTTGAAAAGGAAGCTATTGATGGATCTGTTAAGGATCTATAACGGATGGAGGAATATCACGGAGACAAGCTTTGCTGTGGCTAGCTTAGGCGAGACTTCACTACGGGTACATCCGATTAAATCACGTGAGGGAGTGGACTAAGACCTTTGCCCAGAGACGAAGAAGAATCCCGTTGATTGTGATCTTTCCAAGAGGGGTAAAATTACAACCTCCTGACAATTACCGGATTTTACCAAGCTATTGCATGGAATCCCGGCCGAAAACCAGGTACAAGGATCTATCCAGAGTATCTTTGGGTTATGGAAATGGGACGTCTTTATGCAGAAGCAGGACAACCCACTGCCACAAGGAATATTGGAAACCTTTAGGCAGATACCGAACGGAGAGTGCTTAGGCATTATTCTGGGATGTACGGCGTGCTTTGACAAAAGATTTCTGGCAGAAACTTTTTTTTTAAGGGGGAAGCTCTGTCACGAATTTGCAGCCTTTACTTCCCAGAACAATTTTCGGTTCACTTTTGATGGGCCATGTAGAGGATCAACAGACGAACAAAACTGTTTTCTCTATATTCAAGGCTATACTGTCTTGACGTAAGCTTGCAAAACCTGCAAGTAAACAAACCACCAGGAATGGCTTTCTATTTGGGAAGTTAATTTGACACCAGTACCGGTCACCCCCAGAGGCTATCAATCCAGCCAGACGGGAGGGCAGACTCAGGGGACTGAATAGTAATTAAAACCAACCAGGCATGACGTAAGCTTGCAGATGGCAAGTAAAATGGGCTACTTGAGACGGACACAACTAGATAATTTAAATTAGTCTACACCTTAGAAAACTGCTGACCCAGACGGGCTATGACACCACACAGACGCATTGGCACCTTCTTGCCCAGGTAGACCCAGACTGAATCAACAATGAACTGGGCCAGTGAGTGAAATAAAACCACCCAGGCGTGAACAACATTGACACAGGGAGAGATAATAGCCCCAGGGCGGTAAACAAGCCCCGTCCACTCGGACTGGCAGACTCAGGAAGGTGTGAAATCACTGATAAGACTCAGTGGGCTAATAATGGTCAGACCCACAGGTGTGAAGGCTAGTGTGCATGCAGAAAGAATTTTTATGACTGGACAGACTTGGAGTTAATTGCAATTAACGTCAGGAGGAGATAAGAAGAATTTAGGAATGGAATTCCTGGGAGATAAGTGTCTACTGCTAGGCTAGGTATAAAAACCCCACTAGACCTGTTCCCTTTAGATTAAGTCTGACTTCAGAACAGGTAGGAACTATCTCAATGTTCTGTAGTCCTATGCATGATTATTATGTTAGATTTCACTACAAAAGTTATTTCTTAGTTACTTATTTTCAGTCTATATCTGATCTAGGTTATTTCAAGAACTATCTTTGGCGTAGGTTACTTGAGTGTTCTTTCTAAGTTCTGTGTTCAATATCATTGTGCTTTAAGTGTTACTCTTCTGAGAAGTAGAAACTTATGGAAGGAGGTCTTGTCTAGATATACTTGAGGTGTCGTAGCAGATGCTTGCCATCTCTTTCTAAATTAGACTAGTCCTCTTTGGTGTGTGCATTTGTTGTACAGAATATAGTCAACTGACTATTTATTTAATTCTTACAACAGCAGTAACTAAGTGGTGATTCAACCGGGCAGCTCAGCAAATATAGCTGGTCTGTGTGGTCACTTCAATTAGACTTGTTGTATATCTCATTTTGTAGCTATACCATATTAGTACTCATTAATAATGCCTGATGCTATTATGTTGAGTATCACTAGATGTCCATCTTGAAGTAATATAATGTTTACGGATATGTTGGATGTATGTATGTGTAATTTCATAAACTAACTAGTGCATTATGCTATGATGTTAAAGTATTATAATATGTCTAGTTTAATCAATATGTTTATGTGTATTGGATGTTTGATATATTGATTTGTCATATGCAAACCTACCAATATGAAGTGTTATGCTATTGTCTGCGCATTGGCACATTGGCCAATGATTGTGTTGGAAGCAGAGGTGTAATGGTACAGACATTACCCACAATTGGTATAGGGTATATGGTGCTAAACTTTCTCAGTGTATTGTGGGCGTGCGTCCACGGTAATGCATGGAAACCTGGCACAGCTACTGGTCACGGCTTGCAAGCCCGGATGATCAGGCATTGTTATAATACCCTTACCGACCCTGTGAGCTGCTAACCCAACTTTGGACGGAGCGGCTGTATGACACAGAATTTCTGTATTAGCGACATGGACATGGGGCGGCAGAAATGTAATCATTACAGGCGTGTGAGACAATTGAAAAGCCCGTCCCAGACTAAAGACAGTAGGGAGAAGGAGGATGGATGAACGCAGTAGAGCTGAAGATAAACTTGGCCAGACTGGTCATTGTATATGTTTGTGTTATGATATGTTTTAATTAGGATTGCGCTGATGTAGAACTAGATATAACACATTCTTGACTTTCTTTCAAGCTCTCACAAGGAGCACCTATGTTATAGATCTCAAGACTAGAGACTACTGACTAGGTAGAGCCAGGACTGGCAGACGTCAGAATACCGGCAAGCTGTTTCTTTTGTTGAGTCTACTGGAGAGTGGGGATCTGGACCACAGTTCCAGATAGATGAAGTAACAAGTAAAGTTACGTAATGTTTCTCATCACAATATGTTATATGATTTCATCATTCTCATATTAAAAACCATCAGATGTCTATGATTAGTAAATAAATGTTGTAATATTGTAACTCATAGTTCTCTCGTTATATTTTAATTCCAATTGTGCATACGTGTTGTTGTGTACATTGGTGGGGGTTCACTTAGACACCAAGGAAGGGAGCAGTCAGGGAGAAAAACCTGTACTGAGATAGTCGTCTATACTAATATATTTAGACTTAAACATCTATCTTAGCTAACCTTCTCTTTCCCATTCCTTGGCGAATATTCAGCACAGTTCATTTCATTTTGTAACGAGCCACTTGGAGCTGTTCGTTGGATATTCATGGGCTTAATCTGTACTTCAGCCATATAGATTTTGTCCCTAGTCAGTTTCTGACTATGTGGGGTTGCTCGCCAGTGAATAATATTTTCATCTAGCCGGTGGGGCACCCCGACTTCTGACAGTGCGTAAGTTCCAAGTTTCGATTGTCAAGGGAATATAGTTAGCTCTATTAGCTTTACCTGTTTTTACTTTGTATGTCGACCGCAATATAGGGTACCCACCAACCGCGGCTAGCTGGTTAGGTAATGATGGAGCAGACAATGTTTAGGGCACCTTTTCTAGCCCCTTCCTCATGCTATGGAGGTGAGCAGTGGTTTCCTATAGAGGGCTGCTCAGTCACTTCAGGGGGCTGTCGACTACGACTGCAGGTCTGCGACTACGACTGCCAGCATACCCACGCCTGCCGCTTCGCCGCTCGCCAGCCGATACATTGCTTGAAGGTAATATATGAAGTTCGATGAAGAATGACTTGCGCGATGAATAGGATTAAAGTGAGGAAGTGTTGCGCAATTTGTCTACCTTACTCTCTAGCCTGAGTCCATCTGAGTCCAGTGGCAAGAAAAGTCAAAACGACTGGAGACGAATACAGGTGCAGTGAATGACCAGGGCGCTCTACGTGCCTTGCCGTGCTCATTAAGTTCCACAACGCATTGCAGGTAAACGCCGTCTTGCCCGTTGAATCATCAGTGATTTCATCCGCGCAGTTTGCCGATTCCTGTCTTCACATTCTGGGTAGCTATACCCTAGTTCACCGCTTGGTTTGACACCAAATCTGCTACCCACGCCTGGTTTAGCGAGCCTCTCACAGATGTTGCCCGGGGGGGGGGGGGTGGTCGCTGTCGCATGCTGACAGCTACTAGGAGCCAAAGGCGTGAGCTGGATGTCAGGCTTGGACCAGTGGGGGATAGGTCCTGAAGAGGACATGAGAGTCATCCTTACCAAAGTACTATCAATGCCTGACACCCCCGTACCCTCATCCCCCTGATACCCCGTACCCCCACGTGCCCACGTTTATCGTCATTGCACATGATGACGATGCCGATTGATTATGACGCATACAGGACAGGGAAGTGTTATAGATATAAAGAGAACCTGCAGATATTTTAGCCATAGCTAAACATGATATGAACTGAACGTGATGTTGTATGTATTAAAACGACAGCAGAATTCATCTTACCTCAACTTTATCACGGCGTGAGACCAATAGTGCTGCCATTATAGCACCATCTGACGCTCCAGCTACTTTCTCAACCCGCTCTAGTAAGGAAGGTGATCTCTGAGTCAGGCAGGAAATAACACCCAGGTGATACATCCCTAGAAACCCACACCCACAAAGGGATAGATGCAGCTGTCCGGTCATGTTTGTAGGGTTGTATTCAAAATCCTCTGCGTCGGAAATAACCCTTGTGTCTGTACCTGGCAAGTAGAAGTCGGCCCCAAAACTAGGCGCTGATTGTGAACGAACGACGGGTCTTGGCTTTTGGTCATGACTGGAACAGGTCGTCTCAGAATGAGAATTCGTTCCTGAAGCTGATGTATTACTACTTTCTATAGAGTTATTTCTTAAATTTTGATTTGAAGCAACCTTGAAGTCTTTGGGACCGTAGCGTCGCTCTGAACTTACATCTTTCATTTTCAGATTCATGTGAGACTCCGGCAATGAGTTTCTTCGAATTGCAGATGCTGCTTTAGATCTATGAGTCGTGTTATTACTGCTAGTGGTAATTTTTATGCTTCTGTATGTGATAGCTGAAGTACAAGGGTAACTGTTAGTCTTTCCCAACGGATGTTTCAACAGAGAAGGATGTGGAGGAAGATCTTCTAGTGTTAGACAATCATCTTGATGAACGTTTTCACATACGACAGTTGTACGTCGAGATTCTCGCCTGCGCTTAGACCTCGACCTAGGCTTATAACGAGGAAACTTGTTTATGCTTGTTGGCGAGTTCGACGTGGTTTCGGTTGGAGAGCACATTGATGGAGGCGATCTGGGGGTGCATGGTATATTTGATGACACTGAGTTGAGATAAAATCTAGAGGAAGCTGGTGACTGGCCTGCTGATCGTAGGCCTCTTGACGGTGGTGAAGCCGTACGTTGAGACACTGTTCGCGACTGCGGAGTGAAGCTAAGATTGCTAGGGCATCTTCGGATGTTTTGATTATTTATTTTAACAGAAGGGGATGGTGATCTGTCATCACATGTCTTATTCTTTTTTCTGAAAAAGTGAAAAAAAGGGCGAGACTTGGACTCAAATTTAGCACACGTAGAATCTGATCTATTTTCCGTCACGGAATTGTCAATTAAGCCTGGCATTGATGCGGAATGATGCAAATGGTGGTAACCATTTAACACTATAATTTTATCTGGCCTCTTAACAATGTATGATTGAGATGAATGATCATTTGAAGAAAAATCTAGCAAAATCTCTCCAGAATGGAGAACAGGCTTATATATTAGTGGCTCCTCGAGTTGTGAAATTGTAATATGTTCTGTGGTTTGTGGTCCAGATGAACAAACGTTTCTCCAGGGAGATTTGCTTGCTTTTTCTTTGTTCGATGAATGTCTACGACCACGTTCTGTTTTATAAGTTTGGCGATTGGACAAGTTATTGTTTTGTGTGTGATGGACATCGACTGTTGACAGGAAACTTGTCTTTACGGGAAACGTCTGGTCATTCTTGTAACCACAAGAATTAGTAGAGGCCCATGTGCTGTCGCATGACCTGGATGGCGATGTTCGAGTCAGAAATGAATTGTCTGAGGCTGTTCTATTTAGGCCTCGGTGACGAACACTGTTCATTCCGTTGCTGATAATCATAGTGTTTGATTTAGAGTATTTCTTTGAGTGTGACAATGTTAAGTAACCTTTCTTTTGCTAAGGTTAGTTTGGGATTAATGTATCTTCCATGAAATTCGGGGCTGGAACTAAATGCTCCAAAGTCATGTCTACCTCTTTATCAAATGATTGTCAGCCTGGAAGCAAAAAAGTTTGTAAATCAGTCTTCATTTTAAACATAAATAAAACAGTAATGTAAAGAACCCTTTTCAACACTTTGAGACGTATTGGGCATATGGTACCAATTTAATATTTTCATAAACAATAATCATGGATTATATCATCAAAATCTCTTTCTACTTTCTAGAACACTTCCTCCGCACACATTTTAGACTGGGTCAGCCTGGGAGTTAAAGTCAATTTGAAAAACACAAGATCCCCCCCCCCCCCTCGATGAGGATTCGAAGATATGACCATTCGGCCAACAAGCAAGTGTGCTGGACACTGCTGTATCGCAGTGTCCATTGTAAATATATAAATGTTAACAATGAGAACTATCAACGAAAACTGGAAGGACTGAACTGATCAACTTAACGAGAACATAATCACAAGTAACAGAATGGAATTTGTAGCTAGAATGCTTTCGTCAACACACACGTGACAAACAGACATTGATATCCATCGATCATGTGCCATGCCGGTAAGCGTGGGCGCTCATGTTCTGCCATCTCACTCGATCACCAGAGTCGTGGATCAGCTCCGTGTTCCTGTCTCGACCATGCCACGTGGCCAAGCCATCCAGGTATTTACATTCTCGGTCTCCCCCTTGGTCTCTTCCCTTCGATCTTGCCAGTTGTCACCAAGTTCTCCAAGTCATTTCTTCTCATAACATGCCCAAAAAACTTTGACTGTCTACGTCTAATGACTCTAATCAGTTTACGATCTTCATTTGTTTCTTGAAGGTCTTGCTCATTGGTTTTTCTGTCCGTCCATGGTATTCTTTGCATTTTCCTCAGAAACCACATTTCCACAGCCATCAGCTGTTTTTCAGCTTGACTGCTTATTATCCACGCTTCACATCCATACAAAAGCACAGGTTCTATGTAGCACCTCAACGCTCTTTTTCTCGTTTCAATTGATATCTTTTTATTGGTCAGTATGTTTTTCATCTTGCAAAAGGCTACCTTCGCAATGGCAATTCTTGTTCTAATTTCTTCAAGGCATCTCCCATCAGATGTTATGACTGTACCGAGATAAAGTATCGATTCACTGTGTCTTCTTAATATTCTGTTCTAACCCTAGTTGTTCATTGTGTGCAACAATCGTATCTATTAAATTTTGCAGGTCCTGTTCATTGTCTGCAATCAAGACTGTATCATCTGCATATCTAATGATTATTGATGTATCTTGCCCCAATGTTGATTCCTTCCATATCTTCTATATTTCTGAATATATTTTCACTGTACAGGGAAAAAAGATCTGGAGACATTACACATCCCTGTCTCACACTTCTTTTAATAGGCTGATATTGACCTACATCGTTATCAATTCTGATGGCAGCTTGCTGTTTCCAATATATGTTTTTTTTTTACAAGTCTAAGGTCTTTTCCATCAATTTGTAGATCTTCAAGCATCCTTATCATGTCGACATGTTTCACTTTATCGAAAGCCTTTGTGTAGTCAATAAAGCAAAGATATAGATCTTTGTTTACTTCTATAGAACGCTCAATTACTGTTCTCAGTAAATACACAGCATTTACTGTGCCCTTGCCTTCTACAAACCCACATTGATCTTCTCCTATTTCGGGTTATATTTTCTTCCTAACTCTTTGCATGATAATCCTCAGCAGAATCTTCGTGATGTGGCTCATTATACTAATTGATATAGCTATATTCAAAATATTTAAAACTTACTTAACTGATGTATTTCTGCCATTAGAGTAGAATATACAAATGAAACAATCGTTGATGGCACGAATGACACTGAGAATTACTATCTCTGTTAGTCTGTAGACTGGAAGTACGTAAAGGACATAGGGATAGGTGGAAAATGTCAATCCCACACGTAAAGTTGAGTTGAGTTGAGTTGAGCTAAGAACTGACATCACTGCACTCAGGACATTCCCATATACGCTCCGCCCCCTCGTTCAATAGCCAGCGAAGAGTCACAATACTAAGTGTTACCACCGCTATCTGATTGAAAGTTCTCTTGGTCTTCCCTCTCAGTTTTGAGATTCTATCAGAACCCCTGCCAATCCCCCAAAATCTCATCCTTTCCACATACGGGTTTTTAATCTGTTCCTCCACCTTCTCCACCTGATCCCACAGGCGCACGACCACCTCTCCCTTGTCCATAGGAAATCGACCACAAAGAGGTGCATTCCATGTCAGCCTATTCATTCCCACGCACTCTCGCATGGCCAGGGCAAATAATAATAATGTTTCTCACCACTGACCCATCAGTTAGTTAGTTATCAGTTGGGGTATCTTCGTTGCACTCCGGACATGTCCATAGGTGCTCAGATCCTCCCCCCAGCATATGCATCAGCGTCCGGTGGCTAATAGTGCCAGTTCTGTGTTGGTTGACCCATCAGTATAGATCGCAATGTCACCTTGATGTGTATTACTTTCGATCAGTTGTTGCACCTCAGACTCTGTGCGGCCCGCTGCACTCACGACCCAGTGTTACTATTACATTGTGCTAGTCCGTCCTATCTGCCGGTACTTCAACCCACTCTTTTTCACGATTCATGGTCTCTAGATCACAAATCTGACGTATAGATAATTCCGCATGTGCCATCCAGGGCCTGCCTCGTCTTAGTCTGTGACCCTTGACCATATCCATGGCTTCATGCAGGAGGTGATTCTTATCTGCAGCAACTCTCAAGTACCATTTGGCCTGAAGGAACCTATGCCTATCAGTCATTGTTGGTAGCGCCAGGATATGCCTCATGCATATAATTGGTATGTCCGTTGTACACTCCAGAATCACCCACATGGCCGCACTTTGTTTGCGCTCCAACCTTTCAAGCTGGCTCTTTGATACTGTCAGGAGCCCCAAACCATACTCAATGACAGAAATTATTAACTGTTTAAAGAGCGTGTAAAGCATCCTCTGCTCTACTCCGGTTGCTGCCATAGCCCTCAGGGCATTAAGTCCCCTACCACCCTTCACCACTAAAGCCTCCACACGATCTTTAAAAGACATACACTTGTCGAAAGTGATACCCAAGTACTTCAATTTACTTTCTCTACTAAGAGGACATCCATTCAATATAATACATGGGACATCTGCCTTCACAATCCAGTTATCCATGTAGTACCACACAACAGATGCCTTGTCTGGGTTTATAACGGCCCCTCACAAGTAAAGGACATAAGTATTATGGACACACACACACACACACACACACACACACACACACACACGCACGCACGCACGCACGCACACACACACACACACACACGCACGCACACACACACACACACACACACACACACACAAATATACACACAGAGGAAAGAATCATATGCTCATTCGCTTGTCGCTACGCTTGTCTTAAAACTGAAAATTAAAGGAATTGACGGAAGGGCCGTTTGCACGAGGCTCTAGGCTACCAGTTGTTTTTTAGAGCAATATATACAGGGATAACTGGCGTGTGGCAGCCTAACGTCCACTGCATCTGCGTCAGTCTCCAGTCGTCTTGCCATGCTCGCCACTGGAACCACTGGGACGAGGGAGTGAGGTCGAAGGAATTGCGCAAACCACTTCCTCACTATAATCCAATCTAAAGCGCAAGTCATTCGTTCTTCATCAAAAGATGCAATGAATGAATGGTCCTCGTCATTCATGACGGACGAACATCGCATTTGCAGAGGACTGAACACAAGTTCAATGGGTGGGGATGGTGAATAGAGGGCTATAAGGCGATCATACCCCGCAAGCAAACAACAAGAAAACGCAACTAACATACAGCCACAGAAAAAGGCTGCATCTTGATGTTTCCATTTTCATGTTATAAGATCATGCTGCTGACGACATTGGGTTAATTCTCACTAGAAAACCGAACCAGTTGTGGTGCGTTTCTGTTGCCCTGCGAATTTTTATCTTGTTGTTTTCGATGTTTGATGGATTATTTCACATTTCTAAATTCTTGTATAATGTGTAGAGCAGCACTGACAAACTAGGAAGGGCAAACAGCTGTTGACAAAATATCTACATATTAGAAACAAAGGCATCTTTAGCTATCCCATATATCTCTGTCTATATCCTCCCTACATTGTTAATTTATGTTTATATTTCTCTTCTTCTTGGGTTGTTATGTCTTCCTCTATTTCGTTTGCTATGTGGGTTCCAGACTAAGGCTTTTCTAGTTATCCTATTCTCGAGTTTTCTCCAGCATATGGCTTATCCAGCGCCAGTGCCTTTTTTTCACCGCTTGGTTCAACGGCACCAGTCTAGCTCTTTCCTTGAGCTCCACAAAGGTGATTCTGTCATACCAAACCATTCCTCCTATTCTGGGCAGGCACCAATCAGTAAATGTGTGAGCTCATTTGTAATCGTTTTCGTTGGTCTCCATGTTTCTTATTTATACAGCAGTACTGGGTTTACTTTCTTTTGGCTTCAGAAATTTCCTAGTGTTATAAAAACTCATCTACCCTTCTGTATTCTTATTCTGATATCTTTATCTGCTTGATCCCCTTTGTCTATATTGCTACCTAAGTAGGTGTATGATTCTGTGCCTACTACACTGATGTTTTCTCAAAGGAGATAAGGTTATTATTGATTGGCTTGATTTATTCTCATTATTTGTCTCTTCCCTCTATGAATTTTTAAACTTAGTTGTTGTGACCTCCATTATAGTGGTGAGAGTCCATCCCGCATCTGATTTCGTGTGTGACACAGGAGGGCAATTTCGTCAGCAAAATCTAGACCATCGAGCTATTCTGTCATGCAAGTTCATTGAATTGCATCTCTTGCTGAGCTTGTTGTCCTCGTAATCCAGTCCAGAATCAGTACGAATAGTAAAGGTGATAAGACGCATCCCTGCCTCACTCCGGTTCTTTATCTGGAATGCCTCCGTTGGTAGCCCCTCATGGAGGACCCAGCCTTTCATGCCACTATATGTTGCCTTTACCAAGTTAATAGTTTTCTGTGTTATTAAATAATTTCTCATCAGTTTCCAAAGAGATTCTCAATTAATATTTTCAAAGGCCTTTTCTTAGTCCACAAATTCAATATAAAGTGGTGTGTTCAGTTCGATACTTTCTTCTAAGATTATGTGCAGTCTAACAAAAACATTACACCATTACACATCTCTATCTCAAGGTTCTCTTAATAAGCTGATGTTGACCTATTTCATTATCAAATCGTATGGCAACTTATTGTTTCCAATATATACTTTTTACAAGTCTAAGGACATCAATGGGTTATCTTCAAGCATCTTTATCATGTTGACATGTTTTACTCTATCGAAATCCTTTGTGTATTCACTAAAGCAACGATGTAGATCTTTGTTTACTTCAATAGAATGTTCAATTACTGTTCTCAGCATATACACCGCATTTACTGTACCCTTGCCTTCCACAAACCTACATTGTTCTTCTCCTATTTAAGGTTGTATCTTCTCTTCGGGAACCAAGTTGTTACAATATCTACCCAGGAAATGAACAGTTATTATCAATAATTAACTTAGCCAATGATACAAGGATAATCATCCTTAGTTTAATGTGCTAGAACTTTGCCTGGTGTTCCAGAATTTTCAGAGACATCACATAGTTAAGAATAAAGATATCTTGTGTATAATTTTTGTTAAGTAACATTGTGATGCCCATGGAGCATATCCTTTCGCCCCACTTAATCATTACAAGATTATTATCTTCGCCTACTTTGTTATTTAATGTCATCAAAATTACATGTTCATCACTGTGTTCATATATAGAGTGATAGTGCTACTTCATTTGACAACAAAATCCAGAGAGCAGGTGGCAGGGATAAAAACTCGCTTTCAGACTATCCAGAGTTCTAACCACAGTGAGCATTCTCCTCTTCTGAGGGCAGAAACTTCCATGTGCTCTCTTAAACTTCTACTGAAAAACCTGACTTAATACCTTAGTGGAATCTTACAATATGTGTCTGTTCCAGTACTAGGGAGTCTTACGAGCCATTTCTGGTTTCATTTAATAGTCGGTATCCTGCAGCAAAGAACCTCAGTGGCTCGGAAAGCTGAAGAAGAAGAAGAAGAAGAACTATGAATTGGGAATCTTCCATTTCTATTTTACATACCATAATCGTGTGCACGGTCCGGGATATTTTAGTTGTTAATTTACATATTAGCAATTACTGTAATCATGTTCCCGACCCTTAGAACAGTTAATCATTAAGAAGAGGTTAATGTTTGGGAAACAGTTGTTAGCCATTTGAGTTACTTTGCATGAGCGTGATAATATACTCTATTCTTCTTCTTCTCTTCTTCTTCTTCTTCTTCTTCTTCTTCTTCTTCTTCTTCTTCTTCTTCTTCTTCTTCTTCTTCTTCTTCTTCTTCAGCTTTCCGAGCCATTGAGGTTCTTTCCTGCAGATACAATCCGTCTCCATTCGTCTCTCTGGTTGGCCTTCTCTTGCCAGTCGTTGATTCCAAGTGCTTGTAGGTCTGTATATATATATTATCTCTCCACCGTCTTCTTGGTCTACCTCGGGGTCTACGGTCATTTATTTCCTGAATGTAAGCGAGTTTTGTCTCCCTATTATCTTCCATTCTTTCTATATGCCCCAGCCATTGTAGTCTATTAGCCTTCATGATACCAGTGATTAGCGGGAACTTAAACAGATCATAAATGTCTTTGTTACTTCTTCTTTTCCACTCTCCACTTTGTGTGTCCCTAATGGGTCCAAAGATGCGTCTTAAAACGTTGTTCTCAAAGGTTTGTAACAAGGCTTCGTCTCCTTTCGTTGAACTCCAGGTTTCAGAGCCATAAAGCACAACTGGTCTGATCAGTGTTTTGTAGATTGTGATTTTGGTGTTACGAGATAGCGCATTTGATTTTAGTAGATGTTGTAGTGCATAGTATATCTTATTTCCAGAATTGATTCTAGTTTGTATTTCTTCCCTTATGATGTTGGAGCAGTTGAAGATTGTACCCAGGTATTTGTATGTTTCCGTTCTTTTAATGGTCATATTATCTATTTGTATGTGGCCAGAGTTTTTAGCCATTCCTTCTCTTGAAATTACCATATATTCTGTCTTATCTTGGTTGATAACCAGCCCCATCTGTTGGGCTTTTTCCTTTAAGTGAGTCAATATTTCCTAATGTCTTTTGTTCATTTTCCCCTATAATATCTATATCATCTGCATAACCAAGCAGCTTGGATGTTCCTCCAATATCACATTCCTCCTTTACCTTCCTTACAACTTTCTCTAGAGCCAGATTGAAGAGTAGCGGCGATAGTGCATCACCCTGTTTCACGCCAGATGTTATTTGGAAAGGGTCTGATTTTCTGCCTTTATATGTTACTATATTATAAGTATCTTCCATGCATAGTCTGGTCATGTTGATTAACTTCCTTGGTATTCCAAATTCCTGCATAGAATTCCATAGACTATTCCTACGGACACTATTATAAGCCTTTTTAAAATCTACAAAAATGTTATGGAGATCTCTTTTATATTCCCAATTTTTCTCGGCTATTTGTCGTAAGATAAATATCTGATCTATTGTTGATCTGTTTTGTCTAAACACCCGCCAGGTAGTCACCTAATATGTCTTCTGAATATAGTTTTAGTCTATTTAGTAATACTGCGGATAGTATCTTATAGCGTGTGGACAGTAGTGATATTCCTCTATAATTTTCACATTGGAACTTGTCTCCTTTCTTTAAGATAGGTATCAATAATGACTCTTTCCAGCCATGCGATAACTCTTCTGTCCTCCAGATTTTTATTATTAGTTCGTATAGCTTTAGATGTAATGCATAGCCACCTACCTTTATAAATTCAGCAGCTATTCCAACAGCCCCAGTTGCCTTATTGTTTTTAAGTCGTGTGATTACATATAGGGTTTCTTCAATTGCAGGTTCTTCAATTCAACCAATATACTCTATGTATTGGAATAATTAGTTTAATTAGCTGTAACTCATCTTGCCTGCTCAATCTAAAGTGCTTGCTCAATCTCTAAAGTATCTATCTGTGGGTTTAACTATCAGCAGATATTACTTGTTGTTACCAGGAGACACAATTAGAGAATGGCAGAGTCAGCTAAACTAAGAGCCCAGTTCCTCGAAACAGGTAAACAGTGTGGTATATCTAACACAGAACTGTCGAAGTATGTGTGAGATGAATTTGAAGGACATGAAACGTTGAAAATGAATAAAGAATCGTCAGAGAAAAGCTACAGGCTGAAATAAAAAACAAAGGGAAAGATCGCCAGCATGCTATCGAACTGAAAAAATTGGAAAATGAACTTGAACTTACGAGAATAGAATCAGGAATGAATCCAACGACTTCAGCTTCCGATTCCAGCACGATAACAGAAACAAATATAGAAATATCTTCTATTCAAAAAGGTACCATGGCTTTTACGTTAGAAACATTTTCAGAACACAGTCAGGTGTTCACAGGGCTACGTCTGGAAGAA
Source organism: Cepaea nemoralis (assembly GCA_014155875.1). Classification (NCBI taxonomy): domain Eukaryota; kingdom Metazoa; phylum Mollusca; class Gastropoda; order Stylommatophora; family Helicidae; genus Cepaea; species Cepaea nemoralis. The sequence continues at coordinate 142,902 of JACEFZ010023980.1, forward strand.
CAGGAAAACTATGAAGTACTTCAAACAAGCTCCACACGCAAGATTTGAAGTTGATTCAGAAAGCTATAAAAAGACGTTTAAAACTGCTACGAAGGGGCCAGAAGAGAACTTCGCATAGATAGATTAAAGACATATTTATACAAGTGGTGCACATCAGGCAAATTTGAGGAATCGGATGAAGGGTTGCAGAATATGATCATTATTGATCAGCTGAAAGATAAAATGTCAGCTGACATGAAGGCATTCCTTACTCACCATGGAGCTGGAAATTGGAAGCAATTATCACTATGGCTGACTGATTCGAAAAGCCACAGAAGGAATCTGGAGGTAGTTGTCAGACGACTATTACTCCTTCACACGACAATTCTCAGAAGCCAAAGGAAAGCAATAGCAACAGTCACAGTAAGCAGATTGATAAAACAAAGACCACTGCCTAAAACTGAAACCAGCATGCAATGAAAAATAAGGAATCTACACTGTTTCAAGTGCAGAATTACAGAACACCACACAGATACTGACAAAAGAGGTGATGAATTGGAGGACTGGGAAATAGACTCAAATCTCCATCTACTCAACAAAGCGGATGACACACCGAGCTTCTACTCCAGAAGATGGCTTACCACTTCTACTCCAGACTTAGCTTTCTGCACAGGAGACATCCTCCACAAAATCGATCGCCATGTGCTGGACCAATTAGCAGGTAGCGACCACAGACCAATCAAGCTTGAAATGAATATGGAGTATGTTCCCCAGGAGCAAAAACCCTTGCCCTGCTGGAATTACAAACGAGCAGATTGGGACAGATTTGCCATACTAACAGACAAATATTGTGAAAACATAAATACACGATATGGCAACATAAAGCAAATGGTGGAAAGTCTAAACAGAGCGATAATACAGGCAGCCACGAGTCCATTCCAAGAGGAGCGAGAAAATTACAAACCATACTGGACTGAAGAACTACAAAGTTTGGAGGACCAAAGTTGAAGATGCCAGGAAGACAGCAGAGAGAGAACAAACAATTGTAGCAAACATCTCTCTCAAAGCCATCTCAGCAAAAATATAAAGAACAGTAAATCAAACAACAAGAGATTGTTGGAGGGAAAAAACAGAAAACCTGAATTTTGACAGGGATGGAAACAAACTATGGAAACTAGTGAAAGCCATGAACAATGAAGGACCTAGAAACAAACAAATAACAATTAAACAAGGAAATGCCTTGCTTACAGGAAAAAAGGCTGCAAATGCACTAATGGAACACTATGCAAATGATATTACAACCGAACAGAAGAAAGCAATCAAAGACAAACAGATACATCATAGAAATACAGAGACAGCAGCAGAATATATGATGGCAAATCTAACAATGGAAGAAATGGAACAGGCAATGAATACCCTAAAAAAGAAGAAATCACCAGGAAAGGATGGAATCACAAATGAAATGCTAATAGGACTAGGCACCAAGGCAAAGAAGAAACTACTAGCAGTCCTAAATAACAGCTGGAAGAGAGGAATAGTCCCACAGGCATGGAAGGAAGCTATACTAATACCAGTCTCAAAGAAAGGAAAAGACCTGGAAGAACCAAATGGCTATCGACCTATCAGTCTACTTAGCTGTGTAGGAAAATTAATGGAACGCATTATCAATGGCAGGCTAACATGGCATCTGGAAGAAAACAAACTCTTAACACCACACCAAGCAGGATTCAGAAAGTACAGATCCACTGAAGATCAAATAACCCTATATAGCTCAGGAAATAGAGGATGCCTTCCAAGAGAAAAAGCACACACTAGCAGTCTGGATAGATTTAGAAAAAGCATTTGATAAAGTATGGAAGGAAGGACTGAAGTAAAACTGCAAAACATGCATGTTTGTGGGAAAATGTATAAATGGATCAGCCACTACCTTGAGAACAGAACTGCCAGGACAAAAGTACAAGGACAAACTAGCAAAATGATGCTGCTGGAGCAAGGTGTCCCCCAAGGAGGAGTTCTTTCACCAACATTATTCCTAGCATATATAAATGACATCACAGAAAATTTTCCAGCCAGAGTACACACATCCTCCTTTGCAGATGACCTAGCCATATGGACATCTGAAGAATATATTAGTACAGCTAACAGCAGAATACAGCAAGCCTTATTAGCGCTAGAGGACTGGTCAAAATCATGGCTAGTGAAGATAAGTGAGGAGAAAACAACATGCACAGTGTTCTCCCTCTCAAATAAAACTCAGCAACCTAAGCTGGTATTGAATGGAAAAATATTGCGCCATGAAGAAAATCCAAACTATCTAGGAGTCACCTTTGATCGTCGCCTGACATGGAAGACACAGGTTGAGAAAATCGAACAAGAGCAAGGCAGAGAATGGCAATCATGAAAAAGCTTGCTGGTACAACGTGGGGAGCAGATGAGAAAGTTCTCAAGAAGTTATATACTGGACGGGTGAGGCCAGTACTGGAATATGGCATTGCAGCTTGGGCAACAGCAGCTAAGTCAAACTTTAACAAAATAAGTAGAGTCCAAAACTAAGGAATGCGAATCATAACTGGAAGCCTGAAGACAACGCCTATTAATGAACTAGAAAAGATCACTTGTTTACAACCAATGCAGGATAGAAGAGATAGCAGAGCCCAGCAACAAGCAGAAAATTTAGAAGATTGACAGACCACCCTATGTACAACAGATTTAATGGCTTTGGAAAGGGAAGACTGAAGCGTAGCAACTTTGTAGAAACTGCAAAACGAAGGATTAGGGCAGATCCTATACTTAACATATCAACAGTCAAGCCCATTTACAATGCACACAAGTTTCCCAGCTTGGAGACAGCAGCAACTGCCTGAGATGATAGAAAACATTCCTGGTATTGAGAAAAAGAACACTCAGCATGAAACCGAAAGAAGAGAAATAACCCTAAACTACATAAAAGAACATTACCCAAGCAGGAATTGGACCCATGCATATACAGATGGATCAGCCAAAAATTCAATAGAGAATGGAGGAGGAGGAATTCTCCTAAATTTAAAAAATGGAGTGAAAAAAACACATTCAATGGCAACTGGAAATTTTCAAGTAACTTCAAAGCGGAGGTAGAGGCTTTGAAAACTGCAGCAGAAATGCTCCTGATGGAGGAAAATAAAGAGAAGCAAATAGCTATCTCACAGATGCAAAGTCAGCTGTCTCAATACTGAAGAGCAATAACAGCACAGAACTAACTGACCTAAGAGCAGCACTCCATGGTCTATGCCAGAAATCAAAAAAGTTGTAATACAGTGGATCCCATCACATTGCAGTATACCTGGAAACGAAAAGGCTGACAGACTGGCAAAAGAGGGCGGACGACTACCACAGCCCGACATAGACATAACCTATAATGAGGCAAAGAGGTTGATAAAAAGCACTTATAGAACCAAATGGGAATCAGAGCATCCAGGCCATCAGAAGGATGATGCATATTACAAACTCGACCGAAGAGAACAAGTAGCAATCTTCAGACTCCGCACAGGACATAACAGGCTGAAATACCACTTGTTCAATAAACTAAAGATAGGAGATACCGATGAATGTAATTGTAGAACTGGAAAATGACAGCAAAACATTTGCTGCAGAATTGCCCAACGTATGCAGAACAGAGAAAGATATTTTGGCCCACACCTGCTTCATTTGAGGACAAGCTCTATGGAGATATCAACAAGCTCAAGTTGACAGCAGCTTACTTTAACTACATACAGGTTGACATTTAAAGGTGCATGAAGACCCAGAGGCATGAAATGGAATATTGCTTGGATAGCAAATCCATTATGTGGAAAGTCCAAATCGAAAGCTCGCTGTGTGGGCTTCATAAAAGGTGAAAAGTGTCCTAGTGGCACGAAATGGAATATTGCTTGGACAGCAAATCCATTACGTGGAAAGTCCGAATCAAAAGCCCATTGTGTGGGCTTCATAAAAGGTGGAAAAGTGTCCTAGTGGCATGAAATGGAATATTGCTTGGATAGCAAATCCATTACGTGGAAAGTCTGAATCAAAAGCCCACGGTGTGGGCTTCATAAAAGGTGGAAAAGTGTCCTAGTGGCACGAAATGGAATATTGCTTGGATAGCAAATCCATTACATGGAAAGTCCGAATCGAAAGCTCACCGTGTGGATGTCATCTGCAGACTGCATACTTCTGGTTTCCGGAAGAACAGCCTATGGTGAACGGAAGGCCCAATATACGGAAGTGAGGCTAAGCAGCCATGTGCAGGACGTGACGATTCCTTGGGTGAGCCCAGTACCAGAGCGCTATGTATCGGCTCTGCAAGTATGGAAGCCTCCTTGGATGGCGGGGAATGCCCATGGTCTGCCCCTGCCTTCCCTTGAGGGATGACCAGGATCTTTGGCTGTTCTATATGGACCAGCTGGGATGGGGGATAACACCACGACAGTGAGAGTCAAACGTCCTAAGAAACCCCCGGGAAGGTTAACCCGGTCAACAAATGCCCGCAGAAGTCGGATGTGTCGGCCTAACGGCGCAAGAACGCAGCTCTGCTGTAAACAGGCACAACGCAATCACATCCGAAAAAAAAACTCCGGATGAACGAAGAAGAAGAAGAAGAAGAAGAACACCACACCTAGGACTGCAGGTGTAAATACCCTCCTCATACTGCTGTATGCATGGCAAACAAGGAAGCAAAGAAGGTGAACACTGATGACCATCAAGACAAGTATGAGCATAAAGACACCATTACAAGACTTCCTATGGTAGAATCAGTTACACTTAACGGATTCTCCACCACTTGTCTATACGACACTGACTTACAATTTGACACAAATGTTACAACCTCATTAGTAAACACTGATCAAGTCACTGCGGAAACAATTGACATACAGGGGCCTTTAAAAAGATCAGTCCCTGTGTCGTTACCAGTGGCAAAGGTAAAAATAATTTCATGTTATGTGGCTGGCGAAAGTTAACTTATAACAAGTTAATCAATGCGCACAAGTCTACGTCCAATAGAATATTTGTGCATGAGAATCACTAATTGGATGATTAAGGGACGATCACTGGAGACAGTAAACAACAGAAAACGTAAAATAAACATGGAGAGCACTGAGATAAGTGTAGGCGGATATTTGCTTTACCCTGGGAAACCATTAGTTTAGACATTCCTACGGTGTTATTAAACAATTAAATCTCCCTGACGGGGGAATCATCCTATTTCATATAGGCAAGACACGAGTCTATCCCTGGGCAGTCAGTCATGTAGTGTTGAACAGAAAAGTGTGGTGAATTCAGTTCAGTGGATTAACTGGATCCCTGGATGCATTAGGTAAGCTAATGCTTATAAAAGAAAACATTTATATTAGAATAACACTCTTGTGTCAGTCATAACTAATATGAAGAGGTATATTAATTATTTTCCTTGTATTGGTAAAAACAATATTGGATTATCTCTCTTCAACTATTACACGCTGTCTACAAATAATGAAATTATATTATCTTATAGGAATATCTATCAGTGATCTAATTTGGTTTACAGGCAGTAACTTTTATGTCAGGTGTACTAATGGTTATATATATATATATATATATATATATATATATATATATATATATATATATATATATATATATATATATATATATATATATATACTTTTGTGGGGGAAAAATAAACATGTCATACTTATTAGAGGTCCCGTATCAGGCAGAGGAGATCATGGCCAGGAATTGGTGCCGATGCCACTTTTAATCGGAATCATACCAGTAAAATAGGCAAATGGGTAATTGACGGTGCGACTGAGTATGAGTGTATTAATCTAGGTTATTCTTACTGTGTATAGCTGGTTTACAAGTCAGAATATTATTTAAGTGGGCAAAAGAAGCATGGCTTGGGGAAAATTGGATATAAACTGAAAAACAACACAACAGTAAAAATACCAAATCAATGTACAAAAGAATTCAAAAACTTACTAATAAAAAACACGTACATCTGCAGGCTGTCTAAAAACAAAATTATAATAGAAAAAGATCAGATTCTACATGTATGGTCAGATTATGTGAAAAACCTTTATGACTTTAACAGAGGTGAACTGGTATTCGAATTAATAATGAAGGGTAGCCAATTTTGCAGATGGAGGTTCGGGATGTTCTTAACCATATTAAAACTGGCAAGACCCTCGGTTCAGATAACATCAAAACAGAAATGATTAATGCTTTAGAAGAATATTGAACAGATCAAGTCACCAGACTGTTGAACACAATATATGATACCTGAGATATACCTTCTGTATTTATTGCAAACCCAAAGAAATCAGGAGATTTGGAATGTGATGAATTTTCAAACAATTAGTATAATGAGTCACATCACGAAACTTTTGCTAAGAACTATCATGTGAACAGTTGGGAAGAAACTACAACCTGAAATAGGAGACGATCAATGTGGGTTTGAAGAAGGCAAGTTTAAAGTAAATGCTAGGAATAGTAACTGATCGTTCTATAGATGTAAACAAAGATATACATCTTTGCTTTATTGACTAAACAAAGGCTTTCGATAGAGCAAGATATGTCAGCGCGCTAGAGATGCCTGCAGATCTACAAATTGATGGGAAAGACATCAAAATAATAAAAAACGTATATTGGAAACAACAAGCTGCCATAAGGATTGATAATGAAGTGGGACAATATCAGTCTATTAAAAGAGGTGTGAGACAGGGATGTGTAAAGTCTCCGGATCTTTTTTATTATACAGTGAAAATATTGTCAGAAATGTAGAAGGTATAAACGGTATCATCATCGGGGGACTAAACATCAATAACATTAGATATGCAGATGTTACAGTATTGACTGCAAACAATGAGCAGGATCTGCAACAATTAATAGATGCGGTTGTTGCATTCAGTGAACAACTAGGTTTATAATTAAATTGTAAAAAAAAAACACAGATTATGGTCGTCACTATTTTTTTTTTTTTTTGGTTGGCATATACTTTACAGGACATCGCTGTCATCATCAGCATCTTTCGGCTGATTGTTGATTTCTTGGTAATATTACGCTCAGTAGTTTGCCATTGCTTTCTGGGCGACCGGCTCACATATCGACGCAGAGAGAACCGCTACCGATTCTCGCGCACACCACGTTACTCACGAGAGTATAGGGTATTACGGAGAAAGTCGTGTAACCCCTAGACCAGGGAGGCCGGCATGGTCGTCACTAGGAAGAACGAAATTAGTTAGTTAGTTAGTTAGTTAGTTAGTTAGTTAGTTAGTTAGTTAGTTAGTTAGTTAGTTAGTCGCAGTTCCAACTTCACAGCAACGGGTCGTCCCCATTATGCTCCGTTCCTGTGCCAGTGAATATCACACAAAACGCTCCCCATTGCCCAATGTGACAAGTGGAAAAGACAGGAGTCTCGACAAACAACAGCCCGCACAGATACACTGTGCATAATGCCGCCGCTAGAATGTCAACACACCAGTCCCCCACGAAACACCCAATTCATCTCTGATGGAATCGGCAGTCATTTTCCTATCTGGATGTTTCCTAGATGTTCACCCACACAGTCCACGAAAATACAGTTCATCACCGACGGCAGTGGCCGTCAACCAGAAGCCCAGCAGCCACGCATTTCTGTATAAGGCAAAAACAGGTCAACTCTGGGACATAGCCACCTGCCGTCGCTCCGAACATGCAGTCACGTTCCAAAATTTAAAAAAAACTTGGGCAGATTAAAAAGCACTTCACACGAAACTCACAGCTCACAGTGTCGCGCCACGCACTCACTCAGTAGCAGGGCGATGGAACCATCAAGCCTCCTTAGTCGCCTCTTACGACATGCGTGGTAGGCTACAGTGTTGCTATTCTTTGCTTCCCTTATGGGCCCCGGCAACACACGGGAGAGGAAGAACGAAATACCACAATGTAATATACAAGTGAATTGGAATATTCTTCAACAAGTGAATAGATACAACTATCTTGGAACAGTAATAACACTTGATGGGAGATGCCTTGAAGAGATTAGAATAAGAATTGCCACGGCAAAAGTAGCCTTTCGCACAGTGGTTCTCAACCTTTTTTGGCCCGTGCCCCCCTTCACCGTATTTTCAGAACGTCATTCCCCTCCCATTTCGTATTGCCACCCTAAAAATCCGCCTCCAGCCCCTACACAGTATACTGGAAGCTAAATTTAATAACACATACTAGAAGTCTGGACGTCTACATAAAACGTGATTTGCGGGTCTACTTACGTTATAAAATGAATTTCAGAAGGGTGAGACGTACAGAACCTTAAAGCATGAAGGGAAAAACAATATCATGTAATAGGTTCTTCTATTAACGCGATCTTGAAATAATCTTAATTCTCCCCCTCCCCCCCCCCCCCCGAAACCCTACAATTCCCCCCTTTGAGGGGGGGGGGGGATTCCCCACCGGTTGAGAACCACTGCTTTAGCAAGATGAATAACACACTGACCAATAAAAAGATGTCAATTGAAACGAGAAAAAGAGTGCTGAAGTGCTACATAGAGCCTGTTGTATGAATGTGAAGTGTGGACAATGAGCGGTCAAGCTGAAAAACATCTGATGGCTGTGGAAATGTGGTTTCTGAGGAGAATGCACAGAATACCATGGACAGACCGAAAAACCAATGGCCAAGTACTATAAGAAACAAGATGAAAATCGTAAATTGATTAGAGAAATTAGACGTAGACCGTCCAGTTTTTTTTTTCTTTTGACATGTTATGAGAAGAAATAAATTGGAGAACTTGGTGACAACTGGTAAGATCGAGGGGAAGAGAACAAGGGGAAGATAGTGAATTAAATTGCTGGATGGCTTGACCACGTTGCATAGTCGAGACAGGAACACTGAGCTGATCCACGACTCTGGTGACCGAGTGAAATGGCGAGTCATGACCGCCCACGCTTACCGGCATGGCACATGATGGATGGATGGAAGTTTCACGGGATTATCATGACGTGAGTACAATTCAGGTAACCACGAGAAGTTAATGGCCAGATGGACACAGTTGATAGATTGACTGATGCCCAATCAGCGACTATCTTTTATAACAGTAACACCAAAAATGTTGCGTGTCTTTTATTTTTAACAGTATATAATGTTGCGCTTCTTTTTGTTTTTGAACAGTATATACGAGTATATTTGTTCCCCCTCGTTTCCATCCTGTTTCAGGATATTGCTGTCAACACCAGCATCTTTCAGCTGTATGTTGATTCCTAGGCTAGATTACGCTCATCAGCACGCCAAGACTTTCTGAGTGACCGGCTCCATACTCATATAAGTCACTCGAATCACTTCTAATTCTCGTGCGCTCACGTCAACCACGAGAGTATTTGGGATTAACGAAGAAAGCTGCTAACCCCTCGGCCAGGGAGCCCTCTTATACGAGTATATACTGTTCAAAATATAATTATTGTTCTTTGAATATAAATGTTATAGACGAGAGAAAAGAACAAATGCATCCATACTTCAAGAGCTAAATGTTGAAGAAGGTTGGCTATTAAAGACGATAAAACAAAGAAATTGAAATATTTTGGTCACTTGAAACGTCACGAAAGTTCAAGTCACGAAAGTTTGGAGGGGTATATGCCTGGGAAGAGAGGAAGAGGAAGGCCAAAGAGAAAATGGGTGTAGGATGAGGCGGATGATCTCCAGATGGATGCATCGGAAGTGGGACATCTTGCTTATGATCTAGAGGTTTTGCAGAAGGTTGTTATGGGAGCGAGGTTCTGCAAAGGACTTGCTACTGAATGAATTAATATACGAGTATATGTGTGTGCGTGCGTGCATTCGTGCGTGCGTGCGTGCGTGCTTGCGTGTGTCGCGTTTTTATGCTCGTTAGAGGCTTCAGACATGTGGTGTTATAGAAGAATACTGAAAATCCCCTGGAGGCTTAGAGGCTAAGTCGCAGAAACAACGTCACAAACATGGGAAAGATAAGTCTTCCTTCATTTCTTGGCCACATTATGAGAAGACAAAAAACTGGATCGTATTGTGACAAGTGAAAAGAGAGAATGGGGAAGACAGCGAGTTAACACTCTTGACAAGTTTTGTGTCATGACACGGAAGAGAGTCAGTACACGAATCAATACATGCTCTTGAAGATCGCAAGATGTGGAGAAGCATGATCGCCCATGCCAATCGGCAAGACACTTGATGATTATGCTATATAACACACACATACACACGTGTGTGTGTGTGTGTGTGTGTGAGTGTGTGTGTGTGTGCGCGCGCGCGCGAGCGTGCGTGCTTGTGTATGTGTCCAAGAAACTACCACTACATAAATAAACATCAACCATTTATATAACGACGCGTACAAAGAATGACTTTATAAACATCACGCACTGTCAAGAAATTCTATCCGAATATGCACTACCTTTTGGAAAGGTGAACTTTTTTCACTATGTACCTTTTACTTTTTATGGCAGCTGATCAAATGTATGTACTTACCAAGCAGTTAACTGCCTCGAGTGTATCCCATACCAGAATAACAATCATGTGTCTCTTCAACCTTGTGTACACTGTTGTTAATACACCACAAGATTCAGTGTGCGGTTTTTCATTGGATAGTTTTCGTAGGCACACTCTATCACTCTGACAAAGTGACGAGAGTTGCAGTCCTTAACCACGAAACTGACTTGGGCGACAAAGATAACCAAATATAACTGATATATGACTTAAACCATGAATTAAATTATTTCTTATAGGTAAATAATAATGGCCGCTCAGAAAGCAATGGCAAACTACTGAGCGTAATCTTGCCAATAAATCAACATACAGCTGAAAGATGCTGGTGTTGACAGCAATGTCCTGTAAAGGATATGCAAACAAAAAAATGTAAAAGGGCGTGCGTCTCTGTTCGTAACCTCTACGTGTTTAAACTGCTTATTGCACATACCGTAATCAGTATAAGTAATCATGATAGTGTGTGACTTATAAACATTTCTGTCGGGATTCTTTTAGGAAGGTGATGAGTGATGTTTTGCTTTTCCTACCATATAGTGTTGTTTTAAACAGTCTCGTTTATAGATTTTTCAGACAGGAAAGCCGGTACACCACTTTATAATACCGTAACTATTAAACGTGAAGTCCTATTTCTGGCAGTGTCTACTATGAGATTACCATTACCTCTAAGAAATTTATGAAAGTCAAACAATTAAACAGTGCACCAAACTTATAACAATTAAACTGTAACGTTAAATCAGTACTGCTATCTAGATCAGAAACAGACAACGGCTAATACAATTACTATTCAATTATAAATATTCATATGACAAAATGACAGAACCACAATGTGGATCTTATAGAGAAAATCTAAGGATAGTATAACTGGAACCCACGATGTAAGTGAAATACAGGGAGAATTACAGACAGAGATGAATGTTATGAGGAGGAGATCTGCGGAGTTGCATAAGATTACAAAAGATAGAAAGGTTTCGGGTAAGTTGGTTGAGAACCAAGAGGAGAGGAGGGGGAAGGGCAAACGAGTGACTTAATCACAATAGAGATCACCCTAACTTCACCAGCCAGACTGGTGTCTGTTTCCAAGAAAATCTGTGAGGAAGTCAATAAAGATATTGGTCGGTGGCTTAATGCATCATCATCAAGTGCCCTGCCAGCTGGCGTAGGCGTTTATGGCCCTCCACAGATTTCGGTCTTTGGTGTTCTTGATCAACTCTGCCGATGATCACTGTATGACGAACGTCATTCACGAACCTGAAGCATGACAGAACAACGGGTTCTTTCATAATACGATGTTTCTCTTCTGATTACGCGGTTCGCATTGTCTCATATTATCACACAATCCTACTATCGAACATACTACTACTACTACTACTACTACTACTACTACTACTACTACTACTACTACTACTACTACTACTACTACTACTACTACTACTGCTGCTGCTGCTGCTGCTGCTGCTGCTACTACTACTACTACTACTACTACTACTACTAATACTACTGCTGCTATTAATACTACTACTACTACTACTACTACTACTACTACTACTACTACTGCTGCTACTACTACTGCTGCTGCTGCTGTTGCTCCTGCTGCTGCTGCTGCTGCTCCTACTACTACTGCTAATCTAAAATGGTACTACTACTAAACTATCACAAATCGGCGGCAGTATGTATTTTGCCGTTGCCGGCTCTTCTCTCTGAACCTTGCGTTCCCTCCCATAGTCTCGGCTCCAGTCATCAACTTTTGTGTTCATTCAAAGTGAGCAATTAGCTCAAATCGTATTGTGCACTCAAAACGCAACAAGAGCTACCTTTGGTTGTTGACATTCACCGCCGCCCAATCAAACAATATGGGTGGGATTTGAAAAAAAAAACAAATCACATACATTTTTAATTTAATTATCCACTTAATCTAATTAAATTAAATATTACTATATTAATAACATACTGTTAAAAAAAGGCACGCAACATTTTTGGTATTACTTTTATAAATAGATATTCGCTGATTGAACATCAGTCAAACTATCGACTGTGTCTACCTAGTCATTAACCTCTCGTGGTTACCTGAGTCGTACTCACCTCATGATTCGTAGGGTCATGAAAGAGGTCGAGGTCAAAACAACATTTTTGACACTAACTCGTGACAGGGTCATTATAACCCCAAGAAACTTACTGAACACAAAATTCTCCGACCACATTATTGAATGCCTATAAAAGATTGACGATCCTCGAATAAATTCGTTGAATATTCAATGCGCAAGTATGGCTCATCTCACTACAGAACAGCGACTCATTATAATTAGACGTTTACAGGCTGGACAGTCACAACGTGTAGCAGCCAGAGAATGTAATGTGGTTTGAAGCACCATTAGTCGCTTTTGGAGCGATTTCATGAAACTGGCTCAATGGCAGACCAGCCGCGCAGTGGAAGACCCAGAATTACAATTGCTGCCGAAGACCGCTTCAAACGGATGCGTCACCTTAGGAATCAATTTGCACCTGCGTCCTCCACAGTCCAGTCAATGCCCAGAGCTCGTCGAATTTCAGATCAAACGGTCAGGAACCGGTGGCACGGCGCTGGCCTTTGGGCTAGAAAATCCTAAAGAGGTAGTGCTCTTACGGACCGCCATCGCCAGAACCGACTTCAGTGGGCAAATCAGCATCATCAGTGTTCTGTTGGAAATTACTGGAGACAGGATTGGTTTACTGACGAATTATTTTTTGCGCTCCAGCGATACAATAGACGGAGAAGAGATTACAGCAGAGTTCGTGAGCGCTACACCAAGAACAACGTTGATGAGGCTCCTCCCCATGGTGGTGGAGGTACAATGATGTGGTAGGCGATCAACTTAATAGTAAGAAGAGACCTGGTACATACGTAAATAGATACGTACGTACATACATATGTACGTACATAATACATACATACACACATACACACACTCACGCAAGCGCACACGAGCACACACGCAAACGCGCACATCGTGCACGCATGCACGCACGCACACCTACCTACCTACCTACCTACATGCATACCTACCTACCTACCTACTTACAGACAGACAGACAGACAGTCAGACAGACAGGCAGGCAGGCTGGCTGGCTGGCTGGCTGGCTGGCTCGCGCACACACACACACACACACACACACACATTCTTCTTCTTCTGCTGCGTTCCGAGCCATTGAGGTTCTTTGCTGCAGATACAATCCGTCTCCATTCGTCTTCTGGTTGACCTTCTCTTGCCGGTCGTTGATTCCAAGTGCTTGTAGGTCTATATATATATATATATATATATATATATATATATATATATATATATATATATATATATATATATATATATATATATATATATATATATATATAATCTCTCCACCGTCTTCTTGATCTGCCTCGGGTCTATGGTCGTTTATTTCCTGCGTGTAAGCGAGTTTTGTTTCCCTATTATCTTCCATTCTTTCTGTATGCCCCAGCCTTTGTAGTCTATTAGCCTTCATGATACTAGTGATTAGTGGGGACTTAAACAGATCATAAATGTCGTTGTTACTTCTTCTTTTCCACTCTCCACTTTGTGTATCCCTAATGGGTCCAAAGATGCGTCTTAAAACTTTGTTCTCAAAAGTTTGTAGCAAGGCTTCGACTCCTTACGACTCGAGTACCTACGTACGTACACACACACACACCACACACACACACACACACACACACACACACACACACACACACACACACACACATACTGTCACGGGGTGTATCACTTTCTGTGTGGAGAGTGGTGATAAATGTAATACTACTCTTCTGGTAGAAGTGGTATCTGAGTGTACCGTGATGATTGTCCTCTCGATACTGGCAATGAGAGGTACAAATAAACTCTTCTCCACTGTAGTGGCGCGTTATCTATTCACGGCGCTGTCTTAACAAGGTGGCCCCGTTGTTGGATGCTTCCAAAGCAGTCCTGTATCTGTCTATCTTGTTAACGCCATGCTGTACCCATTGCAAAATTAGAGGTCACACATTTCAGAATTGCAGGAAGAAGCCACCTCCACACACAGCGGCCTGTTTGGCCAACCGAAAAGAGGAAAGAGTGAGCACTGGTGAAACGTCCAAACAGACATCTCATCAAGACACATCATCTCGTATTCCGGTTGTAGAATCCATCTTGCTAAATGGATTCAAAACGACCTGTTTATATGATACTGGATTATCGTATGACTGTGTTGTTTCATCATCCTTAGTTCACCCTGAACAGGTGACAGAGGAAATAGTGGAATTACAGGGACCACTGAAGAGTTCAACAAATATGTCTCTTCCAGTAGCAAAAGTGAACATAGCCTCGCGGTATGTCACTGGGACAATCAAGGCAGCAGTCTTGGACGATCCGATATATCCTGTAATCCTCGGCTGTAGATTTATCGTTCTAGGAGAACCTGTTCAACTTGTGGCGATGGCGACCATGACCACTCGATCCCAGGCGACAAAAACTCCAGAAAAAAACTACGCCAATCCCTCGAACGGAGGAACTGAAGAGGGCACAAGAAGCCGACAGCACCTTGGATCCCTGCTTCAGAAAACTGCCAAAATCACATTTACATCTACGTAAAGGTGATCTGTTCATGAAGTCAGCACTTCTTTACAGAAAAGCAGGACGAGCTGGACAAGAGTTTAATCAACTTGTTGTACCAACTTGTCAAGGTCTCACATCCGAGGTTGCGACGCGTTGTCTGTACCAACGCCAGACAACATAACAACACGCAACCCTGAGTGATGTTAAACACTGCAGAGAGAATGCGGCGTCTTCGACGACGCCCGTATAAGCAGCCAAGCACAGCAATTGAGCGAAGCTTAAACGACCGCTGGTCACCAGTACACCCCGTGAACCTTGCAGGGGTCACACCAGCTGACGTGAGCGTGTAGCGTGTAGAACGCCAGGACTGGCAAACGGGTTTAGGTGTTTGAATGGACAGGTCGCATGAGTATGCGAGGGGTGTTTGAATCTGCATTGAGAGCTAGCCTGTACGACAGTGGGAGACTGGTTCGAACGCTTGAATAGTTTGACTTGTAAGTGAGATGTTTATTGCTTGCATGTATTATTATGTATTGTAGTGATATTGTTCATGCCGTAATGATTGCTATGGATTGTCATTGCGCGATGTTTGTGCGATAATAAATGCAGCGCGTAAATAAAGCTTGTGAATAATACTTTCGGATATTCACTTCGTGTGATTTGATAGTTTGATATTGCTTCACACTTGCCAGAAAACGAGCTACTTATCTTGCTCTACGCAAGACTCTGACAAGTGCGAACGTGGTGGCTTTCGTCCGGGTTTTGAACTAAATGCGAACTTGTAGATTTTTTTGTCCGAGTTTGAAGCGAATGTGAAAATGCCGATAGAAGTGCGCAAGTCATAGATTAAGGTAAAGTAACGATTAAATAGAGTTGATTTAATTAAATTATAAGTGTGAAGATATTATTTGAAGCCAACCGAGGCGTCTTCAGACTTATCGCTAAATTCAACCAATTTTGTACCTAAAATCCAAAATGGCGGCCGTGCCCTTGAATGTCATTGAGTAGGGTTAGTGTGAGCGTGAAAGTTGTTGATTGTGGTAACGACTAACAATAATACTTGACAGCATACAAACCTTTACAGACTTCAGTGACATTACACACACCATACCTTTACAAACGTTCTAATTTCGTTTAGTTTAAAAAGTACAGGTATTTTGTGTCAACTTTACCTGAGTCTGGTGAACTTCAAAAATTTTTTGTGCGTCAACCCGAAAGACGTTCCAGTGTGATTTCGAGCACCACTGAACAGCACATTGCCCAAGGAGTACTTGAGTATAAAATTTTTTCCATTCCTCTTTATACTTTCGTTAGTCTGGCTTTAAACATCAACTGTGCTAGAAATATTTGTAACTTACTAACATCATAAGTAATTTTGTTTATATTTATTCCATCATACCTATTGTTTATCATGTCTTCTTTAAACGATTTCATTGAAATGGGTTTAAAAATGAATTTGTCTGGTGAGGGATTGAGAACATGGAGTGAAAGTAAATATGCAGAATATCTTTTGAAACAAGAGCAAGTTATGGAGAGGGATGAGAGAGCGGCCGAAAGGGCGTTAAAGCTTCAACAGGCACAAGCAGAAGCTGCTCTAAAGCAATCAGAAGCTGCTCTAAAGCTTCAACAAGCACAATCAGAAGCTGCTCTAAAACAATCAGAAGCTGCTCTAAAACAGTCAGAAGCTGCAGTGAGGCAAGCTGAGATCTTAGCCCAAAGTAAGAGAGAAGAGCAAGAAACACAACTGAAAATTGAACAGCTGAAAGCTGAATCTTCTAAAGATAAAGTTACTAGAGAAACAGACAAAGATCAACCTCATAAGAAGTACCAAGGTCTGATCAGAAGTTACAACACAGGTGATTGCATAGCAGCATTTACCCAAAATTTTGAATTTGTCATGGATCATTACAAAATTCCAAAACCTGAATGGGGGATAGTATATGTAAGAAGTCTTTCTGGGGAACCTCTTAAAGTCATAGAGTCGATCCCAAATGACCTGAAAGAAGATTATCTGTACATCAAAGCGAAAATTATGTCACATTTTTTGCTAGATGAATCAGGTTATAGAGAACAGTTTAGGAAGTTGTCTCCTAAGCCAACACACACGTTCTCTGATTACATCTCAGAAATTCAAAATATTTTTTCTAAATGGCTGTCAGCAGCCAAAGTAAATGGAAGTTATGACAAATTAGTTGATCTTATGTTGAGAGATAAGATTATCGCATCTCTCCCACCCCCCTTTTCTAAATTTTTGTTGGAATGTCAGTGTGAAAGTGTTCAACAGATGGAAAGTCGTGGCTCTGGTTATTTTTCAGCCAATAAGCAATGTTTCTCTAGTAGTCTGACCAGCACAGACTTTGTAGCAGCAGCTACATATGGCAAATATCAGGCAGGGTCAAATAACGAACAAAGACCTTATAAACAAGCTACAGGGAAATTGTATCAGTGCAAATATTGCCACTATGCACACAAGGAGAATGATATGTGCGACAAACATCCTGGGTACACTGCTTACTTGCATAATTACATTTCTAAGCAAGATAAAGAAAAGAAGAACTATGAAAAAGTTACCAAATGTTATCTTTGTAAAGCTTATGGCCACTGGCGTAGGAATTGTAAAGGCAGGTCAATGACCAGAAAGGCTAATGCAGCCATGTTTGACAATTCTTCTTCAGAAGATGAAAGTGTACAAGATCACCCAGTAAACTCAGCACATTCCATTGAGGTGTTCCATCAGGAAAAATGTACCATTTGTGATCAATTTCATGAGGATGGCGTGTTAACATGCGGCTATTCTATACCTGTTACCAGTGAGGAGGCCAATTCTATAGTAAACTCCAAAGGTAAACTAAACATCCACCAGGGGTATGTTAATGGTAGAGCTGCCACAGTTTTACGTGATAGCGGGAGTACTCTCATTGGTGTAAAGAGAGATTATATTTTACCATCACAATATAGTGGTAAATATGTCACATGCAGGACATTCTCAGGAAACATAGAGAAATATCCACTTGCATGGGCATATATAACTACACCATTCCTTACAGGAAAGGTTAAATGCGCAGCATTAACCAATCCTTGCTGCGATATTATCATTGGAAACCTTCCTGAAGTGAATGACATGCCACATGACAGTATTACATCAACTGTCATTTGTAATATTGATACTACCATTTCACCTTCATCACCAATCACCATTCATGATGTATTACCACCTGTAAATGAATGTACAAATACCAATCTGGCTATGCCAGAACATACATGTAGTTGTGTGAATGTAACATCAATGTGTGATGAGAATGATCGTTGTAATGTAGTAAATGCAGTAACTAGATCTACTGCACAGATGCAAGATCGAATCGATCAAACAGAGGCTTTACAACGAGTAAGTCCAGTTGTAACATCTCCTGAGACAACTAGGGAGACGTTTATAACATCTCAGAAAGCCGATCGATCTCTGCAAAAGTATTTTAAACTTGTAGGCCAAAAGCCAAGAGTAGCAAAGAATGCTCAATGGTACTTTGCTCTGAAGAACGGAATTCTAACACGGTACTACACCAAAGGTTCCAGCACTATAGAACAAACAGTGCTACCGTTAGAAAACCGCAAACAAGCATTGAATCTAGCTCATGACATACCCTTTGCAGGACACATGGCGTATGCTAAAACTAGAGCAAGGTTACTTACTCAATTTTATTGGCCAAAGTTTTGCAACGATACCAAACAGTATTGCAGATCGTGTGACATCTGTCAAAAGCTTGTCAAAAAGGGTAAACACCCACAAGCTGAATTGCAAGTTACTGATTTGGCTAGTAGACCGTTTGAAAAGATCTCGGTCGATATAGTTGGTCCTCTGAACCATATAACATCTAAAGGTAATAGGTACATTGTAACACTCATTGATCTATGTACTCGATGGCCAGAAGCGATTCCAATGAAGAACATAACTTCCAAAGACATCATGGAAGTGTTCTTTCATATTTTTGCGAGGGTAGGATTCCCTGAAACCATCCTTTCAGATCGGGGTAGCCAGTTTATTTCCTCAGCTACACAAGCCTTTACCAAAATGTTGGGTGTTAAACAATGCTTCAACAGTCCATACCACCCACATTCGACCGGTATAGTGGAAAAGATTAATGGCGATATGAAACATATGCTCTCTAAGGTAACCCAAGAACATCCTGAAGATTGGGATACTTATCTGCCTGCAATTTTGTTTGCATATAGGGAAGTGCCCCATTCCAGCACTGGGTTCTCACCATTCGAAATGTTATATGGTGCACAACCACGCGGCCCATTATCTCTGTATGAATCTATGTTGACTGAAAGTACAACTTTGTCTATACCCATTTCACCATATGAACATGTAACATCATTGCGTGATAGAATTATGAAATCATGTATGTTAGCTAAAGAAGCTCTCCAAAAATCAGGAGCTATCTACCGACAATATGCTAACAGAGGAAATAGAACTATTACACTGACGCCAGGACAGGACGTTCTTCTTCTTTTGCCAAGTGATAGACATCTCCTAACTGACTCATGGCAAGGACCGTTCAAAGTACTACGACAAATTTCGACGGTAGATTACGAAATTGCAGTTAGGGACAAACATAAAATTTTCCATATTAACATGCTCAAACCATATCACCACAGGCAAGACGACCAAGTAGAGACTGCAGCAAGCACCACCATAGTGGACCAGACGGACGACAACGACACTGACGAGATACCGACACCAGTTCTTGACACGACGACCAACTTACAGGACATTAAGGTAAATCCTAAACTGACGCAGACACAGACTGACAGTTGCAGACAACTGATACAAGAGTACAGGACGATCTTTTCTGACAGCCCAGGACAGACAGATTTAGTGCAGCACCAAATCATCTTAACATCTGACATTCCTATTAAGTGTAGACCGTATTCCATCCCTATACACTATAAAGAAAAACTTCATCAAGAAATCATTGATTTAGAAGCAAATCATATCATTCGACGTTCACAATCTCATTTCTGTTCACCAATAGTTTTAGTACGCAAAAAGGACAACACTATTAGACTTTGTGTGGACTATCGTAAACTCAACAGCATTACACAGTTGGATTTAGAACCAATGAGCAACTGTGAAGACATCTTGACTGAACTATCTGACTCACGTTATTTTACTAAACTTGACATGACAAAAGGCTACTGGCAGATAGCTGTACATCCTGATAGTATACATCTGACTGCATTTGCCACACCGTGGGGTTTATACGAATGGTGTAAACTACCTTTCGGATTAGTCAATGCACCAGCTACCTTCGTCAGAATGACAAGAATTCTTTTGACAGACATTGCTAACATCATTTGGTACATGGACGACATTTGCATACACACAAAGGACATGACAGAGCACATAACAGCACTACAGCAGACATTTGACAGGATTAGACATCATGGACTGACTGTAAAACCTTCCAAAGTTGATATAGCCTTTCAGGAAATTTCATTTTTGGGCTATAAGATCTCAAATGGCTTTATATCAACTGACGATAACATCATGTCCAGAATTTTGAAATTGTCGCTTCCGACAACTAAGAAACAGTTGCGAAGTGTATTAGGTCTTTTAAACTATTATAGACAGTTTATTCCTCATTTTGCTGGATTGACCAAATGTTTCACTGATCTACTAACAAATAAACACCCCAATGTGATTGTAAACAGTGAATGTTTAAGGCCAGCATTTACGAAGATTCTTTCATATTTTTCTAAGGCACCTATTCTGAAATTGCCAAATTTGAATATTACTTTTAGATTAAGATGTGATGCGAGCTCCGTAGCCATTGGAGGTGTGCTTCTCCAAGAACACGACCAAATCTTGTACCAGTATACTACGTCTCTCGAAAACTGAACACTAGCGAACGAAATTACAGTACACCGGAACTCGAGGCTCTTGCCATGGTATTTTCGGTACGTAAACTTTCTAGGTTTCTGTTAGGCAAACATTTCATTATTGAAACAGATAATAGTCCGCTGACAATTGTTACCAGAGGAACGCCAAGTAACAGCAAGGTGGCAAGATGGTCCCTTCTTCTGCAGGACTATAGCTATGAGATTAACCATATAAAGGGTTCACAAAACTGTCTTGCAGATCTTTTGTCGAGATGTCCATACAACGAACCTAATACCCAGTCAACACCAGAGCACAGTGCAGAGGGTGTATAAAACTGCAACGTAGATAGTGCTCAGTACCACAGCCAATTGTGACAATGTGTCAGTAACGCTGTGTACACCAATGTGATGGGGTAGATTATATCTCCCAATGTATATAACTTAGCTACATATGTGAATTCTTATTATTATCATGTGAAAGAATGGAATCAGTAGTATGTAAATTAATGTGTTGTATAACTGTGAGATATGAGAAAGAATGTAATTATTATCGTAAATACATAAATATTGTAACAACCAGACACTACAGAGAAGTGTCACTGGACAACACTACAGGATCCAGGAATTTACCAAGCCACTACAACATGACGTAATCCTGAAGGTATGTAGACCGAGGTGTCCAAGACGTTTTAACAAGGTACGAAAGATGACTGCGACAGTACAATCCGAGCAGAAGGCGGAAGAGACGATCCAACAGCTGATAGTAACAACTACTACTCCGTTTATATAATATCCATCCAGAACGGACCAACGTTGTATGAATGACACCACAACACATGTAATAGTACAGCTGTATACTTCCGATATTTTTTGCATATTAAGTTAAAAGTTAGCAGACTACGCTAAAAAGTCTATAAATGTATGACAATTGTATTAAAATGTGATTTAAAATATTTCCATATACGGAATTGTATATGTCGATTTTTATAAGATGTAATCTCAGCATCGTAACTTGATTGCTTCTTTACAAACGTGACTTTTTGTGCACATTTGTCAATAAGGATCACATTATGACACTAAGAAATAAATTTGCAGTGGTAATCGTCTTGTAAACGACGATAAATTATTGTTCCTAAATTTTTTGTATAATAACCAGGGGACATTACTCTAAATTGTTGGTGATATGTAAATATGTATTGTAACCATTAACATGTGTGCTTGATAAATAACATGTCAATGTAACGTCGTTTAGATATGGACACTATATTGCCAAAACTGTTGACCTTCATTAGAAACTCTAAACAGAGGTCTGATGATGGAGCTATCTCAGAGGGAGATGCTCACGGCTTGACCTGATGATTTTAGTATTTTTGTTCTTGGTTGTGAGGTAGGGGCCAGTTTAGACGATACCTACCGGACTAGCTGTGTCACAGCGAGGTAATGCCCATTAAATAGATTGTACTTGACTGTTGTACTTCATAGTGCAACATAACTGGTGTATACATATTTTTTTACTATTCACCTGTATATATTTATAATAACTGTTAAGGTATAATGTTCGACTTTGACATGTTTAATAACACCTATATATATTGTACATGAAAGGAAATCCTTTCATGAAAAAGGGGTGTGGAGAGTGTCAAGGTCTCACATCAGAGGTTGCGACGCATTGTCTGTACCAACGCCAGACAACATAACAACACGCAACCCTGAGTGATGTTAAACACTGCAAAGAGAATGCGGCGTCTTCGACGACGCCCGTATAAGCAGCCAAGCACAGCAATTGAGCGAAGTTTAAACGACCGCTGGTCAGCAGTACACCCCGTGAACCTTGCAGGGGTCACACCAGCTGACGTGAGCGTGTAGCGTGTAGAACGCCAGGACTGGCAGACGGGTTTAGGTGTTTGAATGGACAGGTCGCATGAGTATGCGAGGGGTGTTTGAATCTGCATTGAGAGCTAGCCTGTACGACAGTGGGAGACTGATTCGAACGCTTGAATAGTTTGACTTGTAAGTGAGATGTTTATTGCTTGCATGTATTATTATGTATTGTAGTGATATTGTTCATGCCGTAATGATTGCTATGGATTGTCATTGCGCGATGTTTGTGCGATAATAAATGCAGCGCGTAAATAAAGCTTGTGAATAATACTTTCGGATATTCACTTCGTGTGATTTGATAGTTTGATATTGCTTCACACTTGCCAGAAAACGAGCTACTTATCTTGCTCTACGCAAGACTCTGACACAACTCCATACAGGACTCAGATCTTGGAAATGGGTCATAGTCTACCATTCAGTGGGCATATAGGTATCAACGCTACTACACAGCGGATTACTACTCACTGCTTTTGGCCAGGGATGAACTCAGACATACAACGGTTTGTAAAATCATGCCCACAGTGTCAGAAAGTATCACCAAAACACCGGACACCACCGGCAATGTTGGGTGAATCGCCAATCACTGGAATTCCATTTGAGAAAGTGGCTGTAGACATAGTCGGACCTCTCTCAGCAACGAAGAGGCGAAACCGATTCATATTAACGCTTGTGGACACAACAACCATGTGGGCCGAAGCAGGTTCCTATGCCCAGCTGTGACTCCAAACACGTCGCTGATGCATTATTAGGAATATTCACACGTCTAGGATTCCCACAAAGGATCTTGACGGACAACGGTTCACAGTTTCGTGGTAAGCTCATGGAAGAGACCTTCAGACTTTTTCATGCACGCCATATCTTCAGTTCACCATATCACCCTCAGTCAAATGGACTTGTGGAAAGGTGGAACGGGTACATTGATTAGTATCCTGCGCAAAATTGCCCAGGAGAAGACAGAGGATTGGGACTTGTATTTACCCGCAGCTTTATTCGCTTACAGGGAAGTACCCCATTACTCAACAGATTTTGCTCCAGCCACACTGTTGTTTGGACGACCGATCAAAGGACCACTGGAGGCGTTACTTCGAACCTGGACCGATAATACTACAGATGATACAGTCGTGACTGCATCTACATATGTTGCCGAGTTGAAAAATCGTTTACAACACAGTTGGAAACAAGCGAATGTCAATCTACGTCAAGCCAGACGAAGAATTGCTCGTAATTTCAACCGCAAGGCAAAGGATAGAGAGTTAGAGGTAGGAGAGAAGGTGATGTTGCTGCTTCCAACCAGTCAGAATAAGCTGCAAATCGGATGGAGAGTACCTTATGTAGTGACGGAGAAAATCTCACGTACCAACTACAGAATTTCAGTCAAAGGCAAGATGAAAGTATTTCACATAAACCTCTTGAAGAAGTTTCATGAAAGACCCTCAACCACCGAACCTGCACATCTGATGGCCATGAGTGTGGCTACTGAAGTCGAAGAAGGATCAACAATGGGAGTCGAGTACCCACTGCAAGCCAAAGAGACCTTTAAGGATGTGGAAATCAATCCCAACTTAACAAAGGATCAGCAAAAGCAGATTAGGGAACTTATGGCAAAGTATGCAGAAGTACTTACTGATATGCCAGGAAGAACTGATTTGGAGGAATTTGACATGAAGTTAAATGACACAGTGCCTGTGCGAGTCAAGACTTACCCAGTTCCTTATGCAAAGCAAAAGACTTTAGAGGAAGAAATACAACAGCTGCTCACCGCAGGGATAATCTCACCATCTGAATCACCTTACAGTGCTAGCGTCGTCTTATTGAGAAAGCCAAGTGGAGAACATAGATTGTGCATCGATTATCGACAGCTCAATGCCTATTACTGAATTCCAAGCAGAACCTCTGCCTGATCAGAATAAACTCTTCACAGCACTCAACCGAGCTAAGTACTTTACTAGGATTGACCTCAGTAAGGGATATTATCAGATTCCTGTAAAACCGGAAGTTAGACCATGGTTAGCTTTCAGCAAGCCTGGAGGACACTATGAGTTCAACGTTCTTCCATTCGGATTAAGTAATGCTCCCAGCGTTTTTACACGTATGATGAGAAAATTACTTGACCCACTACAGCATCCAGACATCAGTCACTTCATGGATGACATCCTGATCGCAACTGAAACATTTGAAGAGCATGTAGAAACACTGCATCTTTTGTTCAGGCGCCTCAGAGAAACTGGATTGACGGCTAGACCAAAGAAGTGTCAAATAGGATTCCAAGAATTGGACTTTCTAGGTCATAAGATATCTCATGGACTGATAACTCCACAAGAGGGAAATGTGGACAAACTCCAGAGAGCACCTCGTCCAAAAACAAAGAAGGATGTAAGATCATTTGTATCCTTATGTGGATTCTATCAAAGATACATCAAGGACTTCAACACTCTGTCAGCACCTTTAACGGATCTTACCAAAAAGGGGAAACCAGAGAAAGTCACTTGGTCAGCTGACTGTGAGAGAGCTTTCACAGCACTAAAGCAGGCATTAACTGCTCATCCAGTCTTACATCTACCAGACCTCGACCAACCATTCGTGCTGCGCACCGATGCCAGTAACATAGGAATTGGGGCAACGTTGTTGCAGAGAAAGGGAGATGTACCATCCGTGCTATTCCCTGTAGCCTATGCTAGCAGGAAATTAAATGCAGCAGAGAGAAATTACAGTACTATCGAGAGAGAATGTCTTGCGCTCGTATAGAGTGTACAGAAATTTCAAGCATGCCTATATGGCAAACACTTCACAGTGCAATGTGACCATCAACCACTCATGTTTCTCGCAGCATCTAAGACTCTGAATGCCCGACTTATGAGGTGGTCGCTACTTCTTCAACCTTACTCGTTCCAGGTTGAATACGTTCCTGGGAAAATGAATGTGGGAGCGGACTTCCTGAGTCGACACCCAGTGCCTGATGAACCAGGTCAATCAGATGCAGAAGAGAATACAAGGGGAGGAAAAATGGGAACAGCTTGATAACTGAAAATGTTGGAAACATAGTTCCATACCGTAGAACAATCTGGGGTGGGGCCATGTGGCATAATTGCTAACCACCATTATTCAGTTGACAAGAATTCAAGCCAAGAAGAGGAGAAAATATAAAACAATGGACTTTACCAACGCAAACTGAAACCAAACCTTTAAAACTTAATGCAACATCAAAACTGGAACTGGAACAAGTGACAGATGACGTCAATTCTAGGAAACATTTCATCAGCCCAAACTCAGGAGTCATTGGATGAGAACAGACACGTGACACCGCCTCTATTCGGAAACCCGCGTAGAATATGTTAATCGCGCACTCTTCCTAAAACATGCCTGATGAACAGACGTGAAAGCTAGTGTGACCAAATTTTCAAATAAGGATGGCTGAATGTCTGGATCCCAGGTGAGCTTGTTAGTCCTTAGATTGAACTGATGACCAGATGTATCAAAGGCCCAGGAATGGTATCCAGTGTTTGTAATGTCAATTGAAATATATTATTATAAATTAAAACCTCTGAAGTGAAAAATGTTTGACTGTTCCATTCTGACGACGCAGAGCCGATTCCCGGGCAAACTGACAATCTAATACTCTTTTCGAATACTGCAATCTCTGATATTCTTAAAGATAATTATTAACTTTAAGAAGTGCATAATAATACTACATTCTATTCTAAACAACTGTACAAAGTGATGATTCTAAAGCAATCTTGTGCATTTCAGTCAGAAACACTGCTTAAAAATGCTATCACTATCTACAGCTAAAATGACAGTTCGTGTACTAGAACAAGTGCCTTGTTCTAAAACAGACTTATCTATGTCTATTTACAATCTAGAAAGCTGAAAGAGAAATCAATCTTTCCTTTCTGCTTCATCTATTGAATAAATAGGGTTTGATGGAATAAATATTTATATTTGTGTCACCATTTAATTAGATAAGGGCACTTATGAACTGCATTACATCAGAAAAGTTATGCTTCGCGGAACTCCACCACCAGAAGTTGACTTAAATCAACACTCAACACCACACCACTCAACACTCAACACACCAACAACAGATAATGGGAGAGGAGTTATTATACACAGAAGAAGAAGAAGTTGGTTAATTGGGAAAACACAGAGAATCATTTATACACACTACAAACCCAATTGAGTGATAGAAATGTTATAAATGTATGTCATTTATTTACATGCATCTTGACCCTTCCTCACTCTTGTCACTGTCTTACTGTACACGTCTCACTGACCCCAGGTCCAATGAGAACTTACATACAGCAGGAACCAGTTGATACCAGGAGTACACAGTGTGATAAACTCTGACCACCCCAAATTAACCCAACACTAGATTAGAGAAAAGAAGAGAGGGAGGGGGGAGAACTAGTTCCTACTTCAGGAATTTAGGTTTTTTTTTTCGACCTACTTTTAGAATATTGTATTGGGAAGATTGTATATGTTTATGTGAATCTTACACAGTGAAATCTTGGTGGCAACCCATTGGCAACCAATGGGCATCCAACTGGCCAACAACTAAACCAGACCACAGAGAGAAAGAGATGAACCGCACTTGAGATGGAGGATGACTTGGCCATGAGCAGAGTATGGGGAGGCCTTCAGAGGAGCTACACGGGCAGACCTGAAGCGGATCTATCAGTCAATGGACCCAGGCCTATCCTAATCCTCCAAATCATAAGGGTATCATTTTCTTAGAAAGAAAACACACAACACTCAGTTTTCAAGAACTGATACTAAATATAGATTCATCATCTTCACACTTAACATGTACAACATTCAAATGTATACCATGTTTCAACTCTTATTGACATCTCATGTATTGATGCTTGTTTGTTGATGGTCTGTGACATTGGTCCTATATGCATTTTTCTAAATTATCTTGTATAAACCAACATAGAAAATGAATAACAGGCCAGAAGACACAGGCCCATTCAATAAATAATTAACTGTCACTGATCTTATGTTGATTATTGGTTCAACCTATCTGTGATTCACCATCTTATGTGTGTACACCAATTTGTCAAGATCTATTGTGATTGGTTATGTGTTTAATTGTTTAAAACCTACTTAACTCATGAAGGAATATGTAATTGGGAGAGACTCAAGATCTATCAACTGCTCAACATCCATGCTTTCTTAATATAAATCAGGCTGAGAGAATTCTCCAGACTTTCCTCAGATTTGATAAACAAAAAGGGGGGCTCAAGAGCTATAAGAATCCTTGGAGAAGGGGCAGAATCCCAGTTGGTATTTATTATTTTCACCAGGGCCATAATCTATATCTCCTAGACTAAATTAAATAAGACGAGGCCTGCAGATAACTCGAGGGTCATATTCTGGGGTTATTGAAGACAGAAGAGGATGGGGCCCAACTTCTTTGATTAGAAATGGGGCATGCACCAAAGTGATTTCCCACTCCCTTCAGAATATATGACATATTGGGATGGCTACGTCCTGGATGGTTCCCATAAATAAATTAAACAATTAAATAATGCAATGTGTAATTAAAAAGTTACATAAAACATTCACACAATTATCTTTAGA
Organism: Cepaea nemoralis; assembly: GCA_014155875.1. Lineage (NCBI taxonomy): Eukaryota > Metazoa > Mollusca > Gastropoda > Stylommatophora > Helicidae > Cepaea > Cepaea nemoralis. Next base: position 171,267 of record JACEFZ010023980.1, read on the forward strand.
TTTTGAACATTGTCATTTTCTTATATTGATTGACAGTCACATGATATGAATGACATTTATAGATAAATAAGAGTAGGTGACTGATCATTTCTTCTGAATAAAGAGGGCATCTTTCAAATAGGTTTATACTTCAGAAAAAGGTGCTCCAGGAGAAATATAGAGTGTGAATCTACTATACAAACACTACTTCTCTTTCAGAGAAGGTGTTCTTTTCCTAGAAGTCTGATCTTAACAGCATTTCATCAACCATCGGAAAATCTTATCCGGAGGGAAATCTCTGTCTAATTTCAGATTCTTTTCTTTACTAGGTATTAATTCTGGTTACTTTAATGCCTGCTGTCTTTGGCTTTTCCAGCATTGACAGACAGACATAACATAGGGTGTTTTTAATATTGTGCATGCTTTGCTGTATATTTGCAGATCCAGGGACTGACAAGCTTACGCGGATCAGACCAACTGCAATTATATTTTTTTAGGTAGAGCAAACAAAGCAATAAATTCTAGGCATGGCGGAAACTGCAAAGTTTAGAGCCCAAATAATGGAAACAGGTAGGGAATGCGGGTTAGATGGCCCTGAGCTAGCTAACTATATTTCAGATGCATTCGACAAAAGAGAAAGACTGCAAGCGGAATTGGCCCTCAAAGAAAAACAGCTTCAGGCTGAATTGGCTGAGAGGGAAAAACGACTTCAAGCAGAAATAGAGGAGAAAGAGAAACGATTTCAAGCAGAATTGGAGGAGAAAGAGAAACGACTACAGGCTGAAATGGAAGATAAGGAGAGAGAGCGTCAACACCAACTGGAGTTGAAGAGGATGGAGACTGAATTGGAGATCCGGAGACTAGAGAAAGGGAGTGGTCCTACACCCTCAACCTCATCAGGATCGCCAGTGACAGAACCACATCCTCACGTCTCCCACCTTAATTCAGGAGCTATGTCATTTCCGCTGGAACCCTTCAATGAACAGACTGACCACATCGAAGGATTTTTATCACGCTTCGAGGCAATGGCTGTCAGCTGTGGGCTTGAAGAAGGGAGATGGGCGACGAAGTTAGCGCAAGGCTTTAAGATCTACCGCTTATGACGTGTTCTCCCGCCTCACTCGTGAGAAGCAGCAGAACTACGCAACACTAAAGACGGCACTCTTGAGCCGATTCGAAGTGGACGGAGATTCTTACAAAGCTCGATTCAAAGCCGCAAGGAAGGAACCGGGTGAGAGTTACGCGCAACTAGTTGAAAGACTGAAGTCATACATACAAAGATGGGCTTGCTTAGGAGGATTTGAGGAAAGTTTTGAAGGACTCCGTGAAATGATCATCATTGATCAGATCAAGGGGAAAATGCAGAATGAAATGAAGGCATTCTTAACCCAAAACGGGGCTGACTGCCTAGAAACTATAATCATCCTGGCAGAGAGATTTGAAAAATCTCAGAAGGAGATGGGAGGTAAGGGACGTTCGAACAACACCCCCTCTCAAGATAAAACTCCCAAGCCAAAAGAGGGTGAAAACACTTTAGCCACCAAGAAAAATGGGAAATCCCAGAAAAACACTCAAAACACAGCCCAAACAGCGCCGAAGGAGGACAAACCATTCTGTACCCATTGCAAAATTAGAGGTCACACATTTCAGAATTGCAGGAAGAAGCCACCTCCACACACAGCGGCCTGTTTGGCCAACCGAAAAGAGAAAAAAGTGAGCACTGGTGAAACGTCCAAACAGACACCTCATCAAGACACATCATCTCGTATTCCGGTTGTAGAATCCATCTTGCTAAATGGATTCAAAACGACCTGTTTATATGATACTGGATTATCGTATGACTGTGTTGTTTCATCATCCTTAGTTCACCCTGAACAGGTGACAGAGGAAATAGTGGAATTACAGGGACCACTGAAGAGTTCAACAAATATGTCTCTTCCAGTGGCAAAAGTGAACATAGCCTCGCGGTATGTCACTGGGACAATCAAGGCAGCAGTCTTGGACGATCCGAATATATCCTGTAATCCTCGGCTGTAGATTTATCGTTCTAGGAGAACCTGTTCAACCTGTGGCGATGGCGACCATGACCACTCGATCCCAGGCGACAAAAGACTCCAGAAACAACTACGCCAATCCCTCGAACGGAGGAACTGAAGAGGGCACAAGAAGCCGACAGCACCTTGGATCCCTTCTTCAGAAAACTACCAAAATCACATTTACCTCTACGTAAAGGTGATCTGTTCATGAAGTCAGCACTTCTTTACAGAAAAGCAGGACGAGCTGGACAAGAGTTTAATCAACTTGTTGTACCAACTCAATACAGGACTCAGATCTTGGAAATGGGTCATAGTCTACCATTCAGTGGGCATATGGGTATCAACGCTACTACACAGCGGATTGCTAACTCACTACTTTTGGCCAGGGATGAACTCAGACATACAACGGTTTGTAAAATCATGCCCACAGTGTCAGAAAGTATCACCAAAACACCGGACACCACCGGCAATGTTGGGTGAATCGCCAATCACTGGAATTCCATTTGAGAAAGTGGCTGTAGACATAGTCGGACCTCTCTCAGCAACGAAGAGGCGAAACCGATTCATATTAACGCTTGTGGACACAACAACCATGTGGGCCGAAGCAGTTCCTATGCCCAGCTGTGACTCCAAACACGTCGCTGATGCATTATTAGGAATATTCACACGTCTAGGATTCCCACAAAGGATCTTGACGGACAACGGTTCACAGTTTCGTGGTAAGCTCATGGAAGAGACCTTCAGACTTTTTCATGCACGCCATATCTTCAGTTCACCATATCACCCTCAGTCAAATGGACTTGTGGAAAGGTGGAACGGTACATTGATTAGTATCCTGCGCAAAATTGCCCAGGAGAAGACAGAGGATTGGGACTTGTATTTACCCGCAGCTTTATTCGCTTACAGGGAAGTACCCCATCACTCAACAGGTTTTGCTCCAGCCACACTGTTGTTTGGACGACCGATCAAAGGACCACTGGAGGCGTTACTTCGAACCTGGACCGATAATACTACAGATGATACAGTCGTGACTGCATCTACATATGTTGCCGAGTTGAAAAATCGTTTACAACACAGTTGGAAACAAGCGAATGTCAATCTACGTCAAGCCAGACGAAGAATTGCTCGTAATTTCAACCGCAAGGCAAAGGATAGAGAGTTAGAGGTAGGAGAGAAGGTGATGTTGCTGCTTCCAACCAGTCAGAATAAGCTGCAAATCGGATGGAGAGGACCTTATGTAGTGACGGAGAAGATCTCACGTACCAACTACAGAATTTCAGTCAAAGGCAAGATGAAAGTATTTCACATAAACCTCTTGAAGAAGTTTCATGAAAGACCCTCAACCACCGAACCTGCACATCTGATGGCCATGAGTGTGGCTACTGAAGTCGAAGAAGGATCAACAATGGGAGTCGAGTACCCACTGCAAGCCAAAGAGACCTTTAAGGATGTGGAAATCAATCCCAACTTAACAAAGGATCAGCAAAAGCAGATTAGGGAACTTATGGCAAAATATGCAGAAGTACTTACTGATAAGCCAGGAAGAACTGATTTGGAGGAATTTGACATGAAGTTAAATGACACAGTGCCTGTGCGAGTCAAGACTTACCCAGTTCCTTATGCAAAGCAAAAGACTTTAGAGGAAGAAATACAACAGCTGCTCACCGCAGGGATAATCTCACCATCTGAATCACCTTACAGTGCTAGCGTCGTCTTATTGAGAAAGCCAAGTGGAGAACATAGATTGTGCATCGATTATCGACAGCTCAATGCCATTACTGAATTCCAAGCAGAACCTCTGCCTGATCAGAATAAACTCTTCACAGCACTCAACCGAGCTAAGTACTTTACTAGGATTGATCTCAGTAAGGGATATTATCAGATTCCTGTAAAACCGGAAGTTAGACCATGGTTAGCTTTCAGCACGCCTGGAGGACACTATGAGTTCAACGTTCTTCCATTCGGATTAAGTAATGCTCCCAGCGTTTTTACACGTATGATGAGAAAATTACTTGACCCACTACAGCATCCAGACATCAGTCACTTCATGGATGACATCCTGATCGCAACTGAAACATTTGAAGAGCATGTAGAAACACTGCATCTTTTGTTCAGGCGCCTCAGAGAAACTGGATTGACGGCTAGACCAAAGAAGTGTCAAATAGGATTCCAAGAATTGGACTTTCTAGGTCATAAGATATCTCATGGACTGATAACTCCACAAGAGGGAAATGTGGACAAACTCCAGAGAGCACCTCGTCCAAAAACAAAGAAGGATGTAAGATCATTTGTATCCTTATGTGGATTCTATCAAAGATACATCAAGGACTTCAACACTCTGTCAGCACCTTTAACGGATCTTACCAAAAAGGGGAAACCAGAGAAAGTCACTTGGTCAGCTGACTGTGAGAGAGCTTTCACAGCACTAAAGCAGGCATTAACTGCTCATCCAGTCTTACATCTACCAGACCTCGACCAACCATTCGTGCTGCCCACCGATGCCAGTAACATAGGAATTGGGGCAACGTTGTTGCAGAGAAAGGGAGATGTACCATCAGAGCTATTCCCTGTAGCCTATGCTAGCAGGAAATTAAATGCAGCAGAGAGAAATTACAGTACTATCGAGAGAGAATGTCTTGCGCTCGTATGGAGTGTACAGAAATTTCAAGCATACCTATATGGCAAACACTTCACAGTGCAATGTGACCATCAACCACTCATGTTTCTCGCAGCATCTAAGACTCTGAATGCCCGACTTATGAGGTGGTCGCTGCTTCTTCAACCTTACTCGTTCCAGGTTGAATACGTTCCTGGGAAAATGAATGTGGGAGCGGACTTCCTGAGTCGACACCCAGTGCCTGATGAACCAGGTCAATCAGATGCAGAAGAGAATACAAGGGAGGAAAAATGGGAACAGCTTGATAACTGAAAATGTTGGAAACATAGTTCCATACCGTAGAACAATCTGGGGTGGGGCCATGTGGCATAATCGCTAACCACCATTATTCAGTTGACAAGAATTCAAGCCAAGAAGAGGAGAAAATATAAAACAATGGACTTTACTAACGCAAACTGAAACCAAACCTTTAAAACTTAATGCAACATCAAAACTGGAACTGGAACAAGTGACAGATGACGTCAATTCTAGGAAACATTTCATCTGCCCAAACTCAGGAGATCATTGGATAAACAGGACACGTGACAACGCCTCTATTCGGAAACCCGCGTAGAATATGTTAATCGCGCACTCTTCCTAAAACATGCCTGATGAACAGACGTGAAAGCTAGTGTGACCAAATTTTCAAATAGGGACGGCAGAATGTCTGGATCCGAGGTAAGCTTGTTAATCCTTAGATTGAACTGATGACCAGATGTATCAAGTCAAGTAATGGTATCCAGTGTTTGTAATGTCAATTGAAATATATTATTATACATTAAAACCTCTGAAGTGAAAAATGTTTGACTGTTCGATTCTGACGACGCAGAGCCGTTTCCCGGGCAAACTGACAATCTAATACTCTTTTCGAATACTGCAATCTCTGATATTCTTAAAGATAGTTATTAACTTTAAGAAGTGCATAATAATACTACATTCTATTCTAGACAACTGTACGAAGTGATGATTCTAAAGCAATCTTGTGCATTTCAGCAGAAACACTGCTTAAATTACTATCACTATCTACAGCTCATAAGACAGTTCGTGTACTAGAATAAGTGCCTTGTTCTAAAACAGACTTATCTATGTCTATTTTCAATCTAGAAAGCTGAAAGAGAAATCAAATCTTCCTTTCTGCCTTCATCTATTGAATAAATAGGGTTTGATGGAATAAATATTTATATTTATGTCAAATTTTAATTAGATAAGGGCACTTATGAACTGCATTACATCAGAAAAGTTGTGCTTCGCGGAACTCCACCACCAGAAGTTGACTTAACTCATTACTCAACATAACTTAACAACACAACCACACCACTCAACACTCAACACCACAACAACAACAGATAATGGGAGAGGAGTTATTATACAAAGAAGAAGAAGAAGTTGGTTAATTGGGAAAACACAGAGAATCATTTATACACACTACAAACCCAATTGAGTGATAGAAATGTTATAAATGTATGTCATTTATTTACATGCATCTTGACACTTCCTCACTCTTGTCACTGTCTTACTGTACACGTCTCACTGACCCCAGGTCCAATGAGAACTTACATACAGCAGGAACCAGTTGATACAAGGCGTACACAGTGTGATAAACTCTGACCACCCCAAATTAACCCAACACTAGATTAGAGAAAAGAAGAGAGGGAGGGGGGAGAACTAGTTCCTACTTCAGGAATTTAGGTTTTTTTCCGACCTACTTTTAGAATATTGTATTGGGAAGATTGTATATGTTTATGTGAATCTTACACAGTGAAATCTTGGTGGCAACCCATTGACAATCAATGGGCATCCAACTGGCCAACAACTAAACCAGACCACAGAGAGAAAGAGATGAACCGCACTTAAGATGGAGGATAACTTGGCCATGAGCAGAGTATGGGGAGGCCTTCAGAGGAGCTACACGGGCAGACCTGAAGCGGATCTATCAGTCAATGGACCCAGGCCTATCCTAATCCTCCATATCATAAGGGTATCACTTTTCTTAGAAAGAAAACACACAACACTCAGTTTTCAAGAACTGATACTAAATATAGATTCATCATCTTCACACTTAACATGTACAACATTCAAATGTATACCATGCTTCAACTCTTATTGACATCTCATGTATTGATGCTTGTTTGTTGATGGTCTGTGACATTGGTCCTATATGCATTTTTCTAATTATCTTGTATAAACCAACATAGAAAATGAATAACAGGCCAGAAGACACAGGCCCATTCAATAAATAATTAACTGTCACTGATCTTATGTTGATTATTGGTTCAACCTATCTGTGATTCACCATCTTATGTGTGTACACCAAGTTGTCAAGATCTATTGTGATTGGTTATGTGTTTAATTGTTTAAAACAAATTAACTCATGAAGGAATATGTAATTGGGAGAGACTCAAGGTCTATCAACTGCTCAACATCCATGCTTTCTTAATATAAATCAGGCTGAGAGAATTCTCCAGACTTTCCTCAGATTTGATAAACAAAAAGGGGGGCTCAAGAGCTAAAGAATCCTTGGAGAAGGGGCAGAATCCCAGTTAGTATTTATTATTTTCACCAGGGCCATAATCTATATCTCCTAGACTAAATTAAATAAGACGAGGCCTGCAGATAACTCGAGGGTCATATTCTGGGGTTATTGAAGACAGAAGAGGATGGGGCCCAACTTCTTTGATTAGAAATGGGGCATGCACCAAAGTGATTTCCCACTCCCTTCAGAATATATGACAATCACATTAAGCCGGGAGTGCACGGAGTGGCCAGCAGGGGCCAAGGAAGTGGAAATCCAGCAACTAATTCAGGACAATGCTCACTCGGGTGATGTGATTATCTACACAGATGGTTCGGTGTCAAGAGGGTGAGAGAAGTGGCTGGGGGTTCATAGCCAAAGCTAATGGTCGATGTTTGGGGCAGGAAAGCCTGGCATATGTGTTACAGTCTTAGATCTCTAGGGGATCTGAACTCGGGCTCAAACAGGCAACAATAACTCCGTTAAATATAATATAGCAACATTTATTGAACTTAGGTATACAGTGCGTTGGCGCAGTGGGTTTAACAAGCCCGCACTGATGAGTTGCATATCACATCGGTTTAACATCACACATGATTATAACAAACATTCTAAGCAAACTAACTAGCATATGTCTATGACCCTAAATACACATGGGTCTGAACTATTAAGTCCCTCTCAGGCAGGCCCTGTTGCCTCTACGATGTCCCGTCTGTCTCTGCCGGTTCACACGTGTCGCAATCCGACACGGGTGGTAACTCTGTCCGAGTTCCTCGTGGACCTCGCAATAGGCGGGCCACATCAGTGTCCACGGGACAGTGGACTCACTGACCAGTCCTTCGAGAAGGCTCTGGATTACTCTGGCCTTCGAGTGTCTTACTTCTTTCCCTTGGGCGGGAGTTGTAGCCCTTCGCCAGTGTATATTAACTTATGTTGGTTTACCGTATAATGTGAGGCTGTGACAGGATTCCCCCTCTCCCCCCTGATTTGATGGGTTGTTATAAGGTAATTAGTTCTGTACTAATTCTGTCACAGAATCACATAAAGTCGGTGTTTGTAGTTGGTGGACAGTAACTTGGTAACCCACATATTGGCATCAACACTCATGTATTCTCCCATACACCACTTCTCTGATTTGCTGAAGAGGTCTCTCTCTCCTGTGTCCTTAAAAAATGCTTATCTGACCGAAGTTACGTGACGTTTCCTAGTTGTTTCTACAACCCGTCCTTCTCAAAGTATCCCACTGATACCAAGATAATTAACCTCTGTGTTAGAGAGGATTAACAAGACAAAAGTCTTGGCTAATTAAGTACACTTGCAAATCTTGTTCTGTGTGTGCATTTCAATACACTTTTACTCTCGTATGTTGTATAATGCTGAATATGTAGTTACGCTGTTATTTTATCCCATCTGAGTACATGTGTCCCTGTTGGCTTGTTAGTGTGTTGACTAATAAGTTGCTGCTTCTAATAAAGTGACTGTATTTTAATTGATAGTGTTCAGTTTTGAGTTTTGTGTAGAGTGTGTGCTGCGTGTGTGGCTTATCTCCAAGCGTCACGAGTTGGGATATCCTTAATCATGAATTACCCCAATGTGTGTAATGCATGATCAGGCATTCCAAGCAGTGGTGCTTAGATGTAGTATCCTAAATACTAAACATGCATTAACAATTTAGACAAGTAATACAATTTACATGAAAGACGCAGACAAATTAAAATAAATACGTTTTGCGTACAATTTGTCCGCTCAGTATATCGCTCTCTCATTTAATTCATTCACCCTGTCATTCACACATCTTTCATTCAAAATAGTATTTGGTTAAAATATCTAAGTAAAGTTGAGGTAAGTGTTATTGCCCTTAGAAAAAAATGGAATAGGCGATATGTTCCCTTTAAGATAATACGTACTTTTTGTACGATGACTCAAAAATGGTTTATAATTTACATAGAGAAAATTGCATAGGAAGAATATTTCACCTATGAGTGGAAATACCTGTAATATTATGGTAGAAAATGTACAAATTAAAGGTTGACATATTTTATATCCATAATTCAATACAAATATAATACATATTCAATACTAAATTAATTAATTAACTAAGTAACTAAATCCAACGATGATGTGCGCGTTGTCCTCCTGTTGTCAGTGTGTCGTGCCATGAATGTTAACAGTTAGTATGGCTGTCTCTTGAGTGTTGTAATCGACGTAGTTCTCTTTTGGCTGTTTGCAAAGTCTCTTAGCAACAGCAAGTATGGAATGTTCTCAATGTCGAGTATGAAGTGTTCTTAATGCTTTCATGATCAATGTCAGTTCACTGGTTGAATTCATTTCACACATAATGTCTCTCGCTCGGATTGTTCCTAGAGCTTTGGTACTTGGTAGTATAGTTCTTAAAGTTTCATGTTTGGGTGTTATACGTAACCTATTCACTGGGGTGTTATTACTTTTAAATGAAAGTTCTCTAGCAGGTGTAGAGTTACACTGTTCTATGTCACAGAATAAAATATCACAGTTTCTGGTATGGCGAATGGTTAATGTGCCTAATGTTATTCTGATAGCGCATTCGTTTGCCGAGATAAAATATCAGCTATAATGTTATCGGTGCCTCTGATATGGCGGATTTCGAAGTCGAAATCTTGAAGAAGAAGACACCATATTTGTAAACGATGGTTTCTCGGAACACCTTGCTTAAGCACCAACAATGGCGAGTTATCGGTGAGCACAACAAAATGGGAACCTAAGAGGAACTTAGATAATCTGAGCATACAAAATAATAGACTTAATGCCTCCAATTCCACAGTAGAGTAATGGATCTCTGCCTTCTTCAGCTTACGGCTTACGTAGAGAATTGGGTGTCTCACTCCTTGCACTTCTTGCATTAAACATCCGCCAATTGCGATAGCACTCGAATCTGTGGTCAAAATAAAGGGTAAATCTATGTTTGGTAATCGTAATACTGGTGGATTAGAAAAAATGCATTTCAATCTGCATATTGCATCCTCCAAGCGGGTACTTTTACAAAATGTGTCTCTCTATGTCTGTCTCTCTCTCGCTCTCCTCTCTCTCGCTCTCTCTCCCTCTCTCTCTTCTTGCATGTCCACATACACTAGCATTTTGTCAGTTGAAGTGTGTCTATGTAAGTACGCGTGTTCCTACACACCAGTCCACCCAGACCAACAACACAATGGGGTCGTGGTCAATTTTACACGCCTCCTACCCCGCCCCCTTCTTTCTATGTGCTCACTGTACCGTAACATCCAGCACCGTTATAAAAATACACCTGAGATTTCCGTAAACATTCACAGGTCCGTACGTGAGGTGAGTATACAGTTTTTTTCTCTATAAACAGTTTTTCTATTAAACATTTTCTTCGACTAACATTCTTTTCAATTAACATTTTGTCAATTCTCGTTTCCTCTTCATTGCTTCCATTTTCCCATGCATTTGTTCCTCTCGTCCTGTCATCACCTTCTAATGTAGTCACAGGAGTTCTCCTTGACTGTATGTTGTGTTTGTGAATGTGTTTGTTTGCTGATGAAGGCTAACCGCCGCAACGTTCTGTATGTGTCGTAACTCTGTTATGTAAAGCTGCACTACTTTGTGTCATTATATATTGTTTATGACCAAGGAAGTCTATTTGTCTATCGCCTATTTCAACCTTGGAAGGTTTGATAGTAAGTCCAAAAAGAAAGATTTGGTTAAAGACTTGTTGGAGTGTAAGTAAGTGAGAAGTCATGTTAGAAGAATGAATGCGTATATCATCAATATAAGCTTGCACGTCCTTAATGCCGTGCAATAACAATCTAGTTAACCTAACAAATGTGGCGGGAGCGTTCTTGAGACCAAATGGAAGGTATCTCCATTCGTACAAACCAAGAGGTGTAGCGAATGCTATTATATGTCTAGAAGAAGGGTGTAGTGGTACTTGCCAATAACCTTTTGCTAAATCAACCTTCGAAAATAAAGATGATTGAGACATATTCAAAATGAGGTCTTCACAGCTGTTCATTGGCTCCGCATCTGTTGTGGTTATCGTATTAAACCTTCTATAGTCTATGCACAAACGGATTGTTTGGTCCTTCTTTTTCACGAGGACAATCGGTGAAGAATATTGAGACATAGATTTCTGAATTATTCTATTTTTCTCTAAATCCAAAATTTCTTTGTCTAAATTTGCTCTATAATGCAGAGGAATAGAATATGGTCTACATTAGACCGGTGTCAGATCTGTCAATACAATTGAATGTGTTATTTTGTCAGTCCGTCCAGGTTTGTTAGAGAAGATAGATTTATAATCGTTAAGGAGAGACAAAATGTCTTGTCGCTGCTGTTGTGTCAAAGTGTCAGAGATTTGTATGTCCTTTATACTACCGTCGTCATTCATAATTGGTACTGGAATTTCAGTATTGTCTACGTCTGTCTGATTTATTACAGATGCTACTGTTTGTAAATTGTCCTCAATGTCATTGTCGTCGTCGTCGAGATTAATCGTTGTCAATATGTCGTCTTTGTTGTCGTAAGAGTGCGTCGTTAACGATACTTCGTTTGTCGAGGTGTCATTCAGTTGGGTAATTGTCGTTTCGTTTCTGTCATCAGTTGGCTGCGTCTCGTGTCACTGTCCTCTCTAGCATAGTATGGTTTTAACATATTTACATGGAATATTTTCAACTTTCCATTCAAAGAAATTTCGTAATCAACTTCCGAAATTCTTCTCACAATTTTAAATGGTCCCTGCCAAGAGGTTGATAGTAAATCTCTCTTGTCAGGTAGCAATAGTAAAATATCCTGATCTGGTTTTAATACAATTGTTTTTGCACCTTTGTTGGCGTACTGCCTGTACCTAAAACCTTTCTCCTGTAATGATGTTCTGGCCAGTATACAAGATCGTATGATTTTGTCTCTGGTGTCAGTGACTAAATCATAGGTGGAAATTGGTAGTTGGATATTTACAGGTTGTGATATGATATCTTTGTAAATCGTGAGAGGTCCTCTTGGGTTCGCTCCATATATCAATTCGAAAGGAGAGAACCCTGTGCTTGATTGTGGGACTTCTCTATATGCGAACAGCACCGTTGGGAGAAGTATATCCCAATCGGCTGGATTTTCAGCTGTCACTGTGGATAGCATATGTTTCAGGTCCCCATTTAGTTTCTCGCAGATACCATTTGCGGCCGGTCGATAGGGACTGGTGAAACATTGCTTTATGCCTAGTAACTTAGTTACCGATTGAGTGGCATGCGATATGAACTGGGTTCCCCTATCTGAAATTATTTTCTCCGGGAAGCCAAAACGGGAGAATATATTTACCAATACGTCCGTCACATCCTTAGAGGAGATAGATTTTAATGGAATCATTTCTGGCCATCTCGTACATAGATCAATAAGAGTAAAAATATATCTATTCCCTTTGCTTGAGATGTGGTTTAACGGGCCTACTAGATCAACTGCCACGATTTGAAATGGCCTTGAGGCAGTTGTGGTTGACTGAATTTCTGCTGTAGGGTTTTTTCCCTTTTTAACCAGTTTCTGACATATATCACATGATCTACAATAGGTTTTTATGTCTTGGCAAAATTTTGGCCAATAAAATTGGGTCAGGACCCTGGCTCTAGTCTTTTCGTAACCCATATGACCTCCGAAAGGTGAATCATGGGCTATCTTTAGTACTTTCTCACGATGTGATTGAGGTAGCACTACTTGCTGTATCGTGGTCTGATCTTTGGTGTATAATCTAGTCAGAATATTGTTCTTTACTCTAAATGTCCACGACGCATTTTTAGTTAATTTTGGTTTAAGTCCTACTAACCTAAAATATTGTGAAAGTGTAGGATCTGCTTTCTGTTCTTCTCCAAAATTAGTGATGGTAGTGTTTGGTAATACAATTTCTAGTGACTCCTGCAGTTGGTCGGTGTGGGTTTTGTGAGTTGTCTGTCGTGTTATTGCATTCGTGTATTGTGTGTGTTGTTGCACATCTACAGGCTTGGTAATTTGTGGATCGCTAGCCTCCTCAGTTCGAGGTTTTAAGTTGGTCGTATTTCTGAGAGATTCAACTGCCCCTGCATTATGCACCTCGGTGAATTCTTTTTGAATTACTTCATTGGTTGTCTCCCTTGTGCTTTTGGCAGTTTGAGACAAGCACGAGTGGTGTTTCTCTTTAGAATCGCTGTTTGGGTTCTGGATACCGTTTTTTCTGCTCCCAATCTCTGATTTCCTTTTCAGAGCAAGATCGTATGTTGGGCAGATTCCCAAGTATAATTTCAGCGACAGGATTTTCGAGTACTGCGCACAATACTCGTCCTGATATGAAAGGTGTGCGAATTTCGACAAGAGCAAGGGGGTATTTTTCGATTGGTGCCTGCGAATGTGCGACAAGTTACGTGTTTGTGTGTGTAGTCTTTAGTCGTTGACTAATGTTTTCTTAATTCCACATAGCGTTGCGCCGGAATCGCGGATTAATGTGCACTTTTTGTTGTTTACAAACCCTGTTGAGAAATTTAGCTTGCCTGTAGATGACAAGGCAGCGTTGGCCATTTCATTAGAAATAGGGATCGTGTGGCCACATAGCAATGTTGTGTCAAGTTGGAATTTCCTGCAGGTGTTACATTTGTTGTCTGTAATGGTGTCAATGATTTGCACTGCATTCCCTAGCTCACTCAAACTTTCATTCTGATTGTCACACTCATTCAATTGTTCAATATCTTCATCTGAGGAAGTATCAACTAGTGCAGCATTAGCCTGCTTCATTATCTTACGCCCTTCACAAAAGCGTGAATAGTGCCCAAAGCTGGAGCAAAAATAGCATTTGACCGCTCTCTGATAAGCATTTCTCTTGTTCTTTTGCTTCTCCACTATCATTTGGAGATGATGTGGATAATTAGGTGATTTGTCGCACATCGCGTACTCTTCGTGTGTCAGATGACAATATTGACACTTAACTGGCTTCCTGACATTCGAGCGTGGTTTAAACTTGTTTTCAGTTGGTTTCGAGTATCTAGTGTTTACAACTGCTGCTGTTTCGTTTTGACTTAGGTTTAATTGGAAAATATCTCTGTTCGCTGTGAAAAATGCGTTCCCCTTGGTCTCTATTTCTTGGATACTCTTACAGTCCATTTGTTTCAAATACTTAGCAAAAGGTGTTGGGATTGTACTAACTATTTTGTCAATAATAATGAGTTCTTTTAGTTTGTCATGGTTGTTGTTAGTTTTAGCTGAGTTAATCCACTTTGTGCAAACATCCTGAACTGTAGACACGTAGTCAATGAAGGTTTTGTTAGGTTGTGGGGATAATTTTGCGAACTGTTGTTGGTAGCCTGCTGTATCTAATGAGAAATGTTGGAGAATGCGTTGCTTTAAATAACCATAATCTTTTCTCAGCTCCTGTGGAACTGTCTCTATTACTGTTAAGGGTTCCAGAGCTAAGTTTCTCATTAAAATAAATGACCAATCTGATTTTTCGACCTTATGGTAGGACATTAGACATTCAAAATTTTCCAGGTATGCACTGATAGAATCTCTTGAGCAAAATGCTTTCACGAGGCCTTTATACTTGTAATATTTTTGTTCCTCCTCCTTACTTCTCAGTTTATTTACAGATATTTCTACGTTGGAATCAATCTCCATTTGCTTTAGTCTTATTTGTGTATCGGCATTCAATTGGGCTAGTTTGGCCGCCGCCTTAAGCTCCATTTGTTTCTCTTGAGCCTGCAATTGCATTTTCTTTTCTTCTGCCTGCACTTGCATTTTCTTTTCTTCTGCCTCTATTTGCCTCTGTTTTTCTTCCCGTTCTATCGCCCTTTCTTCACGGGCAATGTTCTCTGCGTGTGTCTTCTGTGCCCATTCTGACAGTTTTTCTTCTTTATAACCTAATTTCATACCTAACTCAATACATTTTTCTAACGTAGACATCTTGTCTTTTACTTGTTGGTAATTTTAATGAAGTTAAATCCCTTAGACAAATGTTGGGTAGTAGAAAAGTTAGTTATCTCCCTTAATGTTTACATGAGCGAATACAAATGCAAAGTTTTGTTGGTTACAAGGTTATGAATATACATACAAATCAATGCAAAACAATAATGTTACATGGATGGAGGATGGTAAGTACCGCTTAGGGTTGCAATGGGCATGATATGAAACTTATCTTATATTCCCTGAACTTGCGAATGTAGTCTCGTTCTCTCGCCACTGTTGGAAGATAGGTTACATACACCACAATTCGCGGAACAATCTGCTTGTAGAATCGAAAAAAAATTAGTAACAGTCAAATGTCACAGTCATGTCAAATTTTATAGTATTAACATCATTGGGAGTTTATCTGCAGAGGGACTAATACTAGTTCATTTCTAGATAGCTGCAAAGTTATTTAAACATGTTCAGTAATAAATTTGATATCATTTACTTAATTTTTTTACTTGGCAATCAATAGCCGTCTGAACGTAAAGCTTGTGCCAAAACCGGAGCTTGGCCCCCAAAAAGCCTGTCAACGTGTTGGATCTCTAGGGGATCTGAACTCGGGCTCAAACAGGCAACAATAACTCCGTTAAATATAATATAGCAACATTTATTGAACTTAGGTATACAGTGCGTTGGCGCAGTGGGTTTAACAAGCCCGCACTGATGAGTTGCATATCACAGCGGTTTAACATCACACATGATTATAACAAACATTCTAAGCAAACTATCTAGCATATGTCTATGACCCTAAATACACATGGGTCTGAACTATTAAGTCCCTCTCAGGCAGGCCCTGTTGCCTCTACGATGTCCCGTCTGTCTCTGCCGGTTCACACGTGTCGCAATCCGACACGGGTGGTAACTCTGTCCGAGTTCCTCGTGGACCTCGCAATAGGCGGGCCACATCAGTGTCCACGGGACAGTGAACTCACTGACCAGTCCTTCGAGAAGGCTCTGGATTACTCTGGCCTTCGAGTGTCTTACTTCTTTCCCTTGGGCGGGAGTTGTAGCCCTTCGCCAGTGTATATTAACTTATGTTGGTTTACCATATAATGTGAGGCTGTGATAATATAATACCACAACATCCATCTTAAGAATGGAGGTGGAGGCAGTCACTGCGGCTCTCTGCTGGATGGAGAATACGACACACACACACACACACACACACACACACACACACACACACACATTGTGATTGTAACTGACTCAGAAAGCATGCTGACGAGGGTGAGAACGGGCAGGCTTCGTGCGGAGTGGCTTGCTTCGCTTCGGAGGTCACGGGTGATAAACATAGCCTGGATCTTTTCTCCGGGGCATGCCGGTGTGCTGGGAAATGAACAGGCGGACAGACTGGCTGGCTCTGCAGAACTTGGTGGAGTATTGATACATGACAAGGCAGATGTAGTTGCGGCATTGTGGGAGCACGTGCACACCTCGGAGGAGTAAATGGATTACCATGGTCTGGCAAGAATGAGACAGCGAGGAATGACGAGAGGATCTGGTCGACGCTCAACGCTCAGAGGAAAGGCGAGACGGACTTATAATCAGATTTCTACTGGTACTATTAGTGTTGGAACTCTTCGCTGGCTACTGAGGATGGGGACGGAGCACTTATGGGAATGTCCCGAATGCTGTGATGTCGATTCTTAAATCAATCAATCCCCCTCTGCCGTGCGTCCACCTTGACGAGGGAGAGGGGCTTGCGCGTTCCAATGACCCCAAGAGCTATGCAGACGGTAGCACAGCTACTGGTAGGGTCACCCATGTCGGACACGTCAAGGGAGAGGGACCAGACGAAGCGACGCACAAACCTGCTGCCTTGTAGGTAGACTGGGGACAGTCAAAGGCTAGGGAAAGCATCCCGAAAAATGCTTGTCGAAATCGGATGTAATGAGCCACAGGCTTGACAAAGCAGTGCAACGTAACTTTATTATTTCATGATGCCACAGATGAAAATTAATCGTTATGGTGCTAATCCCGTGAAGTCCCATCAGGCGGTGATAGTGCCGGGCCCCCTGCCTCGAGGGGGTCCACCCATGACTACTGGTGGTCACCTTCCCCTGTGCTGTGGAGTCAAGGCACAGAGGAGTAGGTTAAGAGCTATTGACCAAATACCCCGGACACTCAACATACTACAGTGGAATGCCGAAGGAGTTTATAACAAGAAAGTCTCCTTAACAAAGCGTCTTCATAAATATAGAATAGATGTGGCATGCATTCAAGAGACACACCTCAACGCCAATCACAAATTCTCAGTCAGAGGATATCAGGCCACACGTTTCGACCGCGAAGGACACAAAGGAGGAGTTCTAATACTTACACAAACTATAATACCTTGCAGCGAAGTATCTGTGATCTCTGACAACCAAACGGAAATTATAGGTGTTGACATAATGATAAAGGATGTGAAAATAAGAATTTACAATCTGTATAGCCCGGCAGATAAGGATTTTACACTCTCAAACATGAAAATAACTGACACAAATTGCATTATTGTCGGAGACTTTAATAGCCGTTCAGAAAGATGGGATTCCCAGATACTGACAGAAGAGGAGATGAAGTGGAGGATTGGGAAATAGACTCAAATCTCCATCTACTCAACAAAGCGGATGACACACCGAGCTTCTACTCCAGAAGATGGATTACCACTTCTACTCCAGACTTAGCTTTCTGCACAGGAGACATCCTCCACAAAATCGATCGTCATGTGCTTGATCAATTAGCAGGTAGTGACCACAGACCAATCAAGCTTGTAATGAATATGGAGTATGTTCCACAGGAGCAAAAGCCTTTGCCCCGTTGGAATTACAAACGAGCAGATTGGGACAGATTTGCCATACTAACAGACAAATATTGTGAAAACATAAATACACGATATGGCAACATGAAGCAAATGGTGGAAAGTCTAAACAGAGCAATAATACAGGCGGCCACTGAGTCTATTCCAAGAGGAGCGAGGAAAAATTACAAACCATACTGGACTGAAGAACTACAAATTTTGGAGGACAAAGTTGAAGATGCCAGGAAGACCGCAGAGAGAGAACAAACAACTGAAGCGAACATCTCTCTCAAAGCCATCTCAGCAAAATATAAAAGAACAGTAAATCAAACAACAAGAGATTGTTGGAGGGAAAAAACAGAAAACCTGAATTTTGACAGGGATGGAAACAAACTATGGAAACTAGTGAAAGCCATGAACAATGAAGGACCTAGAAACAAACAAATAACAATTAAACAAGGAAATGCCTTGCTTACAGGAAAGAAGGCTGCAAATGCACTAATGGAACACTATGCCAGTGCAAACCACATTGATATTACAACTGAACAGAAGAAAGCAATCAAAGATAAACAGATACATCATAGTAATACAGAGACAGCAGCAGAATCTATGATGGCAAATCTAACAATGGAAGAAATGGAACAGGCAATGAATACCCTAAAAAAGAAGACATCACCAGGAAAGGATGGAATCACAAATGAAATGCTAATAGGACTAGGCACTAAGGCAAAAAAGAAACTACTAGCAGTCCTAAATTACAGCTGGAAGAGAGGAATAGTCCCACAGGCATGGAAGGAAGCTATACTAATACCAGTCCCAAAGAAAGGAAAATACCTGTAAGAACCAAATAGCTATCGACCTATCAGTCTACTTAGCTGTGTAGGAAAATTAATGATACGCATTATCAATGGCAGGCTAACATGGCATCTGGAAGAAAACCAACTCTTAACACCACACCAAGCAGGATTCAGAAAGTACAGATCAACTGAAGATCATATAACCTATATAGCTCAGGAAATAGATGATGCCTTCCAAGAGAAAAAGCACACACTAGCGGTCTGGATAGATTTAGAAAAAGCATTTGATAAAGTATGGAAGGTAGGACTGCAAAAAATGCATGTTTGTGGGAAAATGTACAAATGGATCAGCCACTACCTTGAGAACAGAATTGCCAGGACAAAAGTACAAGGACAAACCAGAAAATGATGCTGTTGGAGCAAGGTGTCCCCCAAGGAATGCGAATCATAACTGGAAGCCTTAAGACAACGCCTATTAATGAGCTAGAAAAGATCACTTGTTTACAACCAATGCAGGATAGAAGAGATAGCAGAGCCCAGCAACAAGCAGAAAAATTTAGAAGATTGACAGACCACCCTATGTATAAAAGGATTAATGGTTTAATGGATTAATGGAAGACTGAAGCGTAGCAACTTTGTAGAAACTGCACAACGAAAGATTAGGGCAGATCCTATACTTAACATATCAACAGTCAAACCCATTTATAATGCACACAAGTTCCCAGCTTGGAGACAGCAGCAACTGCTGAGATGATAGAAAACATTCCTGGTATTGAGAAAAAGAACACCCAGCATGAAACTGAAAGAAGAGAAATAACCCTAAACTACAAAAAAGAACACTACACAAGCAGCAATTGGACCCATGCATATACAGATGGATCAGCCACAAGTTTAATAGAGAATGGAGAAGGAGGAATTCTCCTAAATTTAAAAAATGGAGTGAAAAAAAAACACATTCAGTGGCAACTGGAAAATTTTCAAGTAACTTCAAAGCGGAGGTAGAGGCTCTGAAAACTGCAGCAGAAATGCTCTTGATGGAGGAAAATAAAGAGAAGCAAATAGCTATCTTCACAGATGCAAAGTCAGCTGTCTCAATACTGAAGAGCAATAACAGCACAGCACTAACTAACCTAAGAGCAGCACTCCATGGTCTATGCCAGAAATCCAAAAAAGTTGTAATACAGTGGATCCTGGAAATGAAGAGGCTGACAGACTAGCAAAAGAGGGCGGACGACTACCACAGCCTGACATAGACATAACCTATAATGAGGCAAAGAGGTTGATAAAAAGCACTTATAGAACCAAATGGGAATCAGAGCATCCAGGCCATCAGAAGGATGATGCATATTACAAACTCGACCGAAGAGAACAAGTAGCAATCTTCAGACTCCGCACAGGACATAACAGGCTGAAATACCACTTGTTCAATAAACTAAAGATAGGAGATACCGATGAATGTAATTGTAGAACTGGAAAAATGACAGCAAAACATTTGCTGCAGGATTGCCCAACGTATGCAGAACAGAGAAAGATATTTTGGCCCACACCTGCTTCATTTGAGGACAAGCTCTATGGAGATATCAACAAGCTCAAGTTGACCGCAGCTTACTTTAACTATATACAGGTTGACATTTAAAGGTGCATGAAGACCCAGAGGCATGAAATGGAATATTGCTTGGATAGCAAATCCATTACGTGGAAAGTCCGAATCAAAAGCCCATTGTGTGGGCTTCATAAAAGGTGGAAAAGTGTCGTAGTGGCATGAAATGGAATATTGCTTGGATAGCAAATCCATTACGTGGAAAGTCCGAATCAAAAGCCCACTCTGTGGGCTTCATAAAAGGTGGAAAAGTGTCCTAGTGGCACGAAATGGAATATTGCTTGGATAGCAAATCCATTACATGGAAAGTCCGAATCGAAAGCTCACTGTGTGGATGTCATCTGCAGACTGCATACTTCTGGTTTCCGGAAGAACAGCCTATGGTGAACGGAAGGCCCAATATACGGAAGTGAGGCTAAACAGCCATGTGCAGGACGTGACGATTCCTTGGGTGAGCCCAGTACCAGAGCGCTATGTATCGGCTCTGCAAGTATGGAAGCCTCCTTGGATGGCGGGGAATGCCCATGGTCTGCCCCTGCCTTCCCTTGAGGGCTGACCAGGATCTTTGGCTGTTCTATATGGACCAGCTGGGATGGGGGATAACACCACAACAGTGAGAGTCAAACGTCCTAAGAAACCCCCGGGAAGGTTAACCCGGTCACCAAATGCCCGCAGAAGTCGGATGTGTCGGCCTAACGGCGCAAGAACGCAGCTCTGCTGTAAACAGGCACAACGCAATCACATCCGAAAAAAAAAACTCCGGATGAACGAAGAAGAAGAAGAAGAAATTTCTCTTTTCTTGGTTTCCCTTGGAATACCAAGGTTTGGTCCCAGTGACATAAGATAACTTCACACGCCCTGGACAACAATATAATCTTGACGCGCCATCACTGTACTGTTTCAGTGGCGCTTCGTTGATATCTCTAGAGATGCTTAATCTTGATGTTGTAGACATCTCTCCCTCAACTTCTGATGGCCCTTGAGCCTTTCCATCTTGTACAGTCTATAATCGTTAGCTACTGAGACCGACCTTGCATAACACGACACTGGTATAGTGTTTCACACTCTATTTTATTAAAGCTATGCACTGTCGATAGCACAATCATTTGTTCCACAAAAGATTCACAAATCCTTAGTGCCTAAACATCAACTATTTTAAAAGAGCGGAACAATGTTAACCATGCTCTATTGACTCCGAACTAGGTCCGACTCTGACCATAGCTCTAGTTCAACTGCCCTTAAAGTGACGTTTTGTCCTCGCACAAAACGTCCAGATTGCTTTTCACGCGTTTGTGACCAATGTCGTGGTAGATCACTTCGCACGGTCTCCTCCTGTCGACCGCGCTTGCTACAACTCATGCCATGTTCCAGGCCTGTATCAACTGGGCCATGGCACACAGGATCTAAACATGAAAAAGACATTGAATTAGAAACATAATTAAACTCCTATTGAAACACAAGAAAAGCAGATGACTAGGTGTCACCGGTAGAGCTACGGCTCACCAATGGTACATATAAAGTTTATAGGTACCTTTGGTAATATAATATATCTCATAATAAGGTTTGCAAAATATATAAATAGGGCCGGCCTAAATAAACAGCCTAGAGCATAATTTTTCAACCGGAGTTCCGCGAGTGGCAGCTAGGGGTTCCGATGAAACAGACGGAAATCGCCTAAATGCAACATTTCTGCACATCTGGTTTATTACATAATGTAGGACAGACACTTGAATTATCGTTCAGAGTTCCTTGAGCAACTTAAACATTTGCGTATGGGTCTGCTCAAGCAGAAACGTTGAAAAACACTGGCCTAGAGACCATCTCGATAATCACTTTGACCGGGGAATTCTTCTGAGCTTGGGATAGTATTTTCGTAATAACACCAGGTTTCTATGGCATTTTTATGCTATGTTTGCTACTTTATTGTCTCTATTCACGCTAGAAGTTCACTTACCTATCACTGTCAAACAAAGAAATCCTTGTTGCATATCCATAAAATTGATGACTGGCAAAAAGAGGTAAATATTTATCTAGCATCGGACCTGTGTTGACATCTGGACGCATCTGGCGGAGGGAAAGATGCGTGTGGGTCTGTGTGTTGGCATTGAAACCATGGTAACGTCAGAGCGTAGGTGGCGCTACCACGAGCCGGGGAAGAACTTGGGATGGCGAGAAATAAGCAAACATTACAATAAACAAGAAAATCTAGATACAATAATTTATAATTGAAAATAGTAATTTTAAGACACATAGTAGCCAGGAGGTCTCCGCTCGTCTAAAAATCTCCAATAACTCTAAACATAATATTTACATTTAAATTGTATCACAACGTCTCGTGTTCCATATCAAGCAAGATCGAGTACCATTGGCGGGCCGGACGAAATGGCGTCGCGGGCTGGCCGTAGTTTGGTGATCCCTGGTCTAGATAGAGAATTCTTATTAATTGTATTACATGTGATGAAAAGCCCATATTCCTCATGATTTCCCAAAGTTTCTGATGTTGATGTTGTTTGAATAATCCACAAAATATGAGAATAGGTTTACATTACATTCTCTGCATTTTACTATTATTAAACACATGTTCAAAATGTGATCTCTTGTTCCTCTTCCTTGTCTAAATGCAGTTTGAACCACGTTAAATTTTTCTTCCATTTTCTTACGAAGTCTTCCCATTTTGATTTTTAGTAGAATTTTACTTGCATGACTGATCAGGGCAACAGTTCTATAGTTGGTGCATAATTTAATTTGCCCTTTTTGGTATTGGAATGAAGATAGCTCTTCCAAACTTTTGGCCATATACCATATTTCCATATCTTTTTACATAATGCGTGATAGATTTGTATGCTTTATTCTCCTCCCGCTTTAATTAGTTCAGCTGGTATCTCATCACATCCAGGTGATGTACCATTCCTCAGGTTCTTTATTGCCCATGCAATTTCATCTGAGGATCCAGGCTCTGTCTCTGCTGTCAATGGTTCATGTATCATATTCATATCCTCATTGTCAATTACATCATGCATTCCTGATTCTGTTAAGGTATTTCCCATCTTGTCACAGATAACATTCAGTTGAGTTTGAACATTTCTTGTCAGTAACTTCACTTCTTTGAACATTTCTTAATCTCTTCCAGTCTTATGATATTGCTCTATTCAGGTATAGCAATCTTGTATATATTGATTTTTGTCTTTTCATGTGTTCTTTCTTATTTCTCGAGTTAAGTTGCTGTTATCGGATTCACCTCCTTTCTGTTTCAGTTCCCTTCGTTGTTTTATTAATTCTAACGTGTCTGATGTAATCCATGGCTTAAGTTACCTTTTTTTGGGGTCGGAATTAAATCTTTGGCTGCAGTTATCAAGATATTTCTAGCTTGTACTGCCAGTTCATCAGGTGTCATTTCCTCTTGTAGAGACATCGAGACCCTAAAACGATTCCTAACTTCTACGTTGTATGCATCTGGTATTTTTGTGAGATCAAAACGAAGTGGCCTTCGTCCTCGGGTAGGTTTTTTTGAGTTTTAATTTCATATCTGCTTCTAATAACTGTTGATCTGTATCACAGTCTGCACTTCGTTTGGTATTTGCAGATGTTGTGCTTGATCTTCGTCTTCTTTTTATTAAAATATAATATATCTGATTTTTGGTACTGTCCGGGGACTTTCATGTGAAGAGTCTTCTTGGGTGTTAACTCATTTTCTGTGCAAAATTCAATTAATTTGTCACCTGCATCATTTCTATTTCTCAATTCAAATTTTCCTAAAACGTGTCTCTCATTTTCAGCTCTTCCTGTACCCACGTTTGCATTAAAATCTCCAATTATTATTGCTATATCATTATGACCAATCTTATTTAACGTGTCTTGCAGTATGTTGTAAAAATCTTAAATTGTCTCCCCCTCTGCTGTTGGCGTAACTTCGTAACGTATCTAACGTTGTAATTAACGTAACTCGTTGGCGGAAGAATCCTCTGTTTGTCACTCACCAACTTCTTCTAGAGCCAAATCTGCCTGATCAGTTTGCATAATCGTGTAGACTTGTTTCTGATAGTTCTTTTGGAGTTTAAGCTCGTGCTGATCCTGTGAAAGCATCTTCTATTTGTGTCTCAACTTCTTCTTCTACAGCCAATTCTGCCTGATCAATTTGCGTAACTGATCGTGCCAAACGTGTTTCTGCAAGTTCTTTTGGAGTTTCAGGCTTCAGCTTGTGCCTTATCAGTTGACGTAACTGATTCAGCATGTGCTGATCATGTGGCAGCATCTTCTGTTTGTATCTAAACTGCTTCTTTGAGAGCCAATTTTGCCTTCAAATTTGCGTAACTGATCGTTTTAGACTTTTTTTTCATAGTTCTCTAGGAATTTCAGTTCGTGCTGATCCTGTGGAAGCATGTTCTGTTCTCAACTACTTCTTCTAAGTTAATTCTGCCTGATAAATTTGTGAAACTGATAGTGTTGGAATTGTTTCTGCTAGCCTGTTTGGAGTTTCAGCTCGTCCTGATCCTGTGGAAAAATCTTCTGTGTGTGGCTCAACTCCTCCTTCTAGAGCCAATTCTGCATGATTAATTTGCGTAACTGATCGTGTTAGACTATTTTTTTCTGATAGTTCTTTTGGAATTTCAGCTCGTGCTGATCCTGTAGAAACATCTTCTTTTGTGCCCCAACTGCTTCTTCTAAAAGCAGTTCTGCATGATCAATTTACGTAACTGATTCAGCTCGTGCTGATCGTGTGGAAGCATCTTCTGTTTGTATCTCAACTGCTTCTTTGAGAGCCAATTCTACCTTTCAAATTTTGGGTAACTGATCGTGCCAGATACGTGGGTCCCAAAGGATGACATAATAAGGCAAAAAGGAGGACAAAGGAGGACAAATAAGACAAAAAGGAGGACAGAGGAGGACATATTGAATATTTCATTTAAATAGCTCCAGATTAAACCAACAATCAGTACAATTTTATTACAATAGCTGCCAATAAGTTTATCTTACTGTTAGGGACGCAGAGGTGTTTCTAAGGCACCAGGGCCGGGTTATATACTGGCCAAGACCTATTGACGCGTCCTCGTCGAGCGTCCTGGGCAACAGGTCCCTTCGGGGTCCTATCTAAAGTCAATATGATCGCCGATTCCTCCGAAGTCGGAGAGTGTCTGCCTGTACGGCGAGGAACCACCAGTCTGCACACCAATAAGCCAGACATGGGACAACGGATACTCACGCAAACCTCAGGTCCTGTATGACATCACACTGATGTTGGACAACAGGATGTCTTCATCCGACATACAGGACTTCGCGTTGGAGCTCAAGCCAACGAACACAAGCAAGCAAGCATCTTACTGTTAGTGAATCGACCAAGAAACAATCGTGTTAACAAATAAATGTAAATTAAATGGAGACCTTTTTCAAAATGCTAAAACTTTATTTAAACAGCCGATTGTAAATTATTACCTTATAATCTTTATTAATTACGCAACATATTTCTCGGAGGAGCCAACTTTTCGTAGAAGATCCTCGTTAGCAATCACATATGCATAAAACTGTTCAAAGGTAAGATTCTTCAAATTGTACTTTGTGAGAATGATGCCCTTCACAGAGTCAAGTAAGAGTCTGTTCTTTTCCTTTGTCCATTGAGCATTAATCATGGAGAACACTCTTTCCACATTGCCATTGTGTCCAGGGATACAGAGGGATACAGAAGAATACTTCACAAATGTTAAGTAACTCTGAAAAGCAACATGCATTTGGGCAAATTTTGAAAAATAAACTCCACTCTTCATGCAAGATTCTTTCAAAAAACTGTTCATTCTTGTCTTGCACAAATGATTTAAGATTTCAGTATTGGTCAAATATTTGCACATCATCTACAATAATACCCTTCTCTTTCAAGAACAATATGCTTGTCAAAAGGTCATCATATGAAAAGTCTTTGATTTTATTTTAGTACATCCAACCAAAGCACTGAAATTCATCAAAAGGTTTCAACCACTTCTCTAAGTAACTAATGCATGCTTCATACACCAACCTAACATTAAGATTTTGACCATAGAGACTACAGCATTGTTAGTGTTGCCGAATAGAGCAACAGTTAGATTCAAATTATACAAATAATTGGTGTTTCACACTTGGTATAAATAGGAAAATTAAATAAATATTATTAAGCAATGGGTTTTAATAAAGAATGTAAACACACGATAGAGTATAGATACATTGTGGTTAAACTGCTTTTTTCTAGAGCCATTTTTGCCTTGATTAAGTTGTGTAACTGATCGTTTTAGATATTTTTCTGCTGGTTCTTTTGGAGTTTCAGCTCGTGCTGATCTTGTGGAAGTATCTTCTGTTTGTGACTTAACTGCTTCTTCTAGAGCCAATTCTGCATGATTACGTTGCGTAACTAATTGTGTCAGTCATGTTTCTGCTAGTTCATTTGGAGCTTCATTTCGTACTGATTCTCCAGACCACGGGTGGGCAAACTACAACCCGCGGGTCGCACACGGCCCGGCAATGATATTGGGCATTTCTCTAAGGGCACATAGAAATAACAAAAATGTGCTTCGTTTGTAATTTATTTGTTGCACTTTACAGAATTTCGTGTACCGTTATGATTGTTTTAACATTTTGATAAAATTTCTGTCTAATTTTCTATTTTTGTAAACTGTCCTTGACCTTCGTAATGTAATACTAAAATGCGAATTTATCGATTTTATTATGTAGAAATATTTAACGACATATTAAAATTTAATAAGGATGATTTTATGAAAAACAGATATTTCTCCAGTGAATAAAATGATTTATTTTGAAAGGAAATATTAAATTTATTTTGCTGTTATAAATTATTTCCACATTTACAGTGTTCAAATTAATTTTTTTGTTGTAGTAGTCTTGATATATTTTTGAAATTTTTTCTGAGTTTACTCCTTGTTTTCCGAATATTTTATTTTCACACACAGCCGGAAGTAAGTTTTGTTTCATTTCCTTTTAAAGTTCTGTAAAATTCTTAACTGTTAGAAGTTTATTAAATAAATGAGTGTCACTAAACAAAAAGTAAGATTGAAGACGAATGCCGTGATTTTAATGATGAAAGGACAACTAAGTACTGTTTTATATAAGTTGTTAACAAATCTGTTTACTTATTTCAAGGAGTACAATTTAAAAAGACATCATGAAACAAAACATTCCGCTTTCGGATACAATTTAACAACCGAAGAGAGGGAATGGAAATGCATGGAGTTGGTTAAAAATTGGGAGAAACAGTAAACTGTTTTCACTAAACAGTCTTCAATTCAAGATACTGCAATAGAAGCTAGTCTTGTGCTGTCAAACAGAATTGTAAAACAAAACAAGCCATTTTCTGATGGCGAGTTCATCAAGGAATTTTGCTACATGCAGTAAACATTATGTGTCCAGAAATTTTTTGTTGTTGACAACATTACATTATTAAGGAGAACTGTGGTCAGATATGTTGACAAGATAAGTGACAATTTGATGTATAAACTTAAAGATGCAAGTAAAAAATTTTTGTGGTATCCTCTTGCATTGGATGAGAGTGCCGATGTACATGATACTGTCCAATTATTGATCTTTATACGTGCAATAAAGACTTCTTTCAAAATCGCTGAAGAGTTACTGAGTGTTGAGTCACTCAAAGACACAGCCACATGCCATGACATATTCAATGCTGTTACTAACTGTATTGAAAGAACTGGGTTGGTTTGGAACAAGATGGCAAGTGTTACAACCGACGGAGCTGGTGCTTTCACTGGAAAAAAATGTAGTTCTGGAAAAGTTGATAAGTGATCAGATTAAAGAAGAATATCATGACCACGCATTATTACCACTTCACTGGGTGATCCATCAAGAATGTCTGTGTAAAACTGTTTTGAATATCAAGCATGTTATTAACCCAGTTGTTGGTGTCATCAACCTCATCAGATCAAGAGGACTTAATCACAGACAGTTCAAGGTATTACTTGACGATTTGGAAACTGAACATTCCGATTTCCTGTACCAAACCAGTGTTCGATGGCTGAGTTTCGGCAAGGTGTTGAGGCGAGTGTGGGACATCCGAGAAGAAATAGTGATGTTCTTAGAGATGAAGGGCATTGAATGTGACTTTAATACTAACATTGTCAATAAAGAGTTGAAGTTAGGCTTTATATTTGCCATTGAAATTATGGTAAAGTTAAATGAACTGAATGTCAAACTTTAGGGCAATGGTGTGTTTGCACATGAATTGTATGTACACGTAAA
Source organism: Cepaea nemoralis (assembly GCA_014155875.1). NCBI lineage: Eukaryota > Metazoa > Mollusca > Gastropoda > Stylommatophora > Helicidae > Cepaea > Cepaea nemoralis. The sequence continues at coordinate 199,805 of JACEFZ010023980.1, forward strand.
ATCATTTCAGGCAAAAGTCTCACTGTTCTTCAGACTTCTTCTCCTCCTCCTCCTCCTGCTCCTCCTCCTCCTCCTCCTCCTCCTCCTCCTTCTTCTTCTTCTTCTTCTTCTTCTTCTTCTTCTTCTTCTTCTTCTTCTTCTTCTTCTTCTTATTCTTCTTCTTTTTCTTCTTCTTCTTCTTCTTCTTCTTCTTCTTCTTCTTCTTCTTCTTCTTCTTCTTCTTCTTCTTCTTCTTCTTCTTCTTCTTCTTCTTCTTTCGTTCGCTTGAAATATGTCTTTAACTGCAGTGTTGTCTCTTGTATGAATCTATCAGTCTTTTTTAGTTCACTCAACGGTTTATAGAGTTTATCTTCCACTGTTGTCTCTCTAGGCTAGAAGGTATGCCTGGGTATGTTGTAGTTTGGGCAGTCTTGGAGTATGTGCTCTGCTGTCGTCTGCGCCGCAAATCCACATGTGCACATGGCTGATTCACCGATCTTAAATGTTGTATACATGTGGTTGCGTAATCTATTGTGTATTGTTCTGAGGCGCAGAATAATGACTTGTTCTGGTCTGTCCATAACGTGGTAGTCGTCTTGAGTAGGTTTCGGTGGGCTTCTGACTGGTTTGATCATTCTTTTGTTTTGGTGGTATAAAATGGGCACATCAGGCTGTTCTTCTTTTGCTCCTTCCTTAGCCAGTTGATCAGCTCTGTTGTTTCCGGGTACTCCACAGTGGGATGGTATCCACTGCATGGTGACCTTATGCTGACTGCTAAGTTCAAAAAGTAGTGTCCTTAGTACTGACAATTTCCCAGACAGGAGTGCCTCGACTACTGATTTTGCATCTGTCAACAGCACCACAGGTTGTGTACCATGGTTGGTATTTAGTAATTTTTCTGTTGCTATCTTGATTGCCTCCATTTCAGCATCATAGTTATGGCAGTATTTTCCTGTTGGAAGTCTTAACCAAGTCGCCTTAACCAGTCAAGAAGCCTGATACGGGGGAAAATGTCACGTGGCAAGTCCAACAGCAAGAAACACGCGGTGGGAGCAACGAAATATAGCAAGAAAAAATTTCAGAAATATATCAAGACTACTACAACAAATAAAATAATTTGAACACTGTAAATGTGGAAATAATTTATGACAGCAAAATAAATTTAATATTTCCTTTCAAAATAAATCATTTTATTCACTGGAGAAATATCTGTATTTCATAAAATCATCCTTATTAAATTTTAATATGTCGTTAAATATTTCTATATAATAAAATCGATAAATTCGCATTTTAGTATTACATTACGAAGGTCAAGGACTGTTTACAAAAATAGAAAATTAGACAGAAATTTTATCAAAAATGTTAAAACAATCATAACGGTACACGAAATTCTGTAAAGTGCAACAAAATAAATTACAAACGAAGCACATTTTTGTTATTTCTATGTGCCCTTAGAGAAATGCCCAATATCAGTTGCCGGGCCGTGTGCGACCCGCGGGTTGTAGTTTGCCCACCCGTGGTCTGGAGGATCAGTACGAAATGAAGCTCCAAATGAACTAGCAGAAACATGACTGCCACAATTAGTTACGCAACGTGATCATGCAGAATTGGCTCTAGAAGAAGCAGTTAAGTCACAAACAGAAGATACTTCCACAAGATCAGCACGAGCTGAAACTCCAAAAGAACCAGCAGAAAAATATCTAAAACGATCAGTTACACAACTTAATCAAGGCAAAAATGGCTCTAGAAAAAAGCAGTTTAACCACAATGTATCTATACTCTATCGTGTGTTTACATTCTTTATTAAAACCCATTGCTTAATAATATTTATTTAATTTTCCTATTTATACCAAGTGTGAAACACCAATTATTTGTATAGACACTACTCTTACCACGGGAAAAGGTCCTTGCCATCCTACCTCGAGTATATTGGTGACCGTTGGACTCCACACTAATACTCCGTCTCCCACCTTCAGAGATAATCTATTCTTAGTCCAGTTCTTGGGTGTTATCTTTTGGCACACTGGGCAAGATTTAACCCACCGGCGTACGTCGCCGGTCATTCCTGGCCAGTAATAATGGCAGGATATCCGTTGAAGCGTCGCACCGACACCCATATGTCCCTTTTCGGACATGGTGTGCCCAATATGAAGAATTTGGGGTCGGGAGTCCTTCGGGACCACCAACTGCCCGTGCAGTTTCTCTCCCCCTCCTGCTCTCCGGTAGAGCAGCTGATTCTTCATATAGTACTGACCCCGTTTCGGTGGGTCAGTACTTCTCGGTAGCTTCTTATAGCAAGGTACGCAAGGTCGTGTCCTCGCCCTGGGCAGTGCGCAATTCCCCCGGCAGGGGTTTAAAGATTATTGCGTTCGCATCTTCATTTTCCCGTTGGGACCGCGTCTGTAGATCACCTATGTGGATGGGCTCCTCAGGCCTCCCTAGGAATACATATCGGGACCCCAGGATTACGGGAAAGAGGGGATCGGATAACACGGCCGCTTGAATCGTGCCCGTGACGTACCTTGACCTGATCTCCACCTGGGCGATCGGCAAAGTCATAGCCACAGCACTCTTCATCGCCGGTTGTATCTCGATTTTATCCCCGGTGAGTTGTTCTGGCTTGACTAGATAGGCAGCTATGACTGCCTCACAATCCAGTCCTGTGTCATATAAGCATTCAGCTTGTTGACCGTTCACTTCGATCAACTCTACCACCGATGGCCTTTCCGGGTCCAGAGTCTCTTCAGCGACCTTGACCTTTTCGGTGGAAACCCCCTTCGGTTCCACTAGGCAGGCCGCGAAGTGGGAGCTCTTCACCTTTTCAGTGCAGTCCCTCGTATTGTGAGTGGGCGACTTGCACTTCTTGCACCATTTCTCATGCCATCTCCTTTTAGGGGGAGATGTAGGTGGGCTCTTGCTCCCAGACTGCGTCTTCTCTGGACTTTTCCCCGGAGAATCTACCTTCTTCTGATGAGTGAATTTCTTCTTCTTCTTATCAGAGTTATCCGAACCTTTAGCGCTATTGGGACAGGCTTCGCCGGCTTCCCCATGTACTAATACATACCGTTCGGCTAACTTAGTCACTACGTCCAACCGTTCCGCCCCTTGTTCTCCCAAGAACAGTTTAAGCGGCTTAGACATCTGTTTTCGCATCTGATCAACTATACAGAGTTCCTCGAGACTCTCGTAGTCTTGGGCAAAACCAGCTAATTCCATCCATTTGAGTAAATAGGATTTCAGTCGCAAACTAAACGCGGCAAACAATTCGCCCGGTTCTCGCTTTGCGGTTCGAAACTTCTTCCGGTACGTGTAAGCGGTCATTTCAAAACGTTTCAACAACGCTAACTTCAATGCGTCGTAATTGTTTTCCTGTCCCGCCGGTAACCTCGTATAGACCTCGAACGCGGTACCTCGTAAACCTTGGGACAGTTTCAGAGACCATTTGTCTTTGTCAAGACCCATGGCAACAGCCATCGCCTCGAATTTTTGCAAAAACTGATCTATTTTCTCTTTGTCCTCTTCAAAAGGAGCAAGAGGGAACTTCATGGCGTGATAGCCATGTCTATCTACCTTAGGTGAACCAGGGAGACCAGTTCCACCTACCGCTCCCTCAGATTGGGCTTTGAGTTCTAACTCCCGCATCCTATACTCGTGTTCTCTCTTCTGAGCCTCTTGTTCCGCTTCCAGCTTCTTGGCAGCTTGGTCAGCCTCAAGCTTCTTGACAGCTTGTTCAGCCTCAAGCTTCTTGGCTTCCCTTTCAGCTTCGAGCTTTTTATCCTCGTGAGCCATCTTGCGTTCCTCTAAGGCTATCCTTCTATTCTCTTGTTCGGCTTCACGTTGTCTTCTCTCTCGTTCTTCCTGACGGAAGTCTCTCTCCACCTCCAGTATGTACTTCTGGAGTGCGTCACCTTCCAGGCCCATATCTACGCCTGTAGCTCGCACCTCTGCCATATTTAATTTGGTAGATGCCATGATTGAAGAGAGTGGGTTAGTAGTGTGAGTGGTATAACCAACAAGGCAATGTATATATCTCAATACACAAAGCTAATCTATGGACCACAACACTGCACACCACAAGTCACTATGTCAAAGTCAAGAGTGGAAATAGGACCAAAGACCTATGTAGACTAGACTTGCTATACAGAAAACAAGATAAGGTGTCAATGACCTAGTAATTGCCAGAGCTGAATCGTCACATCATCCCGGACAAGCCCCCAAATAATGTCACACCATTCCTTGGGGTGAGGGGAAACTGGTGTCACACCTTACTAACGGGAAGTGATCTGCCTGGGACTAGGGAACCTCAGTCTACGTTACCCCACCGGTCTCTGAATACCTATCTCACTGCAGTTAACCAAGGGATATTACCCTACCCACACATCGTCCTGACTGCATGACTCAACACTCAACTCTGGCATCTATATGGAAACAAAATGTGTATTGTACAAATGAGGGTGATGATGGTGGGGATGATGATGATGAGATAGACCTATTAACCGATAGAACAGTCCAGACAGCAAGCCTGGGCGTAGCTTAAGGGTGGAGCAGTCATCACTGGAAAGGCTTCGAGTAGACGCCACAGGTCATCCTGTTACTAGATCTCACCAGGGTTGGATAGTCTTCCATCCAGCTCTCGTCTTCGCCCAGATGAAAGGATAATAGTTGGTCGACCTGGACTAGTTCCGGAAAACCTACTCCGTGATGCTCCAAATGAGTGTTCCACACAGATGACAAAATGTTCAAGATCTGGCAGGAGGCCACAATATGAACACGGAGTTGCCCTCTCTGATAAAGTTCAAAAGAGTGTCATAAATATGAGAGCAACTTCTCAGATGATGATGGGGAATGTTGATGCTGGAGATACAGTCTCTAGACTCCAGCGGATTCATAGGCCAAACTGGCCTGGCACTCAAAGTCAATACAATCTGGTTCTAGCTGGTAGTGGATCTGTCGATAGTTCTGATACAAGGCACAATCACTCCATAAAGGTACTTGCCGTGAGTGTAGTCGGTCTGCAGATATCATAGACATAGTAAACATACTTGGTATTGACGACGGCCAAGGGTTAGTCGGACTCAACCTCTTGTGTAGTAAACTCGGGTGACACATACATGGTAGGATTCATAGTACGGTTCTTGGTCCGCTAATCACACTTGCCTGGTCCCAATCACTGGACCCGTCACCATCTGATAAGACTTCACTCACGAAGGTAGACCTGCGGAAGACAACACTCAGTGAAAGTATCTAGAACCAAGCTTACCCTGAGCGAGTTCACTCTCACCACCTTCCTCAGCTACATGGACTCTTCACAGGAGAGTCCCAGTCCCTTCATATGCTGCTCACAGGTGCCAGTGAAGAACGGGGTCTAGGACCTGACAGGCTGCTAAGTGTCCCGCTTTATCTTCCCCGGACTGGAGTATAGCTTGGGCCAAGGTGGCTGGTCACTCGTCACTGAGGTGTCGGCCTACTCTGCAAAACTTCTACATGACATATAGGGTTAGTGAATCATTAGTAATGGTAGGCAGAATGGCCCTGAAGTAGGGCCGGTGATGAGCATCTGGACCCCTTCCTGGGTCACGCCAATCTCCCTGGTTCACGTCCCTATTACCAGCCAGCGCAGATATAGTACCGTGCCTCAGGTACAAAATCTAAATCCAATAGTATATACATGGTCTTAATAATTCTCCATGTAGCAGAGATCCACACCCCGTTCTCTCCCTCCCTCCTCAAGGGCCGGAGCATTTAGAACGGTGTCACTGCCCTTATAGGACAGCCCTGTCCCGTCGGTCAATTCTCCCACATTGTCCCCCTCTCCGGAATCCACTATATATTAAGCTGGCAGTCCATTGAGGGACACTATCTATAAGACAGATGAGAGGAAAGCCAAGAAAAGAAGCCAGTGGTCGCCCACCAAGTGACAAAGACTTTCGACTCAAGTCACGACCTTGAAACGAACTCCGATAGTTCTATATATCTTCGCACTACAATCGCCTCGCCGAGCTGCGTCGATTGAGCCCGCACATGCCCTAGTATAGGCGACGTCCTACACAACTTCCGCTTTCCTCCTCGTGACGTCATTCCGCATCGACGACGTTCGATTTCAGGAAGCTGGTTCATGTGGGAACTCAAATTACAGCTCTCGTTGTCCTGAACCAACTTAACCCAACCTACAGTAGCTGTGAATAACCCCAGCGCCGCTAACACAATAAATATCCCTGTATTACACTGCTAGCAAATAAACGCTTCAACAGGTTTTGCCTTCAGGCAACGCCAGTAGTCTGTTCACACATGCCCCACTTTCCCGCGCCACGGTTAGTACACACCGCCTATCACTATCGGGTCACTGAGTACCAAAGTTAAATAAACTAAAGGGTACACATACCTTCAGATTGCTGAACACAGTTTCATACTGGAGTAGCTGTAACTCGGCAGGACTAAACGTCGGATTTCTTTAACCATCTTGAGACATCTGTCGCCCCAGCTCTCTCTAATGAAAACACACTGTGCACAAAAGCGTCTGTCCACGCGCCCTGACAGCCAGAAACTGTTCTTTGTCCGCCCGGCCTAATCCTCGGCGCATGCGCCAAAACCATGCGCTGTCAGCCGGTGAATCAAATTCACCTGGTCTGGGTTTTTAGAATCATCTAGAACGCCAGCCAAAGGGCGGTAATTTTCCAGAGAACCGGGTCGGGCAATAGTAGGGTTGTCTGCCTTATACCACAAGGTCGAATCTATGGCTTCTATCTCGTGACATAGGCCCTCTCTTAAGAGAGTTGACCGAGTCGACTCTTATCCGCCGGAGGTTCGGTCCGAGTGGACGTAGCCTCTTCCTCCGGGACTGGATGTCTGGACAGGAAGTCAGCCCCCACATTCTCCTTTCCGGGAATGTATTCAACAGTAAAGTTGTAGGGCTGAAGCCACAAAGACCAACGCATCAAACGAGCGTTGAGCTTTTGGGAGGTTGCCAGGAACATCAACGGTTGATGATCTGACTGTACCGGGAATGGTACACCATACAAGTATGGCTGGAACTCTTGGACAGCCTAGAACAGCGACAGACACTCGACCATCGTGTAGTTACGTTCGGTCGGTAGTGGTCTCCGACTCGCGTACGCGACGGGTCGCTATACAGGCGGACCTTCCTATTCCCCCTGTAACCATGTCGTCCCTACCGCTAGGTCTCCATACGCGATTCGCACATGGATCAACGGTTTCGTCCTCGACGGACTGTCCCTTTGTCCAGAACCCTCTGGACTGGGGCTTCCCCAGCCATCTCTTTCGAGAGCGAGGCTGGTCAGCTGATCGTCGGACGGAGTCCTAGGGTCTCTTGCGCCCTACCCGACGCTCTCCCTCCCTTCCGACCTAAGTTACCAGTGACCCTGTCACTCTGGGCCTCTCTCCGACGGGTGGTTTTCCCCCTATCCTCGGGTAGAAAATCCGATCTACCCCGTACGTTCCCATAGACCTCCCTATGTAGTACTGGGCTCTCTCGGTCCCCGTCTGGACCCGTAACCGTTTTAACAGCTACAGCCATCGCCATCAGGTGCGGAGACTCCTTACCGGATCTCTTCTCCCATTCCTGGAGGAGATTCACATGGAAAATTTTCCCTTTTCCACGGATCCAGATCTCGTAGTTGGTCTTAGACACTACCCTTACCACGGGAAAAGGTCCTTGCCATCCTACCTCGAGTATATTGGTGACCGTTGGACTCCACACTAATACTCCGTCTCCCACCTTCAGAGATAATCTATTCTTAGTCCAGTTCTTGGGTGTTGTCTTTTGGCACACTGGGCAAGACTTAACCCACCGGCGTACAGTCGCCGGTCATTCCTGGCCAGTAATAATGGCAGGATATCCGTTGAAGCGTCGCACCGACACCCATATGTCCCCTTTCGGACATGGTGTGCCCCATATGAAGAATTTGGGGTACGGGAGTCCTTCGGGACCACCAACTGCCCGTGCAGTTTCTCTCCCCCTCCTGCTCTCCGGTAGAGCAGCCTGATTCTTCATATAGTACTGACCCCGTTTCGGTGGGTCAGTACTTCTCGGTAGCTTCTTATAGCAAGAACGCAAAGTCGTGTCCTCGCCCTGGGCAGTGCGCAATTCCCCCGGCAGGGGTTTAGAGATTATTGCGTCCGCCTCTTCATTTTCCCGTTGGGACCGCGTCTGTAGGTCGCCTATGCGGATGGGCTCCTTCGGCCTCCCTAGGAATACATATCGGGACCCCAGGATTACGGGAAAGAGGGGATCGGATAACACGGCCGCTTGAATCGTGCCCGTGACGTACCTTGACCTGATCTCCACCTGGGCGATCGGCAAAGTCATAGCCACAGCACTCTTCATCGCCGGTTGTATCTCGATTTTATCCCCGGTGAGTTGTTCTGGCTTGACTAGATAGGCAGCCATGACTGCCTCACAATCCAGTCCTGTGTCATATAAGCATTCAGCTTGTTGACCGTTCACTTCGATCAACTCTACCACCGATGGTCTTTCCGGGTCCAGAGTCTCTTCGGCGACCTTGACCTTTTCGGTGGAAACCCCCTTTGGTTCCACTAGGCAGGCCGCGAAGTGGGAGCTCTTCACCTTTTCAGTGCAGTCCCTCGTATTGTGAGTGGGCGACTTGCACTTCTTGCACCATTTCTCATGCCATCTCCTTTTAGGGGGAGATGTAGGTGGGCTCTTGCTCCCAGACTGCGTCTTCTCTGGACTTTTCCCCGGAGAATCTACCTTCTTCTGATGAGTGAATTTCTTCTTCTTCTTATCAGAGTTATCCGAACCTTTAGCGCTATTGGGACAGGCTTCGCCGGCTTCCCCATGTACTAATACATACCGTTCGGCTAACTTAGTCACTACGTCCAACCGTTCCGCCCCTTGTTCTCCCAAGAACAGTTTAAGCGGCTTAGACATCTGTTTTCGCATCTGATCAACTATACAGAGTTCCTCGAGACTCTCGTAGTCTTGGGCAAAACCAGCTAATTCCATCCATTTGAGTAAATAGGATTTCAGTCGCAAACTAAACGCGGCAAACTAGTTCGCCCGGTTCTCGCTTTGCGGTTCGAAACTTCTTCCGGTACGTGTAAGCGGTCATTTCAAAACGTTTCAACAACGCTAACTTCAATGCGTCGTAATTGTTTTCCTGTCCCGCCGGTAACCTCGTATAGACCTCGAACGCGGTACCTCGTAAACCTTGGGACAGTTTCAGAGACCATTTGTCTTTGTCAAGACCCATGGCAACAGCCATCGCCTCGAATTTTTGCAAAAACTGATCTATTTTCTCTTTGTCCTCTTCAAAAGGAGCAAGAGGGAACTTCATGGCGTGATAGCCATGTCTATCTACCTTAGGTGAACCAGGGAGACCAGTTCCACCTACCGCTCCCTCAGATTGGGCTTTGAGTTCTAACTCCCGCATCCTATACTCGTGTTCTCTCTTCTGAGCCTCTTGTTCCGCTTCAAGCTTCTTGGCAGCTTGGTCAGCCTCAAGCTTCTTGACAGCTTGTTCAGCCTCAAGCTTCTTGGCTTCCCTTTCAGCTTCGAGCTTTTTATCCTCGTGAGCCATCTTGCGTTCCTCTAAGGCTATCCTTCTATTCTCTTGTTCGGCTTCACGTTGTCTTCTCTCTCGTTCTTCCTGACGGAAGTCTCTCTCCACCTCCAGTATGTACTTCTGGAGTGCGTCACCTTCCAGGCCCATATCTACGCCTGTAGCTCGCACCTCTGCCATATTTAATTTGGTAGATGCCATGATTGAAGAGAGTGGGTTAGTAGTGTGAGTGGTATAACCAACAAGGCAATGTATATATCTCAATACACAAAGCTAATCTATGGACCACAACACTGCACACCACAAGTCACTATGTCAAAGTCAAGAGTGGAAATAGGACCAAAGACCTATGTAGACTAGACTTGCTATACAGAAAACAAGATAAGGTGTCAATGACCTAGTAATTGCCAGAGCTGAATCGTCACACCATCCCGGACGAGCCCCCAAATAATGTCACACCATTCCTTGGGGTGAGGGGAAACTGGTGTCACACCTTACTAACGGGAAGTGATCTGCCTGGGACTAGGGAACCTCAGTCTACGTTACCCCACCGGTCCCTGAATACCTATCTCACTGCAGTTAACCAAGGGATACTTACCCTACCCACACATCGTCCTGACTGCATGACTCAACACTCAACTCTGGCATCTATATGGAAACAATATTGTGTATTGTACAAATGAGGGTGATGATGGTGGGGATGATGATGATGAGATAGACCTATTAACCGATAGAACAGTCCAGACAGCAAGCCTGGGCGTAGCTTAAGGGTGGAGCAGTCATCACTGGAAAGGCTTCGAGTAGACGCCACAGGTCATCCTGTTACTAGATCTCACCAGGGTTGGATAGTCTTCCATCCAGCTCTCGTCTTCGCCCAGATGAAAGGATAATAGTTGGTCGACCTGGACTAGTTCCGGAAAACCTACTCCGTGATGCTCCAAATGAGTGTTCCACACAGATGACAAAATGTTCAAGATCTGGCAGGAGGCCACAATATGAACACGGAGTTGCCCTCTCTGATAAAGTTCAAAAGAGTGTCATAAATATGAGAGCAACTTCTCAGATGATGATGGGGAATGTTGATGCTGGAGATACAGTCTCTAGACTCCAGCGGATTCATAGGCCAAACTGGCCTGGCACTCAAAGTCAATACAATCTGGTTCTAGCTGGTAGTGGATCTGTCGATAGTTCTGATACAAGGCACAATCACTCCATAAAGGTACTTGCCGTGAGTGTAGTCGGTCTGCAGATATCATAGACATAGTAAACATACTTGGTATTGACGACGGCCAAGGGTTAGTCGGACTCAACCTCTTGTGTAGTAAACTCGGGTGACACATACATGGTAGGATTCATAGTACGGTTCTTGGTCCGCTAATCACACTTGCCTGGTCCCAATCACTGGACCCGTCACCATCTGATAAGACTTCACTCAAGAAGGTAGACCTGCGGAAGACAACACTCAGTGAAAGTATCTAGAACCAAGCTTACCCTGAGCGAGTTCACTCTCACCACCTTCCTCAGCTACATGGACTCTTCACAGGAGAGTCCCAGTCCCTTCATATGCTGCTCACAGGTGCCAGTGAAGAACGGGGTCTAGGACCTGACAGGCTGCTAAGTGTCCCGCTTTATCTTCCCCGGACTGGAGTATAGCTTGGGCCAAGGTGGCTGGTCACTCGTCACTGAGGTGTCGGCCTACTCTGAAAACTTCTACATGACATATAGGGTTAGTGAATCATTAGTAATGGTAGGCAGAATGGCCCTGAAGTAGGGCCGGTGATGAGCATCTGGACCCCTTCCTGGGTCACGCCAATCTCCCTGGTTCACGTCCCTATTACCAGCCAGCGCAGATATAGTACCGTGCCTCAGGTACAAAATCTAAATCCAATAGTATATACATGGTCTTAATAATTCTCCATGTAGCAGAGATCCACACCCCGTTCTCTCCCTCCCTCCTCAAGGGCCGGAGCATTTAGAACGGTGTCACTGCCCTTATAGGACAGCCCTGTCCCGTCGGTCAATTCTCCCACATTGTCCCCCTCGCCGGGATCCACTATATTAAGCTGGCAGTCCATTGAGGGACACTATCTATAAGACAGATGAGAGGAAAGCCAAGAAAAGAAGCCAGTGGTCGCCCACCAAGTGACAAAGACTTTCGACTCAAGTCACGACCTTGAAACGAGCCTCCGATAGTTCTATATATCTTCGCACTACAATCGCCTCGCCGAGCTGCGTCGATTGAGCCCGCACATGCCCTAGTATAGGCGACGTCCTACACCACTTCCGCTTTCCTCCTCGTGACGTCATTCCGCATCGACGACGTTCGATTTCAGGAAGCTGGTTCATGTGTGAACTCAAATTACAGCTCTCGTTGTCCTGAACCAACTTAACCCAACCTACAGTAGCTGTGAATAACCCCAGCGCCGCTAACACAATAAATCCCTGTATTACACTGCTAGCAAATAAACGCTTCAACAGGTTTTGCCTTCAGGCAACGCCAGTAGTCTGTTCACACATGCCCCACTTTCCCGCGCCACGGTTAGTACACACCGCCTATCACTATCGGGTCACTGAGTACCAAAGTTAAATAAACTAAAGGGTACACATACCTTCAGATTGCTGAACACAGTTTCATACGGGAGTAGCTGTAACTCGGCAGGACTAAACGTCGGATGTCTTTAACCATCTTGAGACATCTGTCGCCCCAGCTCTCTCTAATGAAAACACACTGTGCACAAAAGCGTCTGTCCACGCGCCCTGACAGCCAGAAACTGTTCTTTGTCCGCCCGGTCTAATCCTCGGCGCATGCGCCAAAACCATGCGCTGTCAGCCGGTGAATCAAATTCACCTGGTCTGGGTTTTTAGAATCATCTAGAACGCCAGCCAAAGGGCGGTATTTTTCCAGAGAATCGGGTCGGGCAATAGTAGGGTTGTCTGCCTTATACCACAAGGTCGAATCTATGGCTTCTATCTCGTGACAGTCAACACAATCAATTATAGAGACATATAAGGTCAACTACATCGTCACAGGAATTCAGCACCATTACACATCGACACACGACGGCCGAATATGGGTCAACACAACACTGGTGAAAGAAAGAATAAACATAAACAGATCAGGTTACAGCAGACGAGTTCAACTTTAAAGCAGAGAAAAACTTTTGATATGGTTCAAGAATGCCCGAAATTGAGGATATGATTCCAGAATTTCATACCGACATCGTAAAGAAATATGTTTATAGAACATTTATCAGCGAATATTAAAACAATAAATAGATCCATGTACATTTTAATAGAACAATGTGGAGATATAATTATTTAGAAAGGAACATTTTGTTCGATATCATGGATATTTCAGCAGAAGAACTTTGTAATACTTTTTTTTGAATGAATGGACATTTTAAACAGTTAAGTAATTGTGCTGAGAAATGAGACAGTAATGTGAATCCCGAAAATGTATAATTATTGTTTACAAAACACGGTGTAGAGAAAAAGTATCAGTGTTAATTTAGTGTTAGAGATTAAAACAACATGGACAATTGATTATATAGGATGATAAATATTACGCGATTATGTTATGAACAAACGGAAATTGTGTGATATCTTATTTACTGGACATTGTCAAACTTGTTCACATAAGAATTTTGTTAATTGCTATAACACACTGGTGGAGTTAAGTTTGAACGTGTTTCTGGTTATGTGATGTTATAGTGAAATGTTAGTAATGTCACTATGTGCAGTTATCGAGTATTTAATGTGTTAGATATGTTATCTGTGGAGTAGTTGTTTAATGTTCCTGTGGCCTGACTATTGTAAACAAACCACCTGTTTAGTAGACCCATTATATAACATAATATAGTGAACTGATAGCAAATATAAAGCATCATTGAGTTATTACTGTGCAGCCGGTGTGGTATGGTTAACTTAGTGGTACTACAGCGGATAATACATAATGAAATAATTATTTGTGTAGATTTAAAAAGGGTAAATATGAATTTAAAGAGCAACTTTATTAATTCTAAGTAGAGGAATCTAATTGTTGGGAATTAATATAAACTAGAATAGATAATTATATTATTGTTTATCAGTAATTAACAATTAATTTATGATTTATTATTTTTATAATTACGTAGAATTATAAAATGTTATTATTTATTTTTGAATTTAAAGGGAGTATCAACAAGTTGAAAAAACACCTAGTGAAGAGTATGGGTTATTTTGAATCGGTGGATTCCTGCGTTGTGGAGACGGTGATGTGATTTATTTTTAACATCTATGAGGGTAGAAGGAAACATCGCCACCGTTGCGATTGACAGGAGGCATTGGATTGAATTGAAACCCTATATGACTTTTGGTCAAGCGCCCTGCGATTTGCGCTGCTGATATATAGTATTTTGTTATGTTTATTTGAGTTGGCAGACGAAATTTTCGAGACGTGACGACAAAATTGATTGATAATTAGATAATTAAGTCAGATCTGCATGTATGGTCCGCTTAACCGCTGCTGAGTTTTGTTTGTTGGATTCGGTTTAAGAATACGCAGTAGCGGATGGCTGGGCATACAGGATCTTAAAGAAGATTGATTATTTCAATATTTAATTTATGAGCTAAAGGATGCATGCAAAATCGTAGTGATACGGACTTCGGATGAGGTGCCTTAGGGCCATACGGGGAGTTAATAATTGGCTTGTACTCACAGTGAGACATTGGGTACACTTAGCAGAGGTTGGATAAATCATTGTGGTACAACATGATTGCTTGATTGATTGATTGATTTCTTCTTCTTCTTCTTCTTCTTCTTCTTCTTCTTCTTCTTCTTCTTCTTCTTCTTCTTCTTCTTCTTCTTCTTCTTCTGCGTTCATCCGGATTTTTTTTTTTCGGAAGTGACTGCGTTGTGCCTGTTTACAGTAGAGCTGCGTTCGTGCGCCGTTAGGCCGAAACATCCGGCTTTTGATTCGGACTTTCCACGTAATAGATTTCCTATCCAAGCAATATTCCATTTCATGCCTCTGGGACGCTTTTGTAATCGACATACCTGTGGTATGAAGTGTGGCAGTCTAAATACATCTTCATGCACCTTTAGATGTCAACCTGAATGTAGTTAAAGTAAGCTGTAGTCAACTTGAGCTTGTTGATATCTCCATAGAGCTTGTCCTCAGATGAAGCAGAGGTGGGCCAAAATATCTTTCTCTGTTCTGCATATATTGGGCACTCCTGCAGCAAATGTTTAGCTGTCATTTTACCAGTTCCACAATTACATTCATCGGTATCTCCTATCTTTAGTTTATTGAACAAGTGGTGTTTCAGCCTGTTATGTCCTGTGCGGAGTCTGAAGATTGCTACTTGTTCTCTTCGGTCGAGTTTGTAATATGCATCATCCTTCTGGTGGCCTGGATGCTCTGATTCCCATTTGGTACTATAAGTGCTTTTTATAAACCTTTTTGCCTCATTATAGGTTATGTCTATGTCAGGCTGGCTGTGGTAGTCGTCCGCCCTCTTTTGCTAGTCTGTCAGCCTCTTCATTTCCAGGATCCACTGTATTACAACTTTTTTGGATTTCTGGCATAGACCATGGAGTGCTGCTCTTAGGTTAGTTAGTGATGTGCTGTTATTGCTCTTCAGTATTGAGACAGCTGACTTTGCATCTGTGAAGATAGCTATTTGCTTCTCTTTATTATCCTCCATCAAGAGCATTTCTGCTGCAGTTTTCAGAGCCTCTACCTCCGCTTTGAAGTTACTTGAAAATTTTCCAGTTGCCACTGAATGTGTATTTTTCACTCCATTTTTTAAATTTAGGAGAATTCCTCCTCCTCCATTCTCTATTAAATTTTTGGCTGATCCATCTGTATATGCATGGGTCCAATTGCTGCTTGGGTAGTGTTCTTTTTTGTAGTTTAGGATTATTTCTCTTCTTTCAGTTTCATGCTGAGTGTTCTTTTTCTCAATACCAGGAATGTTTTCTATCATCTCAGCAGTTGCTGCTGTCTCCAAGCTGGGAACTTGTGTGCATTGTAAATGGGTTTGACTGTTGATATGTTAAGTATAGGATCTGCCCTAATCTTTCGTTTTGCAGT
The DNA here is from genome assembly GCA_014155875.1 of Cepaea nemoralis. Classification (NCBI taxonomy): domain Eukaryota; kingdom Metazoa; phylum Mollusca; class Gastropoda; order Stylommatophora; family Helicidae; genus Cepaea; species Cepaea nemoralis. The sequence continues at coordinate 215,397 of JACEFZ010023980.1, forward strand.
TTCCACAAAGTTGCTACGCTTCAGTCTTCCCTTTCCAAGACCATTAATCCTTTTATACATAGAGTGGTATGTCAATCTTCTAAATTTTTCTGCTTGTTGCTGGGCTCTGCTATCTCTTCTATCCTGCATTGGTTGTAAACAAGTGATCTTTTCTAGCTCATTAATAGGCGTTGTCTTCAAGCTTCCAGTTATGATTCGCATTCCTTGGGGGACACCTTGCTCCAAAAGCATCATTTTGCTGGTTTGTCCTTGTACTTTTGTCCTGGCAGTTCTGTTCTCAAGGTAGTGGCTGATCCATTTGTACATTTTCCCACAAACATGCATTTTTTGCAGTCCTACCTTCCATACTTTATCAAATGCTTTTTCTAAATCTATCCAGACCGCTAGTGTGTGCTTTTTCTCTTGGAAGGCATCATCTATTTCCTGAGCTATATAGGTTATTTGATCTTCAGTTGATCTGTACTTTCTGAATCCTGCTTGGTGTGGTGTTAAGAGTTGATTTTCTTCCAGATGCCATGTTAGCCTGCCATTGATAATGCGTATCATTAATTTTCATACACAGCTAAGTAGACTGATAGGTCGATAGCTATTTGGTTCTTCCAGGTCTTTTCCTTTCTTTGGGACTGGTATTAGTATGGCTTCCTTCCATGCCTGTGGGACTATTCCTCTCTTCCAGCTGTAATTTAGGACTGCTAGTAGTTTCTTTTTTGCCTTAGTGCCTAGTCCTATTAGCATTTCATTTCTGATTCCATCCTTTCCTGGTGATGTCTTCTTTTTAGGGTATTCATTGCCTGTTCCATTTCTTCCATTGTTAGATTTGCCATCATAGATTCTGCTGCTGTCTCTGTATTACTATGATGTATCTGTTTATCTTTGATTGCTTTCTTCTGTTCAGTTGTAATATCAATGTGGTTTGCACTGGCATAGTGTTCCATTAGTGCATTTGCAGCCTTTTTCCTGTAAGCAAGGCATTTCCTTGTTTAATTGTTATTTGTTTGTTTCTAGGTCCTTCATTGTTCATGGCTTTCACTAGTTTCCATAGTTTGTTTCCATCCCTGTCAAAATTCAGGTTTTCTGTTTTTTCCCTCCAACAATCTCTTGTTGTTTGATTTACTGTTCTTTTATATTTTGCTGAGATGGCTTTGAGAGAGATGTTCGCTTCAGTTGTTTGTTCTCTCTCTGCGGTCTTCCTGGCATCTTCAACTTTGTCCTCCAAAATTTGTAGTTCTTCAGTCCAGTATGGTTTGTAATTTTTCCTCGCTCCTCTTGGAATAGACTCAGTGGCCGCCTGTATTATTGCTCTGTTTAGACTTTCCACCATTTGCTTCATGTTGCCATATCGTGTATTTATGTTTTCACAATATTTGTCTGTTAGTATGGCAAATCTGTCCCAATCTGCTCGTTTGTAATTCCAGCGGGGCAAAGGCTTTTGCTCCTGTGGAACATACTCCATATTCATTACAAGCTTGATTGGTCTGTGGTCACTACCTGCTAATTGATCAAGCACATGACGATCGATTTTGTGGAGGATGTCTCCTGTGCAGAAAGCTAAGTCTGGAGTAGAAGTGGTAAGCCATCTTCTGGAGTAGAAGCTCGGTGTGTCATCCGCTTTGTTGAGTAGATGGAGATTTGAGTCTATTTCCCAGTCCTCCACTTCATCTCCTCTTCTGTCAGTATCTGGGTATCCCCATCTTTCTGAACGGCTATTAAAGTCTCCGACAATAATGCAATTTGTGTCAGTTATTTTCATGTTTGAGAGTGTAAGATCCTTATCTGCCGGGCTATACAGATTGTAAATTCTTATTTTCACGTCCTTTATCATTATGTCAACACCTATAATTTCCGTTTGGTTGTCAGAGATCACAGATACTTCGCTGCAAGGTATTATATTTCGTGTAAGTATTAGAACTCCTCCTTTGTGTCCTTCGCGGTCGAAACGTGTGGCCTGATATCCTCTGACTGAGAATTTGTGATTGGCGTTGAGGTGTGTCTCTTGAATGCATGCCACATCTATTCTATCTTTATGAAGACGCTTTGTTAAGGAGACTTTCTTGTTATAAACTCCTTCGGCATTCCACTGTAGTATGTTGAGTGTCCGGGGTAGTTTGGTCAATAGCTCTTAACCTACTCCTCTGTGCCTTGACTCCACAGCACAGGGGAAGGTGACCACCAGTAGTCATGGGTGGACCCCCTCGAGGCAGGGGGCCCGGCACTATCACCGCCTGATGGGACTTCACGGGATTAGCACCATAACGATTAATTTTCATCTGTGGCATCATGAAATGATAAAGTTACGTTGCACTGCTTTGTCAAGCCTGTGGCTCATTACATCCGATTTCGACAAGCATTTTTCGGGATGCTTTCCCTAGCCTTTGACTGTCCCCAGTCTACCTACAAGGCAGCAGGTTTGTGCGTCGCTTCGTCTGGTCCCTCTCCCTTGACCTGTCCGACATGGGTGACCCTACCAGTAGCTGTGCTACCGTCGGCATAGCTCTTGGGGTCATTGGAACGAGCAAGCCCCTCTCCCTCGTCAAGGTGGACGCACGGCAGAGGGGGATTGATTGATTTAAGAATCGACATCACAGCATTCAGGACATTCCCATAAGTGCTCCGTCCCCATCCTCAGTAGCCAGCGAAGAGTTCCAACACTAATAGTACCAGTAGAAATCTGATTATAAGTCCGTCTCGCCTTTCCTCTGAGCGTTGAGCGTCGGCCAGATCCTCTCGTCATCCTCGCTGTCTCATTCTTGCCAGACCATGGTAATCCATTTACTCCTCCGAGGTGTGCACGTGCTCCCACAAGGCCGCAACCACATCTGCCTTGTCATGTATCAATACTCCACCAAGTTCTGCAGAGCCAGCCAAGTCTGTCCGCCTGTTCATTTCCCAGCACACCGGCATGCCCCGGAGAAAAGATCCAGGCTATGTTTATCACCCGTGACCTCCGAAGCGAAGCAAGCCACTCCGCACGAAGCCTGCCCGTCCTCACCCTCGTCAGCATGCTTTCTGGGTCAGTTACAATCACAATGTGTGTGTGTGTGTGTGTGTGTGTGTGTGTGTGTGTGTCGTATTCTCCATCTAGCAGAGAGCCGCAGTGACTGCCTCCACCTCCATTCTTAAGATGGATGTTGTGGTATCATATGCCAGGCTCTCCTGCCCCAAACATCGACCATTAGCTTTGGATATGAACCCCCAGCCACTTCTCTCACCTCTTGACACCGAACCATCTGTGTAGATAATCACATCACACGAGTGAGCATTGTCCTGAATTAGTTGCTGGATTTCCACTTCCGTGGCCCCTGCTGGCCACTCCGTGCACTCCCGGCTTAATGTGATTGTCATATATTCTGAAGGGAGTGGGAAATCACTTTGGTGCATGCCCCATTTCTAATCAAAGAAGTTGGGCCCCATCCTCTTCTGTCTTCAATAACCCCAGAATATGACCCTCGAGTTATCTGCAGGCCTCGTCTTATTTAATTTAGTCTAGGAGATATAGATTATGGCCCTGGTGAAAATAATAAATACCAACTGGGATTCTGCCCCTTCTCCAAGGATTCTTATAGCTCTTGAGCCCCCATTTTTGTTTATCAAATCTGAGGAAAGTCTGGAGAATTCTCTCAGCCTGATTTATATTAAGAAAGCATGGATGTTGAGCAGTTGATAGATCTTGAGTCTCTCCCAATTACATATTCCTTAATGAGTTAAGTTGGTTTTAAACAATTAAACACATAACCAATCACAATAGATCTTGACAAATTGGTGTACACACATAAGATGGTGAATCACAGATAGGTTGAACCAATAATCAACATAAGATCAGTGACAGTTAATTATTTATTGAATGGGCCTGTGTCTTCAGGCCTGTTATTCATTTTCTATGTTGGTTTATACAAGATAAATTAGAAAAATGCATATAGGACCAATGTCACAGACCATCAAGAAACAAGCATCAATACATGAGATGTCAATAAGAGTTGAAACATGGTATACATTTGAATGTTGTACATGTTAAGTGTGAAGATGATGAATCTATATTTAGTATCAGTTCTTAAAAACTGAGTGTTGTGTGTTTTCTTTATAAGAAAATGATACCCTTATGATTTGGAGGATTAGGATAGGCCTGGGTCCATTGACTGATAGATCCGCTTCAGGTCTGCCCATGTAGCTCCTCTGAAGGCCTCCCCATACTCTGCTCATGGCCAAGTCATCCTCCATCTCAAGTGCGGTTCATCTCTTTCTCTCTGTGGTCTGGTTTAGTTGTTGGCCAGTTGGATGCCAATTGGTTGTTAATGGGTTGCCACCAAGATTTCACTGTGTAAGATTCACATAAACATATACAATCTTCCCAATACAATATTCTAAAAGTAGGTCGGAAAAAAAACTACATTCCTGAAGTAGAAACTAGTTCTCCCCCCTCCCTCTCTTCTTTTCTCTAATCTAGTGTTGGGTTAATTTGGGGTGGTCAGAGTTTATCACACTGTGTATCAACTGGTTCCTGCTGTATGTAAGTTCTCATTGGACCTGGGGTCAGTGAGACGTGTACAGTAAGACAGTGACAAGAGTGAGGAAGTGTCAAGATGCATGTAATCTATCACCCAATTGGGTTTATAGTGTGTATAAATGATTCTCTGTGTTTTCCCAATTAACCAACTTCATCTTCTTCTTTGTATAATAACTCCTCTCCCATTATCTGTTGTTGTTGTGTTGAGTGTTGGGTGGTGTGGTTGTGTTTGTTAAGTTGTGTTGAGTAATGAGTTAAGTCAACTTCTGGTGGTTGAGTTCCGCGAAGCACAACTTTTCTGATGTAATGCAGTTCATAAGTGCCCTTATCTAATTAAATTGTGACACAAATATAAATATTTATTCCATCAAACCCTATTTATTCAATAGATGAAGCAGAAAGGAAAGATTGATTTCTCTTTCAGCCTTCTAAATTGAAAATAGACATAGATAAGTCTGTTTTAGAACAAGGCACTTGTTCTAGTACACGAACTGTCTTATGAGCTGTAGATAGTGATAGCATTTTTAACAGTGTTTCTGCTGAAATGCACAAGATTGCTTTAGAATCATCACTTCGTACAGTTGTTTAGAATAGAATGTAGTATTATTAGTTAATAAATATTAATATATATATATATATATTAAAATATATATAAGTTAATAATTATCTTTAAGAATATCAGAGATTGCAGTATTCGAAAAGAGTATTAGATTGTCAGTTTGCCCGGGAATCGGCTCTCCGTCGTCAGAATGGAACAGTCAAACATTTTTCACTTCAGAGGTTTTAATTTATAATAATATATTTCAATTGACATTACAAACACTGGATACCATTCCTGGGCCTTTGATACATCTGGTCATCAGTTCAATCTAAGGACTAACAAGCTCACCTGGGATCCAGACATTCTGCCGTCCTTATTTGAAAATTTGGTTACACTAGCTTTCACGTCTGTTCATCAGGCATGTTTAAGGAAGAGTGCGCGATTAACATATTCTACGCGGGTTTCCGAATAGAGGCGGTGTCACGTGTCTGTTCTCATCCAATGATCTCCTGAGTTTGGGCTGATGAAATGTTTCCTAGAATTGACGTCATCTGTCACTTGTTCTAGTTCCAGTTTTGATGTTGCATTAAGTTTTAAAGGTTTGGTTTCAGTTTGCGTTAGCAAAGTCCATTGTTTTATATTTTCTCCTCTTCTTGGCTTGAATTCTTGTCAACTGAATAATGGTGGTTAGCAATTATGCCACAGTGATTATAACTCTGCACAAGTCTGACTGCTCCGCTAGCACTTTGACCCACTCCTCTCCACGCCTAATGTTCTCCAAGGGGTACACCTGTCTGATCGTATCCTCCGCATGAGCCATCCATGATTTCCCTCTTATCAGTCGCTGACCCTTAACTGCGTTCAGCGCCTCATGCAGTGGGTGGTCTGTGTCTGAAGCTACTCTGAGGTATGCCTTCTTCTGCATCACCCTGAGCCTGTCAGCAACAGTCAGCAGACCAAGGATGTAACGCATACACACTACTGGATGTCTCTAGTGCATCCCAGAATGATCCGCATAGCTTCGTTCTGTAAACGCTCCAACTTCACCAGCTGACTCTCTGAGACAGTGAGCAGACCCAATCCATAATCAATTACTGAAAGGATCAAGTGCTGGTATAGTGTGAAAAGCATTCTCTGCTCTGTATCCACTGCAGCCGTAGTTTTAAGTGCACCGAGTCCCTTTTGAGATCTTGTCACAACCGTCTCCACATGGTCCTTGAAGGATAGGCTGCTGTCAAATGTGATCCCCAGATACTTCAGTTTGTTTTCTCTGCTGACATTTCTACCATCTATTGCGAGGCTTGGCACATCAGCTCTTACAATCCTGTTGTCCAGAGAGCACCACAAAACCGCCGCCTTTTCCGGGTGGATGAGAGCACTCATTTCTGTGCACCAGTAAATCACTTCATCTACTGTCGCCTGTAACTCCTGGGCTGTTTGCTCCCTAACTCTCCCCTGCCTATATGCAAGAATATCATCTGCAAATGTTAGTATTCTTCCAACCCCTGGTGCTTCTAGGTTTGCAATCTTACTCGTATACACATTAAAGAGCACCGGTGAGACTGCAGATCCCTGTGGCAGTCCCGGGGCATATGTGGCTCTGAGGTCCATGCACCCAGACGGAGAGCAATCTGACGAGAGTGCAGGACGGCTGCTATCCAGTTCACCAACCAGGGATTGACCCCCTTCTCCATCAGTGCGGTCATCAAAATATCATATCGAACTCTATTGCATGCACCCTCGAGATCAAGCGCTACCACCATCGTTTCCTGTCTACTCTGGAACCCCTCATAAACATCAAAGGCAAAAGTGGCTGCATTTGACCAGGTTTTTTTTCCTGGCCTGTAGCTCCCAAGGCCTCTTGGAAGAAGCTTCCCCCTTTCCAAAAAATCCTGCAGCTTAACAGCGACTATCTTCTCTAAAACCTTCCCAAAAGTATTTTGAAGAGTGATGATCCAAAAACCGCTAAGCTTTGACTGATCCTTGAATGGTTTTGGGAGAGGGATGAGATAGCTGTGCACCCAATCCTGCGGTACTGATGCTGTCCTAATGCTCTGGTTAAGGCAGTCGGTCATCTCCTCCAGGTCTGCATCGCTCAAACCCTTCATGTGGCCATACTTGACCCCATCGGGCCCTGGTGCCGTGTCTTTTGCCTTTTTCAAAATGTGTTTAACATCTTCCACCCGTATGATGTCTTCATACTGCATATTCTTCGTGGTGCCAGATAACTCCTCTCTAACTGCATCCCTGGTGTCCGTATCATTATGATTGGTCTGCTCTAAAAATCTCTGGAGAAACGCCCCCCCCCCCTTTTTCTCTTTGTCTGTTGTCACGCGTACACCATCATCTCTATAAATTGTTCCCACTGTCATAGGCCGATCTTTTCTCTGCATTTACCTGTGCAGTTTCCAGAATTTTCGCAGTGTTTTATCACCTCCAATCTCCTTCATGAAACATTCCAATTTCGCCTTTTTGGTTTCTGCAGCACAGCGCTTGACAACCTCCACCTTGTCTTTCTTGACGTTTTCCGCTATGTCCACTTCCTCTCGTGAGCTTCGAAGTGTCTGTCGCACTTTCTTTCGCTGCTTCACTGCAGCTCTCTTTGCTTTCCAAACATGGTCTACTTCTGGGGTCCACCATGGGGGCTGCAAAAAGGGAGTTTAACAGTCCTGTTGCATGCACCTTGTCTGAGGCGTCCAAGAAGGCAATCGGTCCTCTCATACCGGAAGGTCGTGCGCGCTCTCCCAGCTTTAACTTTCCTGGGTTTAGAGATCAGGACTGAGCATGGCATGTGGTCACTCCCATGGTCATTCAAAACAGTCCACTTTACATCAAGGACTGATGACTGGGAGACAAATGCCAAGTCAATAGCTGTGTCTGCATCGCCAGGCCTCATTGCCATTCTTGTCTGCCTACCATCATTTATGCAGACCACATCGGAGTCCACCATGGCTTCTGCAAGGGCAATTCCCTGTCGGTGTTCTCCACTACTGTCCCATTGGTACAACACGCGAAACAGCTAATGATGATAAGGTGAAGATAATGCAGTTGGGCATGGAAACAACTTCGAGTTGTTTAAGGTATTAAACATGCCGAGATAATAACGTTACAATATAAGCAAAAGTATCCTGATAGGGAAAAGTTTACTTAGGAAAAAGTAAACTGGATTATGAGATAATTATTATTCTTTACTAACAGAGTTGATATATTTATTGTTGATTATTAATACTAAATAATTATTGTTATATTAATATAAGTGCTAGATTAATTGATACCGTAAATATATTGGATTTATTGATAAATTATACAGATTAATATCAACGTTATAAGTCTTAAGTATAAGGATATGGGTTATTACTTGCTAACAGATTAGGATACATTTGTATGTAATGAATGTTTTGGTCAACAGGAACTTGAAAGCTGCCACAATTTGAGCATAATGATCAGTTATCAGTTATCAGTTGGGGTATCTTCATTGCACTCCTGACATGTCCATAGGTGCTCAGATCCTCCCCCCATACAGAATGAAGCGATGCGGGTCATTCTGGGATGCACCAGAGACACTCCAGTAGTGTGTATGCGTTACATCCTTGGTCTTCCTACTGTTGCTAGTAGGCACAAGGTGATGCAAGCGAAGGCATACCTCAGAGTAGCTGCAGACACAGATCACCCGTTGCATGAGGCGCTGGACGTAGTTAAGGGTCAGAGACTGATGAGAGGGAAATCATGGATGGCTCAGGCGGAGGATACGATCAGACAGGTGTGCCCCTTGGAGAACATCAGGCGAGGAGAGGAGTGGGTCAGAGTGCCAGCCGTGCAGTCAGACTTGTGCAGAGTTGTAATAACATTGAGCCGGGAGTGCAGGGAGTGGCCAGCAGGGGCCACGGAAGTGGAAATTCAGCAACTAATTCAGGAAAATTCTCGCCCGGGTGATGTGATTATCTACACGGATGGGTCAGTGTTGAGAGGTAGGAGAAGTGCCTGGGGGTTCTTGGCAAAAACTAATGGTCGGCGTTTGGTGCAGGAGAGCCTGGCGTATGATAACACTACATCTAGCTTAAGAATGGAGGTGGAGGCGGTCAGTGCAGCTTTCCGCTGGATAGAAAACACGATACATACACACATTGTGATTGTAACTGATTCAGAAAGCATGCTGAGAAGGGTGAGAACAGGTAGGCTTCGTGCGGAGTGGCTTGCTTCGCTTCAGAGGTCACGGGTAGTAAGCATCACCTGGATCTTTTCTCCTGGGCATGCCGGTGTGCTGGGGAATGAACAGGCGGACAGATTGGCTGGCTCGGCAAAATTTGGTGGAGTATTGATGCATGACAAGGCAGACGTGGTTGCGGCCTTGTGGGAACACGTGTACACCTCGGAGGAGCAGATGGAGCACCATGGTCTGGTAAGAATGAGACAACGAGGTGTGACGAGGGGATCTGGCTGACGCTCGGCGCTCTGAGGAAAGGCGAGACGGACATATAATCAGATTGCTACTGGAACTATTAGTGTTGGAACTCTTCGCTGGCTGCTGAGGATGGAGACGGAGCGCTTATGGGAATGTCCCGAATGCTGTGATGTCGGTTCCTAAATCAATCAATCAATCAATCAATCCTCCCCCCAGCATAGGTGTCAGCGTCCGGTGGCTAATAGTGCCAGTTCTGTGTTAGTTGACGAGGCGCCTTGTTTTCCCGATGTACCTCTCACGTCTGGCCGTGCCGATTCTTACTCCCAAGTCTTTCATACTGGACAGCGAGCATAATGATACGCTCAGGTTTGATAAAAGCGGTCAGAGAGATAAAAGTGTCTAAAATGATGCTAACAGCAACTAGATATGCTATAGGTTGGGTCAACGACGCCAGAGGTGAAATCATTGATCAATGATAAAATAACAAGGCAAATACATATTACAATGCTTAAATGGTTGTGAGAGCAATACACTGTCATAATACACACTACCTTGACCTAGTGCGTAATGGCATAGGAGAGGTCAAGAAGCCCATGTGAAATGAGTCTGAAGAACGTGTATGGAGGATATACTGAATAGATGTCCATTGCACCTATAGAAATTCGAAACTCAATCCAAAATATGGTTGGGGAACGTGTATGAGGGATATCAGAATAAATGTCCCAACAGATATCCATTGCACTCATAGCAATTCGTATCAGGCTAAAACATGGTTGAGGGACTGCATGAGTACGTCCAGGGGACGTTTTGAAACTCATAGCAATGTTAGACCTCAGTCCTCTGAAATATAAAGGAGGCTGAGGCTACACACCATAGGGACTAGAAAAGGCGTGTCCTTCATAAATATGTTTTATTAGTTAGTTTGTGATGTATTTCTGAAATAGTTGATATGCTACAGATCATTGCAGAGTATAATCATGAGTATGCTGAAAATGTTAGTCCACACTATGCCTATGAAGACCATGATTATAAAAGGTAATTCACAAAAGAGAGTCTTTGCAGACTTTCGGCGAGTTGTTTAGCAATGAAGGTTGAAAAATGACATATAAAGTAGAAATTGGTCAAATGTTGCATGACCATAATTAACGCTATAAATCAAGAATATGCTATACGTTGAACGATATAGCAAAGATGTGGAATTTAGGCCTTTTTCACAAAGTTCCATGATAATGAAATGAGGACTTATGTTGGTATAAGAAATTCGGCTTATTGATAGATTGAGTCAATAGTGGCATAGAATATTTTTTTAGATGGTAGGAATGCTTGTTCCACAGTCATAGTTCAAGGATAGTACCAGAGGACTGATAAGTCAAATTTATGAAATATCATAAGATTCATTTGAAAGGTCAGATTAGAAAATAGGTAAATTGAAATAGGACTGTTTGTGAAAAATAAAATGTTGCTCATTTTTTTAAAACTAAAGTGGGGGTGAGTGCCATGGTTCAGTTGATACAGACCTGGAACATGGCAGTTGTAGCAAGCGTTCCATTCCAGCCATGGATAGCCGTCTCAAGCTCGGAAACAGATAAGTTGATATTTAGACATTCATGTAGTGTCGATCGTGTATTAGTTAATCGATTTTTGTTTGTTTGTTCTGTGCTGACGAAGGCTTTGGCCGCAACGTTCATTGTTTTTTGTAGTTGTGCTTTGGTAAAGCTCTCAACCTACTTCTCGTTTTTCAGTGATTCATTCATTGCTTTTCAAGTTTTACCGCAGTTCACCTTATTCTCGATAACCACGCTTCATTCCCACGAACTGCTACTATATGTTTTATGTTCCGTCCTCATAGTCTGTTAAGTTTTTGTTGGTTTTTACAGTCCATTCAGTGTGTGTGTTGTGTGCTTAATATTTGTGTCTACACGTCCACCGTCTGCCACGCTGCCTCATTACTGCCCTTCCCACTGGCTATTCTATCAATTTTACCGCCCATTTCCTTTGTGCACACGCTTGTACACCCGGTGACCCCATTTCACGACTAGACCTTCACATCGGTCTCGTCTCCATATTTTCTCTACCATTTGCCGCTATGCCTTCAACCGAATCACCTCAGTTATTCCAACAGTTGAGATCATACATCATCATCTGCTTTTCTCTTCTACCAACGGATATTAAAATCACAGCCACCTACTTGGCTCTTAACATCTACAAAAAGACTCGTATTACATGTCATTTTAACTTCCTGCAGAACTGCCTACGACTTCATCTCACCCCACGTGGGTTCACGTCTAGATTTAACCCATCGGCGGGCTCTCTTCATGACAGCTGTAGTAGACGTTTATCTAAAATTAAATGTGCTACCCTTCGCATGCGTTGTATTGCTGATAACCATGCGCGCCATTTGTCTGACATTAGCTCTTGTATTTCCACCCTCGATCGGCATCTTAAACATCTTACCTCAGATAATTATTTCTTGTATTGTGTGATACGCTGTATCATCAATAGCACTAATCACCACTTATATAAATGTCTTTCCACGGCTAAAAAAACTAAGTTTACCATACTTCGTGCCTCTATCCCTACTCCTTCCGCCTCTTCTCTCTCGGCTCACCCCACCATCGTTTCCGACAATTTAGTTGTGTGCATACCCCCTGATCTCCCCCTATCAGCACCGGAGAAGTCGGTCCTTAGTAAAGGCCTCCGTTTCATACCTCTGCATCCCTCTGGCGACAGATATGCGTTACTGCAGGACGTCCACCGTTTCCATCGCACTCTCAGGTTGCAATATCACTTCAGTAATCAACCTACTAAGGACAACTCTTCGGATCCCACCGATCACTTCTCCCACCTTTCTAAACGCAGATCCACGTGGGTCCCTCCTGCAGGAGCATCCATGGCTTTAGATCTCTACATCGAGAAGACGCTCTTCGACATAGAACGATTGAAGTTCAAGCCACTAAGGCACTCGAACCTTACAGCGGAGGAACAACAGGCGCTCACACATCTGAAACGCCGTGATGATATTGTTATCAAGCCTGCTGACAAGGGAGGAGCGATAGTGGTTTGGAGTAAGGACTTGTATATACAGGAAGGCACCAAACAACTTGGGGATGCCACTTCTTACAGACCACGGACAGAAGACGGGACGGTCATTAACAACACCGAAGTTAAGAGTGTGACGAATGCCATCATCAGACAAGGCCTCCTGCCTAGCTCCGCCACGTCGCTGATCATTGATGATAGTTGCTTGGGCAAACCCACCTTGTACATGCTGCCCAAGACACACAAGCTAGTGAACCCAGGCAGACCCATCGTCTCGGCCTGCTCTTGTCCTACTGAACGGATTTCAGAGTTCCTTGACAGCATATTTCAGCCGTTGGTTGCTAGCCTCCCCTCATATATCAAAGACACCAACCATGCTATCTCCATCTTCGATTCCATCAGCTTCACCACCCCTTCTCAGCACCACATCTTTACTTTAGATGTGACTTCACTCTACACATCTATTCCTCACTCTGACGGCCTTAAAGCCTTTGAATTTTTCTTAGACAACAGACGCAGCCCCACCATAGCCACCGGACCATTGTTGCGTCTGGCAGAGTTAGTCCTTAACCTCAATTCATTTGAGTTCAATGGGGACTATTTTGACCAGATCAGCGGGGTTGCCATGGGCACTAAGATGGGTCCGAGTTATGCCTGTCTTTTCATGGGCTATCTTGAACACCAGGTATGGAGTCAATGCACTGGTAGGCTCCCGGAGCTCTATAGGAGGTATATCGATGACTGTTTTGGTGTTTCAGACATGCCATTGTCTGATTTCCAGGACTTCATTGCCTTTTTCTCTAACTTTCATCCTAGCATCAGACTCACCTCCACTATTTCCTCGTCGGCTGTTAATTTCCTAGACATAACAGTTTCCTTAGGTTCTGCTGGCCTATGCACGACGGTTTACTATAAACCGACTGACTCACATGCATTCCTGCTCTATACCTCCTCCCATCCTCCCTCTTGCAAGGATTCCATTCCTTTCTCACAACTGCTACGTCTCCGACGGCTTTGTCATGATAATAACGACTTCCGTCAAAAAGCCCACGAAATGTTGGATTTCTTCCGCCTTCGAGGCTACCCGGAGAATGTTCTGTCTACAGCTCTTCACCGCTGCCAGTCTATTAGTCGTGCCGAGGCTCTCTCTTCCAGGCCGAAACCACGCAATAGTAGACCTATTCTCTCACTTACCTACCATCCTCATAATATTGCTGCCAAGAGTATTCTCATGAGGCATCTACCCATCCTCCAGGCAGACTCGGCCACTCGCGGTGTCTTCTCAGAAGCCCCACTTGTGGCATACAGGCATGATCGTAACCTGAGGGATGTGCTGGTTCATATCACAATCCCATCAGTCTCTTCCTGGCACAACTGCATGTCTTCGATCTCGTTGTAAAACTTGTCCATATGTCCTTCAAACCACAAGTCTCACTTTCCCTAAGAGTACTTTCCACAACCGGAAGGGTTTCTCATGTACGAGTCGCAAGGTCATCTATGCGATCATCTGCACACGTTGCGACATGAGGTATCTTGGAGAGACGGGCCTTCGTCTTGCGGACAGATTTAGACAACATTTATCCGATATCGACAGTGGTGCCAAGAAACCGGTACCCCTACACTTCAACAGTTCCGACCACTGTGGGGTTGCCGACATACGTGTTACGGCGATAAAATAGTGCACATCTCACGAACGCGATCGTAAGACATTGGAAAACCGTCTTATCTTCCAATTGGGTTCACTTTTTCCTCACGGCCTCAGTGTCCAACACAGTTTTATTTAAATCCCCTACGCCCCTTATCCACCAACCCCCTCCCCCTCCATCTCCGCTATCTTATAGTCAACTTCATAGCCAGTTGTAAGTCCTTCGCAGGACGTGGGAGTCACCACCAACATTATCTCTGCTTTCTGTGACTTCTTGGTTGGTTTGCATGGGGTCGTTTCTCATTGCGTTCTGAACTACCGTCACTTGTGCTACCTTTTGATAGTTTAATCGATTTTTGTTTGTTTGTTCTGTGCTGACGAAGGCTTTGGCCGCAACGTTCATTGATTTTTGTAGTTGTGCTTTGGTAAAGCTCTCAACCTACTTCTCGTTTTTCAGTGATTCATTCGACAGGATGAAACCGTGCGAAGTGACCTACCACGACATTAGTCACAAAAGCGTGAAAAGCAGTCTGGACGTTTTGTTAGTTAGTTAGTTAGTCGCAGTTCCAACTTCACAGCAACGGGTCGTCCCCATTATGCTCCGTTCCTGTGCGAGGACAAAACGTCACTTTAAGAGCAGTTAAACTAGAGCTGTCATAAGAGTCGGACCTAGTTCGGAGTTAATAGAGCATGGCTAACATTATGCAGCTCTTTGTGAATAGTTGATGTTTAGGCACTGTTGTGTATATTTGTGAATCTTTCGTGGAACAAATGATTGTGCTATTGACAGTGTACAGTATATAGCATTAGTAAATAGAATGTGATCCGGGGTTTGTTTCCTGGTCCGTGTAACAAGACCCCCAGGGCTTGGACAGGTATGTTACTATAGTTAATATCCCCAGCCTTTGCTCCGACCACCCCAATAGGACTTTACATCTACCAGGCTCCACACAAGCCGGGACAGCTGACCTTCCCTTCCCCACTTATGGATTCCTACCCACAGGGGGCTCGGACAAGACAACAGTCATACTAGTACTCAAAGCCATGGCTAACAAAGCAAAATTTAATTTCTGAATACGTCAACTGAAACTCAGGGATGACTGGAAAGCCTGGATAGAAGACAATATGTACACTTGCTGCTAGAGAACAGCGAGAAGATCTACCGATGATCAGTCATCATCACGGAGCATGTGACTTCAGTTCGTGCTGTCGTCCCGTCGTGGTTAACGACTCACCCGAGGAACCTCCAGTGCAAAGGAACTCCAAGGCGTAGACCCTTCTGAAGTTCTCTCCTTCCACTGTGAGTAAGATCTCGGACTGATCAGGCGTATAATTGAAGCCTGACTGACACTTCACCAAAGTTCGCAGGTCAAGCCTCGATGACGTAATACCTCACAAGCCCACTCCACTGATGGCGTATGGGCAGACTCTAGAATTCTAGATGTCCCCAACTGATGATAAGACTGGTTGCACAATACGCTAGTATATAAGAGCCTGGTTGCTCTTCGGCCTCTCAAGTTAATGGGAAAAACTTATCTTGCAACCTATAACTGGAACGCTGGCTCCATATAACAACATTGTCACAATTGAATGCTCCAACAGGTGAATGTATGAACTCAGCATATTCACATGTCACTATTCTACACAGTTCTGTAGGTATCTAATACTTTCACAGCTTTCAGTTTCCTTGTCCAACAACACACCTAGGAATGGGTAGATCCCTACCCAAACAAGTATGTCCCTCCGGTGTTTCCGAAAACAGCAAACCACTGTGGTAGGTCACTTGACCAAGTTCAGGTTTCATTAAGGATCACAACTGTAGATTCACACCGTAGTTTAAATGAATTATACAATGGACCTCATTACGACCCAGCCGGGCCTGAAACATAATAAACTGGCCATTGTCGTGACTATTAAACAGAGTTCGCTCTCATCAACACAACTGGAACTCATTTCCTTGAGAGTACACAAGTCACCACTGAGTTACCTTAGAACTGCACCAGTACCTTACCGGTGTGAATCAAGAGACGCTTCAGTCCTCGACCCAACCTGGATCGGTTGACTAAATCTTCGTCGGACTCGTCGCGGCGGTCTTAGCATAGACCTACCGGGATATTCTAAACTCAGATTCTCTCATGTGTTGACTTTGGCAGATTCAGATGACCGCTCCCAGTATTGCCTCAAACATCACCTTGACTGGCACTGGAGTGAGCTGGTCCCCTTGAGTTTATGGTCTAACTCATGAATCTCCATTATATATCACAGATCCTGAAACATGGAGGTCGGTGTGAGTACTTGGCTACAACTTAGGACCACCCTGCACCTCAACCTCAACACATGTATCAGAGTAATATATATCACACAAGATATATTAGATCATCATCATAATAGATCAACTCTCTTAATTAAAAGGTACAGCATGAGGTTGCAAGAGCAAGCAAGTATATAGTCAAGTAACTCGTCTGGGCAACCACTAGCCTGATAGCACCAGAGTGGACTGTTTGACTCTGTCATAGTATCCTCTACCTGGTGTTATTCCACTCCTCCACTTCTACCAACCACAACCATAAAATACACCTACTTATCTTTCAGTGTAGTGATTACCTTATCTAAGAGGTGTCCATCCGGACATATCCTCCTCCATCACAACTCAACAATTAATTAATCACTTAACCCATTGATCAATTAATTAAACATAACGCATTAATGACTATATAACATTAATAAATTATATACATCATAATTCATTAACATAGCATTAACAAATTATAATCATGAATTGTTAATAACTAATTAACAAACTCATAAACAAAGCAACAGGTTTCCATCCTGGGATCTCTGTCCCAGAACAGGTTTGAACTTTATTAATTGACCTTCTCCTATGACGGTCAAGTCTGTGCAGGTCTATCACAGATACGGTGGTCATCCACCTAGTAATCTTTCCCACCGCTACGGTGAGAAAAGAGCACCTTGGTTCCGTGGCGAGTTAGGCCACGTCGCCCAGTGTAGAGTGGCATCCAGCCCCTCATCCCCTAAATCTCCAGTCCCTCCACAAGGGTGCCCTACATAGCTTGGATGTAACTCTCACTTCCTAGTGAATAAGTTACCCCACTTATATGTCAGGATTATAGAAGAAAAGAACTGTAGAGACAGACAATGTTCTGTTCGAAGTTCGGATCGACATTAGCGCAACGGCCTCGATTACAGAGCGTCGCATCGCTCTGGGTCGGGTATTCAAAATCAACACGATCGGGCTGACAAAATCGACACTCGGTCACGCAGAATCAATTCGGTCGGATAGGCAAAATCAATAGTCGGTCGTACCGGCAGCACACAGTCGGGCAGGCCTACTACGCATAATCAGGCAGGCTCCTACACTTCATTCCGCTCCCACCATACACCCAGTCGGTCACGCACAATACATCCAGCCGTACAGCCCTATCATCAGTCGGTCTGGCCAACATAATAAGCACGATTGGGCAGGTATATTCACTCACGCGGGCAGGCATATAAACTAGTAATGGCATAAATCCACCGGTGATTCCTATCTACCTCTATCCAATAAATATAAGACATTTCTACATAAAGGTGTAATAGCACTGGCATCTTCACTTAGCAAATACTTACCTTCATATCCCAATGAAATAAGAACACCTTGTTTCCAGGAATCAATAAGCACCACTGATATAAGGCATAAGTTAAAATTATATTCTAGCTAAGCAAATAACACATCACTGGCTAGCTCATGCTAATACTCATCACTATTAATACTTCTAACATCACACAGTTTAACTAGTGTCAAAATTACTCACAGTCCTACGTAGGTAATCACTAAACAAGATAGTTAACACACTTGCTACGCTACACAGCTGTTAAATTACCCACACCTACTTACACGTAGCAGTGATAACATCTTAGTATATTTCACTAACAATGCATATAATTGTAATCTAACATCCTTAAATTCTATCTGCTACAAAACATCAGTTCTACAAAGCAAATCCCATGTGCCTAATTACACACGCCTAATGTTTTGCAGCACACAACTACCTGTAAGTACAAGAGACATCTGACCTAAATATTTCCTAGCCGATCGATAGCTGCTAACTACAACTGCAGACGCGCTGAGGAAAATCTCTTCGCTTCGCGGCGACAATTATTTTTAACATTCGGCGCTTAAACGTATTTCCGCTGCCGGCGTTTTATTTAATGACAACAGTTCACTAATACTGTATTAAGACATTACCTTAGATCATATAGTCACCACATTACTTTACTGCACGGTGTCCCGCTCTGGCAGCGACAAAAGACATCTCTTCACAGCGATGTTCGTCCGTCATGAATGACGAGGACCATTCATTCACTGCATCTTTTGATGAGGAACGAATGACTTGCACTTTAGATTTATATAGCGAGGTAGTGGTCGCGCAACTCCATCGTCACCGCTCTCTCGTCTGTGTCCATCTGGTTCCAGTGGCGAGCATGGCAAGACGACTGGAAGACGGACACAGATGCAGTGGACGTTAGGCTGCCACGCCAGTTATCCTTATATGTATCGACTCACTAGCCTGGAGTCTCGTGCAAACGGCCCTTCCGTCATTCCTTTTGTTTTCAGTTTTAAGACAAGCATAGCGACAAGCAATGAGCGTATGATTACTGATAGGATCAACCAAATTTCCTTCGCCGAAGACGGACTGACCGCCAGAACAGACCACACACATAGTTAGTTAGTTAGTCGTGGTTCCAACTTCACGGTAACGGGTTGTCCCCATATTTCTCCGTTCCTGTGCCAGTGAATATCACACAAAATGCTCCTCACTGCCAAAAGTGAACAATGGAACAGACAGGAGTATCGGCAAGCCAACAGCCCGCACAGGTACACTGTGCATAATGCCGCCGCCAGAATGCCAACACAAAAGTCCTCCATGAAAAATACAGTTCATCGTCGATGGAAATGGCAGTCACCAGAAAGACTTCATTGACCCGGGTTTTATCCCATATGGCTTCGGCCTCTTTCCACAGGACGACCCGCCAAAAGCGCCGCACAAAGCACGAACTCCGTAGCTCCAGCGGCGACTCCCAGGAGTCTGCCTGAAAAATGCACTCGTGAGCCGAAAAGGCAAACCAGTCAATCCAGCAACAGCCGGCCGCCATCGTTCCGAACATGCAGTTCACGCTACACACAACCGCGGACAGATGTAAAAGCATTCCACGCGAAACACACAGCTCATAGTGCCGCGCCACGCACTCACTCAGTAGCAGGGTGACGGTACCATATCCTCCTTAGTCGCCTCTTACGACATGCATGGTAGGCAACAGTGTTACTATTCTTTGCTCACCCGTATGGGCCCCGGCAACACACGGGCGAGACCACACACATATGAGGCGAGAAGCTGCCCACAGAAGATATTATTCGTCTAAGTTGCGAACAGATCTCCCGATTTACGGTTGAGACTCACCAGCGCAGAAATGCATATGGCGACTGACAGGACAGACGTTCACGCATACGCAAGCCAAGAGTAGCATCGCTAAAGCGCGCCCTCCGGGTACAATGTGATACATGCAAAACCACTGGACGCCTACCGACGAGCTTTCAAGCTACGTGGGCAGGACTGACCGAAAAAAAGCTATACCAGCTTACTGACTGCAGGCCCATTACTCATCGAAAGAGAATGGGCGCTTATCGAGACTTTGTTGAACTATCGTACAAATGTTGCTCCTTTGCCCGCTCACACCACGACACTGGCTGCACGATGTGGTTACATTCTCGAAACGCCTGCCTAGCTAACTTGCGTTGGCTGGGAAGATCCCATTTTGGTGCACCTCACACAGCCATCCGAGACAACTTGCTAGACGGGGAACTGATCTTGCGAACCAGACCAGCCCTCACAGTGAATAGCAGTCAGTGAATAGCGGCCGTCTCTGACGAAATCTGAAAGGCGACTAACAGTGGAAAGCTGAGTGCGCAGTCACAATTACATCTCGGGCCTAGAGAATCCCATGGGTCACGTAGAAATACAGAATCCCGTGCTACCCGATGCAATTGTGGGTCCAACATGACAGCAAACATCACGTACGCACATTGCCGAGTATATTCGAGAATGAATTAGAATTCACTCGAAGTATGACGTCATGGACTATTTTAGCAGGGGATTTCCCTGCTCTTTTTGCGAATCTGACGGGAGACAATCGGTCCCATCCCGACCAAAGGGATATAATGCAGAGTACGGACAGAGATCTGGTCCGTTTTGTTACAAACAAACAGACATACATACTTTATTTTCAAAGGTAACAAATTGGGCACGCAGGCCCGTCTTACATTCGGCTCCTCCAATAACTCATCTTTCTTTCATCAACAGTGCATAGGAAAAAACATTGTCACACGAATTTTGTAAACATAAACAATGCATATTACTATGTTATGAGACACATCCACCACCCACCCACACATCCCCCATTCACTCCAACTCCCCCACCCAACCACATACATAACCCACACACATATACACGCCCCAACCAATCCACCACATCCCTACCCCTACACATCTCCCCACCCACACACACCTCTCAACCACCACACATCCCATCCACCTTACACCCCAAGCACACATACATTCCCCAACCCACACATCCCTCACCCACACACATCCACCCACCTACACACATCTCCCCACCCACTCACATATCCTCTACCACACACATCCCCAAATCCATCACCCACATCCATCACGCACCCCTCTCCCAACTCACACGCATACACCCACACATATCTCACCCACACACACAGACATTCCCCACCCATCCACCCAAACATCCCACACCCATACACATCCCTCACCCACACACACATCCCCAAACCCACAACCACCCCACCTGCACACATCTCCCACTCACCACATATCCCCACACCCACATCTCCCCACCCACACATATATCCCCACCCATCCCATAACCCACCATCGATCATGCACCCACATATACTCCTTCACCCACTCACCCACAACCACTTAGCCAATCACACATCCCCACCCACACACACATCTCCCCACCAACCCATACATCCCGCACGTACCCACACACAAATCCCCACCCACACACACAATCACACCCCGCCCACCCACACATCCTGAGCCTTACCCACACACATCACTGAATCCACCCACACACAAATCCCCCATCCCCCAACCTACTATTGTGATCAAACTCCCACACTTACACACACACACATACAGTGACGATTGTCGTGAGCATTGTCGCAAAATTGTAAAGAAAATGGAGACAAATTGTACATATACATTTTGTAACTTAAAAATTAGTGGTGCAATTCAACTCTCTCTCTCTCTCTCTCTCTCTCTCTCTCTCTCTCTCTCTCTCTCTCTCTCTCTCTCTCTCTCTCTCTCCTCTCTCTCTCTCTCTCTTTCTCTCTCTCGCTCTCTCTCACGCTCTCTCTCTCTTCTTACACACACACACATATATATATATATATATCATCATCATCATCATCATCACGTGCCGTGCCGGCTGGCGTAGGCGTTCATGGCTCTCCATAGATCTCGGTCTTTGGTTTTCTGGATCAACTCTGCTGCTGATATTCCTCCATGCCACCGTCTCAATCCATCCAGCATCACTTCTCTTGGTCTACCTCTGCCTCTCTTCCCCTCGATCTTTCCAGTTGTTACAATGTTCTCCAATGCCTCTCTTCTCATCACATGACCGAGGAAAGCTGTTTGTCTCTGTCTTATTGTTGTATATAATGTTCTAGTTTCATTAGCCTGTTTCAGGCAGTCGTCGTTAGTTACTCTGGCAGTCCAAGGAATTCGCAACATTCGTCTCAGGAACCACATCTCTGTTGCTTCTAATTTCTTCTTAATTTGTTCATTTACATTCCAAGATTCACTGCCATACAGCAAAACTGGTTCTACATAGCATTTCAGCACTCTCTTTCTTACATTCAGTGACAGTGACTTATTGCATAAGATACTCTTCATTTTATGAAATGCGGCTTTTGCCTGCCCTATTCTGCTCCTAATCTCTGTTGTACATCTTCCATCTGATGTTATATAATGCCCCTAGGTATCTAAAATTATCAACTTGGTTAAGGATTTTCCCTTCTATTTCTATGTCACATTTTGGTGTCACCATTTTCTTTGATATTACCATTGTTACTGTTTTCTTGATATTCAAGTTGAGTCCTTTCCTTGCACTCTCTGTTACTACAACGTCTAATAATTGTTGTAGGTCTGTTGAATTATCCGCCACCAATACTGTGTCATCTGCATAGCGTATATTATTTATATTATAACCTCCAACTAGTATTCCTGGCATCTCTTTGATCTCTCTCATTATTACTTCGCTATACAGGGAGAAAAGATCTGGTGACAAGACACACCCTTGTCGTACTCCTAGCTTTATCTGTTCGTAACTACCCTCTTTATTTCCCATTTTAATTGCTGCTACTTGGTTCCAGTAAATATTCTTTATTATTCTTAAATCTTTTCCATCAGTGTTGATATCTTCCAACATTTTAATCAGTTCATCATGTTTCACTTTATCAAATGCCTTAGTATAATCTATGAAGCACAAATATATGTCCCTCTGTTTCTCTATTGACCTTTCTATTAGTGTCCGCAATGTATAAATTGCATTGTTTGTGCCCTTTCCTTCCACAAATCCATACTGTTCTTCACTAATTTCCATTTTTATTTTCTTTTTGGTTCTTCTCATTATGATTCTGAGTAGAAGCTTAGTGATATGGTTTATAAGGTTAATTGTACGAAAATCTTCACAATCAATTGCTCCTGGTCTTTTTGGTATAGCTATAAATACAGATTTCAGCATATCACTGGGTAAATATCCACTGCTGTAAATATCATTCAACATTTTGGTTAATATATCTACTCCAAATTCTCCCAATACTTCTAATTCTTCTATTGTGATTTCATCTGGCCCAGCTGTTTTTCCTTTCTTCATACGTTTCATAGCGTCAGCGACTTCTTCTTTCAGAATAGGTGGACCTTCTAAGTTACTATCTTCTGTTAATTCTGCCCTTTCTCCTTCATATAATTCTCTTATATACTCATTCCACCTCTTCATTATAGCATCTTCCTCTAATATTATCTTTCCTGTTTTTGATTTCAAACACCCTGTATTTATTCTTATTTTATTTCCTGTAAGCTCACTGATTTGTCTGTGCATATTTTTTGTATCTTTAATGGAATTTAATTCAATTTTTTTGCATTGCTCGTTTAACCAACTTTCTTTAGCCTTCCCACATTTATCTTTTATTTCTTTATTTATCTTAGCGAATTCTTGTTTGTTATTTTTATACTGTTTTCTTTTGTCCATCAGGTTTAAGATATCTTCATTCATCCATTTTTTCTTAGCTATTTTGCCTCTCTCTGGTAATACTTCTTTGCTAGTTTGATGAATGGAGTCCCTTAACATTTCCCATTGTTCATCTATACTCTGTATTTTAGTTATTGCATTGTACCTATTTTTCACAGTCACTCTGTATTGTTCTTGCATTTCTTTATCTATTTTTAGAACCTCTTTATTAAGTCTCATGTTCTTAACCATTTTTTCCCTCTTTTTAATCTTACTTTTATTTGTCCACATAGTGGTACATGATCACTATTACAGTCAGCACCAGGCATTGTCTTTACATTAATTAAAGCATTTCTAAATCTTTTATTAATTAGTATGTAGTCAATATATATATAAAACACACACGTATATATATACACACACAGACACACACACTCCCTTACTCACTCACACTGACTAACTCTCTCAGCATAAACAATGCATATTACCATGTTATGAGACACATCCCCCACCCACCCACCCATCTATCTATCCGCGTGTCCCCCACACACACATCCACCGCCCAACCAGACACATACCCACAGGCACATACATGACCCCATCCATCCACGCATCCCCCAACCAACACATCCCAAACACACCCCAACATACATCATCTCCCTACCTACACGCACACACACATCTCCCACCCACGACACATCCCCCACCCAAACACACACCCAGGCACACATGCATGCAACCACCCATCCATACACACACACACATCCTCCACCCATCCCATAACCTACCAACACTCACCCACCCAGGTCAACCACTCACACCCACACATCACCCACCCACCCATCAACACATGCATCACGCAACTACCCTCTCACCCATACACACCCCAACCTCTCAGCCAAACACACATCCGCCATCCTCACATGCATCCTTCATCCACCGGCACATACCACACCTCCCCCATCCCACATAACACCCCACCCATAAACGCATCCCCCCACACACACATACCCCCACACTCATTCCCCATACACATCCCCGCCCACACACACAAATCTCCCCACCCACCCACACATCCCCCACCTACAAACATCCTCCAGTCAAGGTTTTCAATGGTGCACTTCTTTTGATCATTAGACCACAGGCTTTCTTTATTCCTTCATACATGCTTCTGATGTTTCCCTTATCACTTGCGATTTGAATGGTCTCAAATAACTTGATCCAATAATCATTTGCGCGCTGCCTGGCAGCCTTTTGCACATCCTTCCTAGCTTGCTTTAGCTCACTCAGAGTGTTACGCGTTGGTCTTTCCTTGTTTCTTGAGAGAGCTATCTTCTTCTTATCAATCAAGGGCTGCAGAGTCTAGCTGTTTGCCGCAAACCAGTCCTGCCTCTTATGATCCACAGTGCCGTAAACCCCCTACGGCAGTTTTATAAAGAGTTTCCTTAAGTTGACCCCACTTTTCACTTACTGTACTTTCTGGTGTATCAGTGAAATCGTCTTCAGGTTGCTGTTGAAACTGAAAGCACTTTTCAGGATCGCGAGTGTTAATAATATTAATCCTGGGGCTAGATTTGTGTTTAGCTGTGTAGATTGTCTTTGGTTTCAGTCTAACCCTTGCAATAACCAAAGAATGATCCGTTTCACAGTCAGCACTGTGGTAACTTTGAGTCAATGATATATGGTTCAGATGTTGTCTCCGTGTGATGATGAAGTCCAGCCAATGACCGGATCCTGGATGTTTCCATGTGACCTTATGCAGCTCTTTTGTTTTAAAAAAAGGTGTTTGTAATAAATAGGTCATTTCTGGTGCAATGCTCCAGCAGCCTTTGCCAATTTTCATTCATGCGACTGATGTTGTATTTTCCAAGGCACACTGGCCATGAACTCGAGTCCTTGCCAACACGAGCATTGAAATCACCGAGCATATAAATGTAGTCATATTTTGGAACTGCCTTGATTACATAGTCTAACTCCTCATAAAACGAATCCTTCACATCATCAGAGGAATCGAGTATCGGTGCATATGCAGTAATAATGGTGGCAAATCCACAAGCGGTTGCCAAGCGCAGGGATAATAGTCTTTCATTTCCTCCTGCTGGAATATCAATCATTCCCAGTAGCGAATTCTTCACTGCAAAGCCCACACCGTGTTGCCTTTTTTCTGCCTGCCCTCTACCCTTCCAAAAAAAGGTGTAATTGTTTTCCCTGAGAGGCGAGGCGAGACTCCCGCAGGCCAGCAATATTAATGTTATGACGATTGAGTTCGGCATCAATCACAGCCGTTTTTCTCACATCGTCAATATTGGTCATGTCAGTGGAAAATGCTGGACACATGGTTCTCACGTTCCAGGTTGCAAGCCGTAGTTGAGGTTTCTTTTTTTTTTTTTAATTAGCACCTGGTGCATTTGGTTTTACAGCCTGCGATTCAGAATGTGTCCTAGCCCCAAGCACCCATTGAAGCAGGCAGATTGTGGCGGATCAGCACCCAATTGGCCGTGGTCTGCCCAGCTTGCGGCGGGCGGTAGCTGATCAGTGACACCTGTAGGTGTCTCTCACCGTCAGAGGCAAACCGGGGCGCCCCATGTATGTCTACGCCAATTGACAGGGACTTATAACCCGTAACACTTGCCTCTCGCTTTGATTCCGAGACCGGTTAAGTCCAGGGATGGAGTTATTGCCTCTCCATAGCACAAAGCCTGGGATAAAATATAGAGATCATGTTTTGCCCATGCAGCATGATCCCTCTCTCGACCTGCCTAGTTCACTCCAGAGGAAAGGTAACAACTCTATATCTGGAACAAGACAAGCTGCAGAATCTGCCGGATCAGCAAAGTAATGCTATAACTGTCCGCCTGTCGGAACTTCGATCCTAAACTAGCGGCCAACCAAGGCTTAGGGCCTGGTCTGCCCTGCCATGACATTTTGTCTTTAGGTAGCTTTTCCTAGCACCAGGGTAAGGCAATTGCGCTCTTCCTCCCGAAGATGTTGGCACAATGTGGTGTGTCGGGTTTGGTAAGCGCCGCCCAACGTTCCGCGCTAATAGAAATCAGGTAGTACCGTCTACTGTAGCTCTGTCATATCTGATTAAGACCTGACTAACAAACTAATCACTCAGAAATGGCTATAGAAGAAACAGTACAAACAAAAGATGATGATACGCAATCTGCACCAGTTCAAACTCCACAAGGACTTGCAGAAACAATTCTAACACTCAAACTACAAAAGACCTTGCAGAAAGAAGTCTTACACTAAAACTTTTCAGTCAGAATTGGCTATAGAAGAAGTACTTAAGGTACAAAAAAAAAAGATGATGATTCGGATTCTGCACCAGCTCAACTTCCACAAAAACTTGTCTAACACGTTGGGTCACCAGGAAGAATTGCCTCTAGAAGAATCACTTGCGGCACAGGGGAAGCTGGTACAGGATCCGCGCGGATGAAACTCCTTCAGAACTTGCTGAAATCAAGCTGCTACGAGCAGTTTTCGCAAGCGGATCTGGCAGAAAAGGCTGCAGAGTTGCTATGCTTCTAGTAGATCAGCGCAAGCTGAAATTCCTAGAGAACTAGCAGAAACCGATGTGTGAGACGTAGTTACTCAACTAGATAGGCTCAAACTCCAAAAGAACTTCCAGAAACAAGCCGAACACGATGAGTTTCTCAAACTAATCAACCAGAAATGGCTATAGAAGAAGCGGTACAACAGAAGATGATGATACGGGATCTAAACAAGTTCAAACTACAAAAGAACTTGCAGAAAAAAGTTTAACACGATGAGTCTCGCACACTTTACAGGCTTAATTGGCTATAGAAGAAGCAGTTAAGGTACAAACAGAAGGTGATGATGCGGAATCTGCACCAATTCAACCTTTAAAGCAACTTGTAGAAATAAATCTAGCACGTTAAGTCAACAGACAGAATTAGCTCTGGAACAATCAGTTAAGGCATAACAGAAGATAATAATACAGGATCAGTACTAACTGAAACGCCGAAAGAACAAGTTTTACGTAGTTAAAATTATCTCTAGAAGAAACAGTTAAGTTACAAACAGAAGATGCTTCCATAGGATCAGGACGAGCTGAAACTCAATTAGAACTAGAAGAAATAGAGCTCCTCCGAGCAGTTTTCGCAAGCGGATCTGGCAGAAAAGGCTGCAGAGTTGCTATGCTTCTAGTAGATCAGCGCAAGCTGAAATTCCTAGAGAACTAGCAGAAACAGATGTGCGAGACGTAGTTACTCAACTAGATAGGCTCAAACTCCAAAAGAACTTCTAGAAACAAGCCGTACACGATGAGTGAAACTAATCACCCAGAAATGGCTATAGAAGAAGCGGTACACACAGAAGATGATGATACGGGATCTTAACAAGTTCAAACTCCAAAAGAACTTGCGAATCAAGTCTAACACGATGAGTCTTGCATACTTTGCAGGCTGAATTGGCTATAGAAGAAGCAGTTAAGGTACAAACAGAATGTGATGATGCGGAATCTGCACCAATTCAACCTTTAAAGCAACTTGTAGAAATAAATCTAGCACGTTGAGTCACCAGGCAGAATTAGCTCTGGAACAAGCAGTTGATTCACAACAGAAGATGCTGTTACAGGATCAGTACGAACTGAAACGCCCAAAGAATAAGTTTAACGTAGTTAAAATAGGCTGTAGAAGAAGCAGTTAAAGGAACAAACAGAAGATGCTTCCATAGGATCAGAACGAGCTGAAACTCATTCAGAACTAGCAGAAATCGAGCTGCTGCGAGCAGTTACGCAAACGGATATGGCAGAAAAGGCTGCAGAGTTGAGACAAACACAGAATATGCTTCTAGTAGATTAGAGAACTAGCAGAAGCAGATGTGCGTGACGCAGTTATTCAACTATATAAGCTAAAGCTCCTAAAGATCTTCATGAAACACGTCTAATACGATGAGTTACACACGCTAATCAGGTAGAAATTGCTATATAGGAAGTTGTTAAGGTACAAACAGAAGTCGGATGCACCAGTTCAAACTCCAAAAGAACTTGCAGAATCAATTCTAACACGATGAGTCTCGCATACTTTACAGGCTGAATTTGCTATAGAAGAGGTAGTTAAAGTACAAACAGAATGTGATGATGCGGAATCTGCACCAATTCAACCTCCATAACAACTTGCAGAAATAAATCTAGCACGTTGAGTCACCAGGCAGAACTGTCTCTAGAAGAATCAGTTGAGGAACAAGAGAAGATGCGGATACAGTATCAGCGCGGATGAAACTCCTTCAGAACTTGCAGAAATCGATCTGCTACGAGCAGTTTTCGCAACCGGACCTGGCAAAAAAAGCTGACATTCATAGAAAACTAGCAGAAGCAGATGTGCTAAACGTAGTAACTCAACTAGATGGGCTCAAACGCCAAAAGAACTTCCAGAAACTAGGCGAACACGATGTGTTTCTCAAACTAATCACCCAGAAATGGCTATAGAAGAAGCGGTACATATAGAAGATGAAGATACGGGATCTGAACAAATTCAAACTCCAAAAGAACTTGCAGAAACAAATCTAACACGATGAGTCTCGCAATCTTTACAGGCTATATTGGCTATAGAAGAAGCAGTTAAGGTACAAACAGAAGGTGATGACGCGGATTCTGCACCTATTCAACCTCCAAAAGAACTTGCAGAAATAAATCTAGCACGTTGTTTCACCAGGCAGAATTAGCTCTGGAACAAGCAATTGAGGCACAACAGAAGATGCTGATACAGGATCAGTACGAACTGAAACGCCCAAAGAACAAGTTTAACGTAATTAAAATAGGCTGTAGAAGAAGCAGTTAAGGAACAAACAGAAGATGCTTCCATAGGATCAGGACGAGCTGAAACTCATTCAGAACTAGCAGAAATCGAGCTGCTCAGAGCAATTTCGCAAATGGATCTGGCAGAAAAGGCTGCAGAGTTGC
Source organism: Cepaea nemoralis (assembly GCA_014155875.1). Classification (NCBI taxonomy): domain Eukaryota; kingdom Metazoa; phylum Mollusca; class Gastropoda; order Stylommatophora; family Helicidae; genus Cepaea; species Cepaea nemoralis. The sequence continues at coordinate 244,778 of JACEFZ010023980.1, forward strand.
TATGCTTTTAGTAGATCATCGCATGATGAAATTCCTAGAAAAGTAGCAGAAACAGATGTGCGAAACGTAGTAACTCAACTAGATAGGCTCAAACTCCAAAAGAACTTCCAGAAACAAGCCGAACACGATGAGTTGTTAGATCTTCATGCAACACGTCTAATACGATGAGTTACACAAGCTAATCAGGCAGAAATTGCTATATAGGAAGCTGTTAAGATACAAACAGAAGACGGATGCACCAGTTCAAACTCCAAAATACCTTGCAGAAACAAGTCAAACACTAAAACTTTTCAGGCAGAATTGACTATACAAGAAGCAGTTAAGGTACTAAAAGAACATTATGATTCGGATTCTGCACCAATTCAACCTCCAAATGAAATTGCAGAAATAAGTCTATCACGTTAAGTCACCAGGCAGAATTAGCTCTGGAACAATCAGTTAAGGCACAACAGAAGATGATGATACAGGATCAGTACTAACTTAAACGCCGAAAGAACAAGTTTTACGTAGTTAAAATTATCTCTAGAAGAAGCAGTTAAGTTTCAAACAGAAGATGCTTCCATTGGATCAGGACGAGCTGAAACTCAATCAGAACTAGAAGAAATCGAGCTGCTCCGAGCAGTTTCCCAAACGGATCGGACAGAAAAGGCTGAAGAGTTGAGACAATCACAGAATATGCTTCTAGTAGATCAGCGCAACTTGAAACTCCTAGAGAACTCCTGTAAACAGAAGTGCGCGACGGAGTTACTCAACTAGATATGCTAAAACTCCTAAAGATCTTCATGTAAAAAGTGTAACACGATGAGTTACACAAACTAATCAGGCAGAAATGGCTATAGAGGAAGCTGTTAAGGTACAAGCAGAAGGCGGATGCACCAGCTAAACCTACAAAAGAACTTGCTGAAACAAGTCTAACACTACAACTTTTCAGGCAGAATTGGAGTAGTGATAAGGTAAAGGAGAGGGTACAAAATAGGATTAGGCGTAGGGTGGAAAAGTAGGCTGAAGTCCTTCGCGAGGGTGGTGGCGGGTGGTGGCTCCTCGTTCTAGTCTTGGCGGGCGGTGAAAATATTTTTTTGGTTGGAAGTGGGTAAATAAGGGCGGGGTATATTTGTTGGTGGGTCGGGGTATATTATTTCGTGTGAAAGAGAACCTACAAACACAAAGACATCACACACATCCTATTATTACTAGAGTCATCACAACAACCACATACAGACAGACATACACACACACTTGATACACACAAATACAAAGAAGGTCACACAGGGATAAACAACCACACCCAAGTACAGACATCACGCGTGTAGACACAAACACAAAGACAATCATACACACCCATATCCTCTTCCATAAATACTGTCATCACAACTATACACAAGTACTCACGTACAGACATCAACTAAACAAATATACATCCAAAGACAGACACACCCATACACACTTGATACACACAAATACAAAGACAACCATACCCACGTACAAACAAGATCAAAGACACAGACACCAACTACAGAAATACACACCCAAAGGCAGACACATTCACTCATGCACATTTGTACATACAGACATACAAAGAACCAACCACACACTTGATACACACAGATATCGCGATTGCAGACCCATGTACAAACAAGATCAAAGACACATACTGAGATGTAAGTTCTAAATACCTATTTATTCATCTGTTGCCTGCAACCAAGTATAGAAATTACGCCATCCACCTTGATGTTGTAGTTTCCAAGGATGTAGTTTATCAGTCATATACGTACCTACAGATGTAGCGAAGGTTTCCTCCATGTCCTGGACATTCACGTCTGTGTTGTAAGAACTATTAACCAGATGCTTACCCAGACGCATACCAAGTGTAAACACCATCATTATTCTCCCATAGTTGATGACGTTATTGCCAAAGATTTCATCAGCGATTGAAACAAAGACCGGGAAAGTGTGTTCAGGCTTGATACGGACTTCTAGTCTCGTGAATACCACATTGTGTTGGTTGGCTATGTGGCGTACTAACCAACACAACCTCGAGTTATTGGTCTTTGTGGACTTGTAGGAACTAATAATAGTCAACGCCATAGTCACCAGCTCGCTGTGACCTTGTTTCAAGTCGGCCGTTGCTTGTGTCATTATTATACCGATAGCTATCAGAGACCCACTGGCGTGCAGTTGGTGGTCAAATGGGCTAATACTATCACCCGACGCGTTATAAACAGCAACGCGAGTAGGTAGCTGGTTATTAATACTCATGGATCCTAGGTGGAAACATCCTTTTACGGCCTTGATTGCGGGGCCAACGGGAAGTGGTAAAACCGTCTTTGTCCAACGGTTCTTTGCCCATCTACCAGCCATGGTAGACCCCGTTCCAGAGGAAATTATATGGAGCTATTGGGAATGGCAACCCATCTACGAAACTATGAAGGGTGTTCAATTTAATGAAAGTCTGCCTGATGTGGGAAATGGACAGGAGATAGACGTCGGTTAGTGGTCATAGATGATCTAATGTCTGAGACAGATGACAGAGTGACTAAGTTATTTACTAAAGGCAGTCATCATCGCAACCTTAGTGTTATGTATATAGTACAGAACCTATTTGGTAAGAATAAAGAACAAAGAACTATCAGTCTGAATTCACACTACCTAGTGGTGTTTAAGAATCCTCGAGACGGGTCTTAGATTACAAATCTGGCCAAGCAGATGTATCCAGGACGTGTGTCATATGTCCAAGAGAGTTTTAAAGACGCGACATCGGCTCCACACGGGTATTTGTTATTTGACCTGCGACAGGAAACACCAGATCAGCTCCGCTTACGAAGTCATATATTCCCCGATCAGCATCAAGTCGTCTACGTCCCCAAATAACATGACAAACCGACTTAAACGTAACGAGGGTATGTTACGTTTCTTGGGTCAGACCAACCCGGCCACTGTGAAGGCAGTAATGAAATCAGCTTCCCCGGATCTCGTCCAACACTGGATCTCGTTACACTGCCCAATGGCGACGACCTACCAAACACAGCCGAAGTCGGTCCTATAAATTATTATTTGCATAGTTTGTTTTCTCAAGTAGACGTGTCCCTGAACGACACTCTTATTTCACCGAGTGAAAATTCGTATCCGTACCGGGCCTACTTGGAAGCTCTTCTGAATTATGGCGAGGAGGCCAAAAAGAGTCATCTGACGTCAGCTCTATACTATCAAGATACTCCTTTGTATATGACAGACACGAAGGGTGATACCAATACAGGTCTAGCCAAAAGAAGATCTTTAGCCAGCTATAGTGTGCCTCTGGATATGATGGGGCGCCTACATTCCGACATTTTCAATCAGGACAGGTACATGTTGAATGGGGTCGATATTAAAATCAAACTAACCCCATCAAAATCCGTGTTTAATTTGATTGCCACGGATGTAAACGGTGGGTACACAAGTGTCATTACTTACGCCAGCCTCTTGGTGAGGAAAGTTAAGTTAAATCGAGCTATCTCTCTGGCTCATGAAAAAGCCTTATTGAGATCCAATGCCAAGTATCCTTTTAAAAGAGTGGTGGTAAAAACCTTTTCTATCCCGAAAGGTATGTTTTCCCACACACAAGATAACCTGTTCCTCAGCCAGACACCGACCCGGGTGGTAATCGGTTTAGTGAATGCTTCCTGTTTCAACGGCGAGCTAAACACGAACCCCTTCATATTCAATCATTATCAGTTAAACTATTTGAGTCTGATGGTAGATGGGCGTAGTGTCACAGGCAAACCCTTAACCATGAATTATACCACAAGTCAGTACATGCGCGCTTTCCATGGTACCAATTTGGCCCTAGGTCTGACCGGTAAGGTTGTCGGGAATGGTATCAATTATGAAAGTTTTAGTCAAGGGTACGCTCTATATGGTTTTGATCTGACTCCCAGGTATATTAGACTGGGAGCAGTTTGAATTGGCGAAATCTGGCCCACTGTCAGTAGAACTAAAGTTTGACGTTATAACGGATGCACCTCTTACAAGTCGTCGTATACGCGGAACTCGACTCGGTCCTAGAAGTTTCCAAGACAAGACAAGTGCTAACAGATTACATAGCATAATGGATACCCAACAGCTAAGACAATTACTTCATGTCTGATCTGATTGTTCGACGCCTTTCCACTAGTCAACGTATGCGCTAGAGATCCAGTTGCCTAGACACATTGATAGAACACAACCGGCCGCTTTGATCGTCAATACTGACACCAGTGCTTACTCTGGGTCACATTGGATCGCCCTATATTTTAATGGTCTAGGTCAGTTTGAATATTTCGATTCATTTGGCTTGCCACCATTACACACCGACATTATCCGCTTTATACGACGAAACTCCGACAGATCACCAGTGTACAACACCCGTATGTTACAATACAATTAATAACACCACTTGTGGTCTGTACACCTTGTATTTCTTGTTGATGAAATGCCGCAGCGCGAGCATGTCACGTATCCTGCAACCATTTGGACACAGACAACACGTGAAACGACCGTCTCGTGTTTCGATTGGTTACTCCATGGTTAAAAAAGACAAGTCCAGACCTGTTTAAACTAGATAAATTCATCGTTATAAACTTAGACGACCAATCGTCTTTTTGTGTCTTCAACGATCAAGATGTCTACATCCAAGTGGTTATTCATGTCAAGACCTGATGATATACCCAGACAGCTAGCCAACAGTTTGAAAGCGGTGACACTCCATCTACACCAGTATTATGATTCTGAGATGATGTATCCTTCCAATGTGGGAATTACATCTTACGAAGCCAGAGTTTGAATCTCTCGTCTCGATGAAGGCTGACATTCTAGCTGCTTTTGAGAAACTAAGTTACGATGACAAAGCTACATACAAGCCAGAGCAGTCTACGTGTACCGACAGGCCTCTGAAAGACCAAACATCTTTATACAATAATGAAGTCCCTCTGATCCCTTTGGGTCGTAAATGAAGCCAGTCTTAAAATGTACTTTGATGTTGTATACCAATAAAAGCCGTTTGAAAAATGGTACTTTTTTTGTTTGTTTTTTAATTTTGTCTCTCTATTTTATTGTGTTTTAGTCTTTGTTTCATTGTGTGTTTGTGTGTCAGTGTTGAAAAAAGAAGAGGGCAACCACATGAAAACCAACCACTTGAAAACAATCAACCAACAAAAAAAACTTGGTTTCAATATTTTTTATTTTATCACCAAAATATGTGTTCACAACATATTCAGCAAAACAGTTTAATGATATATCATAAGAAAAAATCAATGACATACGCGATTACTGAAAACAAATATAACAATGTAGTTGGGATGATATGTCACCTAGACATCAGCCTATCGGGAACTCGGGCATATGAAAGAGGTAAAAACATATGCCAGCTACTGTCTCTAGTGTATATTTGGTGTCTGTACGTTGTTGCATGGCGTAGGAATGAATGTCATGTTCGTGTACTGTGTTGATAAAAGCATCAAAGTCGTGTCTGTTATTTATTAGCGCTGGAAATTCTAAAACAGAACTATTGTTAAATGATGCATGATAGAATCTAAGATCTTGTGTTCCTCTATGTCTTAACACTAAATGAAAGCTAAAGTTTATCTTAAAGCGACTAATTTGGGCTTTGAAAATCTTATACAAGGTATCTGTCCAGTCGATAGGCTTTTGTATCTCGGGACTAATAAAGAATGTGTATGTCGATAAATACTTGTTAATCTTGTGATGTGTCCTGATAGCTTCCCAATTTTCTCTATATGTTTGTTGAATATCGGGTGGAAGGATGTGTAGTGTCTCTGGTTCCCCGGCTGCTAAGATGGCAGCTTCGTCGTCTATCAGTTGTTCAAGAATATTCTCGTCTGGCTGTATCTGACTGTTAGTTATAGTGGTTTCAGTTGGTGGTGTCATCGGGGTTGGTGACGGTGTCGTCTCTGGTGTTGAAGTACTTGCTGTATCCATACGCGATTGATGGTGTGTTCGTATGTGGTTTTGGATGTTATAGTTCCTATTATACACCTTATCACATAAATGACAGGGATATTCTTGATCTTTGGTACCGTGAATGAGTCGACTGTGTCGGGTAAGATTATATTTACAACTGAATGTTTTGTCGCACACTGACCACATGAAAGTAGATCTGGTGGCCATATTTATAAACTGGTATATGAATAAGTCACACTTTCGGTTTTTACAACCGCAAAAAGTTATGGTGTATACACAATATGTTTCAGTGTTTTGTCAGCTGCCGACGACACGAACACTGCTCACACCAACCTGGTTCACCGTTGAAGCTAGCCAAGTCACCACGTGAACAATATCTGCTCACTACACGAACACTGCTCACACCAGCCTGATTTAAGAAATACCTCTGTAGCTAGCCAAGTCAGCCCGCGAACTGGTGTAGAGCAAGTGAGGAGACGCCGTCTATTTTATACACTGGTTCTGCACACGACCCTACAGAGCTGACGTGGGAGTTTTGTAGACAGGCTTTTTCTCACGCCACCGCCCGCTTTCACGTGACCGATGACTCACGCTACCACTTAATGACTTTTGCATGTGGCGCTGATGACGTAGGGGTTTTCTCTGACATCCGCGTTCGTTACCAAAAAGGGGTATGTGGTTTATGTAGTTTAGTCTTATGGGGCCAGGAAGAGGATATGGGTGTCTGTAGTTGTGTATAAAAGGCTTTTACACAAAGGCTTTTGATAAAGTGAGACATGTCAACATGATAAGGATGCTTGAAGATCTACAAATTGATGGATAAGATCTTAGACTTGTAGAAAACATATATTGGAAACAACAAGCTGCCATAAGAGTTGATAATGAAGTAAGCCAATAGCAGCCTATTAAAAGGGGTGTGAGACAGGGATGTGTAATGTCTCCAGATCTGTTTTCCCTGTACAGTGAAAGTATTTTCAGAAATATTGAAGATATGGAAGGAATCAACGTTGGGGGACGATGCATTAATAACATTAGATATGCAGATGATACAGTCTTGATTGCAGACAATGAACAGGACCTGCAAAATTTAGTAGATGCGATTGTTACACACAGTGAACAACTAGGGTTAGAATTAAATTGTAAAAAGACACAGATTATGGTCGTCACTAGGAAGGACGAAATACCACAATGTAATATACAAGTAAATGGGAATATTCTTCAACAAGTGAGCAGGTACAATTATCTCGGAACAGTAATAACATCTGATGGGAGATGCCTTGAAGAGATTAGAACAAGAATCGCCATGGCAAAAGTAGCCTTTAGCAAGATGAAAAACATATTGACCAATAAAAAGATGTCAATTGAAACGAGAAAAAGAGTGTTGAGATGCTACATTGAACCTGTACTTTTATATGGATGTGAAGCGTGGACAATGAGCAGTCAGGCTGAAAAACATCTGATGGCTGTAGAGATGTGGTTTCTGAGGAAAATGCAAAGAATACCATGGACAGCCAGAAAGACCAATGAACAAGTCCTTCAAGAAACAAATGAAGATCGTAAATTGATTAGAGAAATTAGACGTAGACAGTCAACATTTTTTGGGCATGTTATGAGAAGAAATGGATTGGAGAATTTGGTGACAACTGGTAAGATCGAGGGGAACAGACCAAGGGGAAGACCTAGAAGCAAGTACTTGGATGGCTTGGCCTTGTGGCATGGTCTAGACAGAAACACGGAGCTGATCCACGACTCTGGTGATCGAGTGAGATGGCAGAACATGACCGCCCACGCTTACCGGCATGGCACATGATGGATGGAGTTGTGTATAGCTGATGTTGACAGTAGTAATGATAGGAGATGGGTGTGTATGGTTGTCTTTGTGTCTGTACTAGGTCTGCATGTACAAGTGTATCAAGTGTGTATGTGTGTAGTTGATGTCTTTGTGTCTGTGTGTCTGTACGTGGTTGTGTATAGTTGTGATGACAGTATGTATGGAAGAGGATGTGTTCATGTGATGTGTGTGTGTGTGTGTGTGTGTGTGTGTGTGTGTGGGTATAGTTGTGATGTGGATGTTGTTGTGGTGACTCTGTACTTATGTGTGTCTGTGTGTATGTACGTATTTGTACGTGTGTATGAGTGAGTGTGTCTGCGTGTGGTTGGGTATAGTTGTGTGACCCTCTTTATGTAAGTGTGTCTGTCTGTCTGCACATGTGATGTCTGTATCTACAAGTGTGTGTGTCTGTGTGTATGTACGTATTTGTACGTGTGTATGGGTGAGTGTGTCTGTGTGTACAAATGTGCATGAGTTAATGTGTCTGCGTTTGGGTGTGTATTTCTGTAGTTGGTGTCTGTCTTTGATCTTTTTTGTACGTGGGTATGGTTGTCTTTGGATGTATATTTGTGTAGTTGATGTCTGTACGTGAGTACTTGTGTATAGTTGTGATGACAGTATGTATGGAAGAGGATATGGGTGTGTATGATTGTCTTTGTGTTTGTGTCTACACGCGTGATGTCTGTACTTGGGTGTGGTTGTTTATCCCTGTGTGACCCTCTTTGTATTTGTGTGTATCAAGTGTGTGTGTGTGTGTGTGTGTATGTCTGTCTGTATGTTGTTGTTGTGATGACTCTAGTAATAATAGGATGTGTGTGATGTCTTTGTATTTGTGTCTTTGATCTTGTTTGTACTTAGGTGTGGTTGTTTATCCCTGTGTGTCTGTCTTTGGGTGTATATGTCTGTTAAAGACAATGAGGGTCCTGGAGACGATTACCATGCTATATTGGTTTTCCCACCACGGGGCCCATCTGAGGGATGTAAGGCGTATTAACAAAGATAGTTCTTCTTAGGCTGGGTGTTCTGCGAACCCGACCGACAACCACCACCACTGATGGTAAGATGGAGTCCTCCATACATCACCCCACCCCAGCCACTCAGAATTAGATCACCATCACCTCAATATAGTATTAATCCCACACCACCCCACCAGACTCCTCCACCTCACCAGCCCCCTGTGACTCTACGTCGAGCCAACACCGTACAATTACCAGACCCCGCTATAACACCACCCCGGCGGCCTCTGTTATCCCTACGATGGGAGAATGCGTTCCTATTACCTCACGACCCGGATTGCTTCATTATTGAGCCCATTCACCCTCTAGTAATAATAACCATTGATTAAGTCATATCTGGTTTTGTTGTTCCTTTTCCATTCATCCTCTACTAATAATACCTATCGATTAAGTCATATCTGATTTTGGTGTTCGTTTTCCATTCACCCTCTAGTAATAATAAACATTGATTAACTCATTTCTGGTTTTGGTGTTCGTTTGTGAGTACGAATCCTTGATCTTGTCTGTACGTATCTGTATGTAGAAGTGTATGTGTACTTGGTTGTCTTTATGATTTGACAAGCAATGATAGTTCTTCTCAGGCGGCGTGTTCTGCTACCCCGCAGACAACAATCACTGACAACCATCATCACTGATGCTACGACCCACCTCTTATCAATACCCATTACATTTATGACCACCCCTATATCGCCATCGACCACTCCTACTTGATCACTGGTTGACCACTAATACCTGGTACCCACCCCTTACCACCAAGTGACACCATATCCATTACTAGTTTATAAGGTTCCATTTGTAATGATAGTGAATAAGCTACTATGAACATACCACCCTTATCAACTACTTTCACTAAGCCACTACTATCACCTCACCCTCCCTACACCCTCATCACACGTGAACATTCCACTATAACCCTCACCAACATATAGTAACCGGGATTCAAACCTAGTACCTCCCCGACCCAGTGTTTTTCTATCCCTACACAACCCCGCGTTTCCCTCTTTTCTTCACAAATAATATAAAAACATTTGAACCGTACCGACACGAACACCCCACTCTTCCTTACCTTAATTAGTTTTACAGACTTCAACCATTCCCGCCAACCAACAAAGATTTCCCGACCCAATTTTCCCATACTCGACCCAAAAAATAAAAAACATACTAGCTTTTTTTCAATTTTTTTCATGACCTAAATTTTCAACCCGACCTGATCAACTCCTACGGGTCCGCCATCTTGTCCTGTAGGACTAATCCTATTTTGTACCCTCTGATTGACACTATCACTACTGATTGGCTATAGAAGAAGCAGTTAAGGTACAAAAAGAAGATGAAGATACGGATTCTCCACCAGTTCAACTTTCAAAATAACTTGTCTAACACGTTGAGTCACCATTCAGAACTGTCTCATGAAGAATCAGTTGAGGAACAAGAGAAGATGCTGATACAGTATCAGCGCGGATGAAACTCCTTCAGAACTTGCAAAAATCGAACTGCTCCGAGCAGTTTTCGTAAACGGATCTGGCAGAAAAATCTGCAGTGTTGCTATGATTCTAGTACATCAGCGCAAGCTGAAATTCCTAGAGAACTAGCAGAAATAGATGTGCGAGACGTAGTTACTCAGCTAGATACGCTCAAACTCCAAAAGAACTTCCAGAAACAAGCCGAACACGATGTGTTTCTCAAACTAATCACCCAGAAATGGCTATAGAAGAAGCGGAACAAACAGAAGATGATGATACGGGATCTGAACAAATTCAAACTCCAAAAGAACTTGCAGAAAAAGTCTATCACGGAAAGTCTCGCAAACTTTACAGGCTGAATTGGCTATAGAAGAAGCAGTTAAGGTACAAACAGAATGTGATGATGCGGAATCTGCACCAAAAGACCTTGCAGAAATAAATCTAGGACGTTGAGTCACCATTCAGAATTAACTCTGAAACAAGCAGTTGAGGCACAACAGAAAATGCTGATACAGGATCAGTACGACCTGAAACGCCCAACGAACAATTTTAACGTAGTTAAAATAGGCTGTAGAAGAAGCAGTTAAGGACAAAAAGAAGATGCTTCCATAGGATCAGGACGAGATCAGACTCATTCAGAACTGGCAGAAATCGAAATGCTGCGAGCAGTTTCGCAAACGGATCTGGCAGAAAAGGCTGCAGAGTTGAGACAAACACAGAATATGCTTCTAGTAGATCAGAGAACTAGCAGAAGTGTGCGTGACGCAGTTATTCAACTAGATAAGCTAAAGCTCCTAAAGATCTTCATGCAACACGTCTAATACGATGAGTTACACAAGCTAATCAGGCAGAAATTGCTATATAGGAAGCTGTTAAGGTACAAACAGAAGACGGATGCACCAGCTCAAACTCTAAAAGAACTTGCAGAAACAAGTCTGTAACTAAATCTTTTCAGACAGAGTTGGTTATAGAAGAAGCAGTTAAGGTACACAAAGAAGATGAAGATACGGATTCTGCCACAGTTCTACTTCCGAAAGAACTTGTCTAACACGTTGAGTCACCAGGTAGAACCGTCTCTAGAAGAATCAGTTGAGGAACAAGAGAAGATGCTGATACAGTATCAGCGCGGATGAAACTCCTTCAGAACATGAAGAAATCGATCTGCTACGAGCAGTTTTCGCAAACGGATCTGGCAGAAAAGGCTGCAGTGTTGCTATTCTTCTAGTAGATAAGCGCAATCTGAAATTCCTAGAAAATTATCAGAAACAGATGTGCGAGACGTAGTTACTCAACTAGATAGGCTCAACTCCAAAAGAACTTCCAGAAACAAGCCGAACACGATGAGTTTCTCAAACTAATCACCCAGAAATGGCTATAGAAGAAGCGGTACATACAGAAGATGAAGATACGGGATCTGAACAAGTTCAAACTCCAAAAGAACTTGCAGAAAAAAGTCTAACACGATGAGTCTCGCAAACTTAACAGGTTGAATTGGCTATAGAAGAAGCAGTTAAGGTACAAACAGAAGGTGATGATGCGGATTTTGCACCACTTCAACCACCAAAAGAACTTGCAGAAATAAATCTAGCACGTTGTGTCAAAGGCAGAATTAGCTCTGGAACAAGCAGTTGAGGCTCAACAGAAGATGCTGATACCGGATCAGTACGAACTGAAACGCCCAAAGAACACGTTTAACGTAATTAAAATAAGCTATAGAAGCAGTTAAGGAACAAACAGAAGATGTTTCCATAGGATTAGGTCGATCTGAAACTCATTCAAAACTAGCAGAAATCGAGCTGCTCAGAGCAGTTTCGCAAATGGATCTGGCAGAAAGTGCTGCAGTGTTGCTATGCTTCTAATAGATCAGCGCAAGCTGAAATTTCTAGACAACTGAAGTGCAGAAACTGATGTGCGAGACGTAGTTACTCAACTAGATAGGCTCAATCTCCAAAAGAATTTGCAGAAACAAGCCGAACACGATGAGAGAAACTAATCACCCAGAAATGGCTATAGAAGTAGCGGTACAAACAGAAGATGATGATACGGGATCTGAACAAATTCAAACTCCAAAATAACTTGCAGAAAAAAGTCTAACACGATGAGTCTCGCAAACCTTACAGGCTATATTGGCTATATAAGAAGCAGTTAAGGTACAAACAGAAGGTGATGATGCGGATTCTGCACCAATTCAAACTCTAAAAGAACTTGCAGAAATAAATCTAGCACGTTGTGTCAAAGGCTGAATTAGCTCTGGAACAAGCAGTTGAGGCACAACAGAAGATGCTGATACAGGATCAGTACGAACTGAAACGCCAAAAGAACACGTCTAACGTAATTAAAATAGGCTGTAGAAGCAGTTAAGGAACAAACAGGAGATGTTTTCATAGAATTAGGTCGACCTGAAACTCATTCAAAACTTAGCAGAAATCGAGCTGCTCAGAGCAGTTTCGCAAATGGTTCTGGCAGAAAATGCTGCAGTGTTGCTATGCTTCTAGTAGATCAGCGGAAGCTGAAATTCCTAGACAACTGATGTGCAGAAACTAATGTGCGAGACGTAGTTACTCAACTAGATAAGCTCAAACTTCAAAAGAACTTCCAGAAACAAGCCGAAAAGGATGAGTGATACTAATCACCCAGAAATGGCTATAGACGAAGCGGTACAAACAGCGGATGATGAACAAATTCAAACTCCAAAATAACTTGCAGATACAAGTCTAACATGATGAATCTCGAAACTTTACAGGCTATATTGGCTATAGAAGAAGCAGTTCCTTAACAAACAGAAGGTGATGATGCGGATTCTGCACCAATTCAACCTCCAAAAGAACTTGCAGAAATAAATCTAGCAAGTTGAGTCACCTCGCAGAATTAGCCCTGGAACAAGCAGATGAGGCACACCAGAAGATCCTGATACAGGATCAGTGCGAACTGAAACGCCGAAAGAACAAGTTTAACGTAGATGCTTGCTTGCTTGCTTGTGTTCGTTGGCTTGAGCTCCAACGTGAAGTCCTGTATGTCGGATGAAGGCATCCTGTTGTCCAACATCAGTGTGATGTCATACAGGACCTGAGGTTTGCGTGAGTATCCGTTGTCCCCTGTCTGGCTTATTGGTGTGCAGACTGGTGGTTCCTCGCCGTACAGGCAGACACTCTCCGATTTCGGAGGAATCGGCGATCCTACTGACTTTAGCCAGGTCCCCGAAGGGACCTGTTGCCCAGGACGCTCGACGAGGACGCGTCAATTTGTCTTGGCCAGTATATAACCCGGCCCTGGTGCCTTGGAAACACCTCTGCGCCCCTAACGTAGATAAAATTGGCTGTAAAAGAAGCTGTTAAGGAACAAACAGAAGATGCTTCCATAGTATCAGGACGAGCTGAAACTCATTCAGAACTGGCAGAAATCGAAATGCTGCGAGCAGTTTCGCAAACGGATCTGGCAGAAAAGGCTGCAGAGTTGAGACAAACACAGAATATGCTTCTAGTAGATCAGAGAACTAGCAGAAGTGTGCGTGACGCAGTTATTCAACTAGATAAGCTAAAGCTCCTAAAGATCTTCATGCAACACGTCTAATACGATGAGTTACACAAGCTAATCAGGCAGAAATTGCTATATAGGAAGCTGTTAAGGTACAAACAGAAGACGGATGCACCAGCTCAAACTCTAAAAGAACTTGCAGAAACAAGTCTGTAACTAAATCTTTTCAGACAGAGTTGGTTATAGAAGAAGCAGTTAAGGTACACAAAGAAGATGAAGATACGGATTCTGCCACAGTTCTACTTCCGAAAGAACTTGTCTAACACGTTGAGTCACCAGGTAGAACCGTCTCTAGAAGAATCAGTTGAGGAACAAGAGAAGATGCTGATACAGTATCAGCGCGGATGAAACTCCTTCAGAACATGAAGAAATCGATCTGCTACGAGCAGTTTTCGCAAACGGATCTGGCAGAAAGGGCTGCAGTGTTGCTATTCTTCTAGTAGATAAGCGCAATCTGAAATTCCTAGAAAATTATCAGAAACAGATGTGCGAGACGTAGTTACTCAACTAGATAGGATCAAACTCCAAAAGAACTTCCAGAAACAAGCCGAACACGATGTGTTTCTCAAGCTAATCACACAGAAATGGCTATAGAAGAAGCGGTACATACAGAAGATGAAGATACGGGATCTGAACAAGTTCAAACTCCAAAAGAACTTGCAGAAAAAAGTCTAACACGATGAGTCTCGCAAACTTTACAGGCTATATTGGCTATAGAAGAAGCAGTTCCTTAACAAACAGAAGGTGATGATGCGGATTCTGCACCAATTCAACCTCCAAAAGAACTTGCAGAAATAAATCTAGCAAGTTGAGTCACCTCGCAGAATTAGCCCTGGAACAAGCAGATGAGGCACACCAGAAGATCCTGATACAGGATCAGTGCGAACTGAAACGCCGAAAGAACAAGTTTAACGTAGATGCTTGCTTGCTTGCTTGCTTGTGTTCGTTGGCTTGAGCTCCAACGTGAAGTCCTGTATGTCGGATGAAGGCATCCTGTTGTCCAACATCAGTGTGATGTCATACAGGACCTGAGGTTTGCGTGAGTATCCGTTGTCCCCTGTCTGGCTTATTGGTGTGCAGACTGGTGGTTCCTCGCCGTACAGGCAGACACTCTCCGATTTCGGAGGAATCGGCGATCCTACTGACTTTAGCCAGGTCCCCGAAGGGACCTGTTGCCCAGGACGCTCGACGAGGACGCGTCAATTTGTCTTGGCCAGTATATAACCCGGCCCTGGTGCCTTGGAAACACCTCTGCGCCCCTAACGTAGATAAAATTGGCTGTAAAAGAAGCTGTTAAGGAACAAACAGAAGATGCTTCCATAGTATCAGGACGAGCTGAAACTCATTCAGAACTGGCAGAAATCGAAATGCTGCGAGCAGTTTCGCAAACGGATCTGGCAGAAAAGGCTGCAGAGTTGAGACAAACACAGAATATGCTTCTAGTAGATCAGAGAACTAGCAGAAGTGTGCGTGACGCAGTTATTCAACTAGATAAGCTAAAGCTCCTAAAGATCTTCATGCAACACGTCTAATACGATGAGTTACACAAGCTAATCAGGCAGAAATTGCTATATAGGAAGCTGTTAAGGTACAAACAGAAGACGGATGCACCAGCTCAAACTCTAAAAGAACTTGCAGAAACAAGTCTGTAACTAAATCTTTTCAGACAGAGTTGGTTATAGAAGAAGCAGTTAAGGTACACAAAGAAGATGAAGATACGGATTCTGCCACAGTTCTACTTCCGAAAGAACTTGTCTAACACGTTGAGTCACCAGGTAGAACCGTCTCTAGAAGAATCAGTTGAGGAACAAGAGAAGATGCTGATACAGTATCAGCGCGGATGAAACTCCTTCAGAACATGAAGAAATCGATCTGCTACGAGCAGTTTTCGCAAACGGATCTGGCAGAAAGGGCTGCAGTGTTGCTATTCTTCTAGTAGATAAGCGCAATCTGAAATTCCTAGAAAATTATCAGAAACAGATGTACGAGACGTAGTTACTCAACTAGATAGGATCAAACTCCAAAAGAACTTCCAGAAACAAGCCGAACACGATGTGTTTCTCAAGCTAATCACCCAGAAATGGCTATAGAAGAAGCGGTACATACAGAAGATGAAGATACGGGATCTGAACAAGTTCAAACTCCAAAAGAACTTGCAGAAAAAAGTCTAACACGATGAGTCTCGCAAACTTTACAGGCTATATTGGCTATAGAAGAAGCAGTTCCTTAACAAACAGAAGGTGATGATGCGGATTCTGCACCAATTCAACCTCCAAAAGAACTTGCAGAAATAAATCTAGCAAGTTGAGTCACCTCGCAGAATTAGCCTTGGAACAAGCAGATGAGGCACACCAGAAGATCCTGATACAGGATCAGTGCGAACTGAAACGCCGAAAGAACACGTTTAACGTAGATGCTTGCTTGCTTGCTTGCTTGTGTTCGTTGGCTTGAGCTCCAACGTGAAGTCCTGTATGTCGGATGAAGGCATCCTGTTGTCCAACATCAGTGTGATGTCATACAGGACCTGAGGTTTGCGTGAGTATCCGTTGTCCCCTGTCTGGCTTATTGGTGTGCAGACTGGTGGTTCCTCGCCGTACAGGCAGACACTCTCCGATTTCGGAGGAATCGGCGATCCTACTGACTTTAAGCCGGTCCCCGAAGGGAAACCCCCCCCG
>JACEFZ010023981.1:5000-21297 GCA_014155875.1 Cepaea nemoralis
GTGGACGAGGGGGGCAGGGGAAGAAATTACTCTCCTCCCAGATCGAGTTATCAACCCGTCCACGATACAAGGTATCAGCGAAGACCCAGATGAAACGAAGATAGACCAAGACTGGGAAATAGGTGGAATACCAGGAGAGACGACTACCGGTAAAGCTCCCTGAAGGAAACAGCAACATATAATAGTGTGGGTACACAATTATTCCAGGCCTTTACAAGTGCGCGACTCTGTCCAGACATGTAAAACCACAAGGATGAAACGAACACAATCAACCAATCAGAAGCCAGGAAGCTGACAACAAGCAGCCTAACCTACGAAAAACAAAATACAAGCTACACCATAAAGGCACCAATTATAGCCAAGTCAACTAAACAAATGATGAAAGGGGGCATTCGTATCAAAAATTGGAATTGGAATTGGAATTTGACTGTGTAGAGCATAAAGTGTTGTGAACAGCGGGAAAGAAACGAGCTTCACATTACACTTAATGCAGATCATGCAAACACTCTACATTGAACCAAAGGCAGCCGTAAGAGTTCAGTTCCGTCAGTTCAGTTATCAGTTATCAATTGGGGTATCTTCATTGCACTCCGGACATGTCCATAGGTGCTCAGATCCTCCCCCCAGAATATGCATCAACGTCCGGTGGCTAATAATGCCAGTTCTGTGTTGGTTGACGAGGCGCTTTATTTTTCTATGTACCTCTCGCGTCTGGCTGTGCCGATTCTTACTCCCAAGTCTTTCATCCTGGACAGCGACGTGGAATCACTGATGTCAAAGTCCTCTGTTCTCGCCATATCTTTGAGGACGTTAATAACATCGGCACGATCCATGGGCTGGCCATCTACAGGGGGTGCAGAGCCAGCCAGTTTATCAGCTCGTTCATTTCCCTCGACTCCCGCATGTCCCGGGACGAAGATGAAGGTGACTTTACGGACAACAGCCGTAAGAGTATGTGTTGATAAACAGATTGGTTTGATATAGTATAGAAGCTGTTCGGTCCCCTTATTTGTTTAATTTATACTGAAAACATCGTGTGGAATGTTGAAAACATGTTGACAGGAAACAATATGATATCTTTCCATTCAACAATCAAAAATTGAGAGCATGTGTTGGATTTATTCTCCAGGACATGCTGGTGTGTTGGGCAAGGAGCAGGGGGACATATTGGCTGGGTCTACATCTCTTGGTGGGGTATTGGTGCACGATAAGGCAGATGTGGTTACCGCCCTTTGGAACTGTGTGGATAGTGAAGAAGAAAGGGTAGATCATAACGGCTTGGAGAGAATGGTGCTGCCGGAAGTTACTACAGGATCTGGCCAACACTCAAAACATCGAGAAAAAAACAGGCCAGACGGTCACATAATCTGACAACTACTGGTACCATTAGTATTGGCACTCTTCGCTGGCTGTTGAAGATGAGGACGGAATACTTATGGAGATGTCCTGGGTGCTATGTCGGTTCTTGATTCAGCTCAACTCAACTCAACTCAATACATTTGGAAGTAAAGAAGTACCTTTACTTCCGTACACAAACGACGCAGTATTACTACAAACAATACAAAAGGAAACTGATAAACTAATTAACTCAGTGCAGTGGCAAAGTGAACAGCAAAGATAAATATTCCAAATTAAAAAAGAAAAAAAAACAAAAAAAACGAAAACCGGAATAACAAATATGTCTACAGATGTATTTATCAATGGACAGAAATTAGGGAGCGTAAGTAGTTTTGAACAGAAATCCAATTTAAAGCTGGCGCCAATAATCATGCAATGACAGAATTTCACTCAAACAAGAAAGTTACTGATCTGCAAAAAATAAAGCAAATGAAACCTTTGTACAATAGAGCATATAGAAGAACACATGTGAGAATAATAACAGCAAGCATATTTCAATGTAGCAATATCCGGGTTTAAACATGGCTGTTTAACAAACCAGCTGCCAAGCACATATAGGTTTTTGGATAAAAGATATCCGAGGAGTTTTAAAAATGCAGTGGACAAAAAATACAGATCTACACAATTAGAACTTAATGTTGAAGAATATTGTTTACTCAGACAATTAATCTTGAGAAACTGACATAGTTAAGACATGTCATTAGATATAAATATCTAGGAAGGATCATTGTGGAGAGAGTTGTACCGGAAAAACGAAGAATAGAGTGACCATAACGTCCATGGTTGCACGGCATGGTAGATAATTTTCACATAACAGCAACAGGGGACAGGACATACCATCACCTATAGGCCATGATTTAGCAGTTCCATCTATTGAACTGGATAGACTCTCACACATGATCCAGAAGACCCATCCATACAGATTTACAGACCGTCACATGTGATCCAGAAGTCCCATCCATACAGATGGACAGATCATCACACATTGTCCATCAGTTCCATCCATACAGATGGACAGATCACCACACATTGTCCATCAGTTCCATCCATACAGATAGACAGACCACCACACATTGTCCATCAGTTCCATCCATACAGATGGACAGACCACCACACATTGTCCATCAGTTCCATCCATACAGATGGACAGACCACCACACATTGTCCATCAGTTCCATCCATACAGATGGACAGACCACAAAACATTGTCCATCAGTTCCATCCATACAGATGGACAGACCACCACACATTGTCCATTAGTTCCATCCATACAGATGGACAGACCACCACACATTGTCCATCAGTTCCATCCATACAGATGGACAGACCACCACACATTGTCCATCAGTTCCATCCATACAGATGGACAGACCACAAAACATTGTCCATCAGTTCCATCCATACAGATGGACAGACCACCACACATTGTCCATCAGTTCCATCCATACAGATGGACAGACCACCACACATTGTCCATCAGTTCCATCCATACAGATGGACAGACCACAAAACATTGTCCATCAGTTCCATCCATACAGATGGAC
The DNA here is from genome assembly GCA_014155875.1 of Cepaea nemoralis. Lineage (NCBI taxonomy): Eukaryota > Metazoa > Mollusca > Gastropoda > Stylommatophora > Helicidae > Cepaea > Cepaea nemoralis. The sequence goes on from JACEFZ010023981.1 coordinate 7,943, forward strand.
AGACCACCACACATTGTCCATCAGTTCCATCCATACAGATAGACAGACCACCACACATTGTCCATCAGTTCCATCCATACAGATGGACAGACCACCACACATTGTCCATCAGTTCCATCCATACAGATGGACAGACCGCCACACATTGTCCATCAGTTCCATCCATACAGATGGACAGACCACCATACATTGTCCATCGGTTCCATCCATACAGATGGACAGACCACCATACATTGTCCATCGGTTCCATCCATACAGATGGACAGACCACCACACATTGTCCATCAGTTCCATCCATACAGATGGACAGACCACCACACAGTGTCCATCAGTTCCAGTCATACAGATGGACAGACCACCAGACATTGTCCATCAGTTCCATCCATACAGATGGACAGACCACCACACATTGTCCATCAGTTCCATCCATACAGATGGACAGACCGCCACACATTGTCCATCAGTTCCACCCATACAGATGGACAGACCACCATACATTGTCCATCAGTTCCATCCATACAGATGGACATACCACCACACATTGTCCATCAGTTCCATCCATACAGATGGACAGACCACCACACATTGCCCATCAGTTCCAGCCATACAGATGGACAGACCACTACACATTGTCCATCAGTTCCATCCATACAGATGGACAGACCACCACACATTGTCCATCAGTTCCATCCATACAGATGGACAGATCACCATACATTGTCCATCAGTTCCATCCATACAGATGGACAGACCACCACACATTGTCCATCAGTTCCATCCATACAGATGGACATACCACCACACATTGTCCCTCAGTTCCATCCATACAGATGGACAGACCACCATACATTGTCCATCGGTTCCATCCATACAGATGGACAGACCGCCATACATTGTCCATCAGTTCCATCCATACAGATGGACAGACCGCCACACATTGTCCATCAGTTCCATCCATACAGATGGACAGACCACCACACATTGTCCATCAGTTCCATCCATACAGATAGACAGACCACCATACATTGTCCATCAGTTCCATCTATACAGATGGACAGATCACCACACATTGTCCATCAGTTCCATCCATACAGATGGACAGACCACCACACATTGTCCATCAGTTCCATCCATACAGATGGACAGATCCACCACACATTGTTCATCAGTTCCATCCATACAGATGGACAGATCACCACACATTGTCCATCAGTTCCATCCATACAGATGGACAGACTCACCACACATTGTCCATCAATTCCATCCATACAGATGGACAGATCACCACACATTGTTCATCAGTTCCATCCATACAGATGGACAGATCACCACACATTGTCCATCAGTTCCATCCATACAGATGGACATACCACCATACATTGTCCATCAGTTCCATCCATACAGATGGACATACCACCATACATTGTCCATCAGTTCCATCCATACAGATGGACAGACCACCACACATTGTTCATCGGTTCCATCCATACAGATAGACAGATCACCACACATTGTCCATCGGTTCCATCCATACAGATAGACAGATCACCACACATTGTCCATCGGTTCCATCCATACAGATAGACAGATCACCACACATTGTCCATCGGTTCCATCCATACAGATGGACGGACGACCACACATTGTCCCATGGTCTAGCAATCCCAACCACGCAGATGTACAGACCACCACACATGGTCCATGCTCGAGCATTCCTAACTTAAGGAATAATAGACCATAGATAGCTTTTCGGATTGTCATGCTTGGGATATTTATGTTATGCGTGACGTGTTTTATTCTACTCAACGGGTCCAATGATATTGAGACTTTTTTAATGTATTTGTATGTTTATTTATCTGTATGTCTGTTATCTGTATGCTTATTATTCTGTGTGTTAATTTATCTCTGTCTTTTATCTGTATGCTTATTGTTCTTTTTTTTTTTTTAATCTGTATCTTTTTTATCTGTATCTGTCACTCCTTCTGGACATTGAATTGGAGTATGTTGACAATGAAATACGTAAAATCTGCGGAGGAAACATTAACATTATGTTGAAATGAAACAATTAGTTTAGGTCAGGGGTGAGTAACTTTTTATTTTCGTCAATGGCCATTTCATTTTGGGTCGTTATAATATCATTTGCGGGCCATTAAACATAATCAACTTGACAATTAACTTGCTACATTTAGTCAAACATTTGCTTGCTTGTGTTCGCTGGTTGTGATCTCCAGCGTGAAGTCCTGTATGTCGGATGAAGACATCCTGTTGTCCAACATCAGTGTGATGACATACAGGACCTGAGGTTTGCGTGAGTATCCGTTGTCCCATGTCTGACTTATTGGTGTGCAGACTGGTGGTTCCTCGCCGAGCAGGGAGACACTCTCCGACTACGCAGGAAGTCAAACATTTAATTCACTCATTTTTAATGTAATTTCTTGGAACTGCTTCTCATTGCTTAGACGTTTGATGTTAATGGGTATTGATTATGTTGCTACTAGATTTGTTGATAACTGTTTATAAAGCTCCTAGATTTATAGAATGTTTAGTCCCGCCTGCGCTTGCCTTGGCAGGGCCAGGCGAAATTATTTCGCGGGCCTTATAAGGCAGGCGGGCCAGACGTTATCCACACTGGTTTAGGTGAACGAATATGCAAGCCCTCAACCAAACTATAAATAGAGGTCGAAATGAGTAGCAGCCGAGAAGGGAATCACCATAGACAGGAGAGACATAACCTCACATACTGCTACAATCGTGATCTCATCTGTTATTATTACCAACGCGACCTAATCAAAACCAATCTGTGCGAGCTGTGTTGGATCGTGACATGCTTGCATCCTAATATGCCTGTACACCGATGTGAAGTGCCACTACCGGCTTTGCACACGTATTTGCTGTATGTTCTATCCCACATAGCTGGGTATTCTTTCCATCTGCCGAAAGCTCGCACTGAGTACGAAATCCGTAGCTCCACGGCTGACCTCCAGGAGTTTCTAAAAAAATAAAAACAAATACAGTCGCGAAACGAATGAGAGTTGGAATACGAATTCAAGTCTTTCGCAGCGCGAGGCAAGTGGTTTAATCATTTGGTCACTGAGACCCCAACTCTCTCAACTTAGATCAAGTGTCAGGCTTAAATAACATATCATCAGCAACATGTGTCCTGTCAAATTGAGTAGAAGTCTGTGTATCTCCAGACATGAATCCATGGTGTGCAGCTCCCGGTTCGATGACTGTGAGGTAGTGGGTACATTCTACACACCTGTCAGCTGGATTCTAAGGTTGGCTTCTCGTTATATTGTTGTTATTCCTCCCCACCAACTCCACGGCATCATTTCTCTCTGTCAGCCTCTGCCTTTTCTACCTCGGTTTTTTTTTCCTTGTGGTTACAATATGTGTCACTTTTTTTTCACATGACACTACCAAATGACATCGTTCATTGTTGTTGTTGTTTCTTTTTTCAACGATTTTCTTTGCTTAAATAACGCCTAATCTCTTTATTTTATGTATACAGCATCGGTTTTCATAAATGAGGACATTTAAGTGGCTTTCTCTCGCTATCTCGCTCACGGGAAGTCACAACGCCAGGCCTTGCTCCCTAGAATTGCCTTTTCATGGCAAGAAAACCCATATCAGCCGAGCTTATTGCCCATAATAAGAGACCATTTCTTAAAATACAATCCAGTCATCCTTCAGACGGTTGATTTGAGTTGAGTGAAGACCCGACATCACAGCACTTCGGACATTTCCACACTCTCTCCGTACCCATCTAAAAAAACCAGCGAAGAGTTCCAACACAAATGGTACTAGTTCCATCCATCATGTGCCATGCCGATAAGCGTTGTCGGTCATGTTTCTCCATCTCACTCGATCACCAGAGTCGTGGATAAATTCATTTTTCTTGTCTCGACCATGCCACGTGGTCAAGCCATCCAGGTATTTACTTCTCAGTCCTCCCCTTTGTCTCTTCCCTTCGATCTTGCCAGTTGTCATCACGTTCTCCAATTCATTTCTTCTCATAACATGCCCAAAACGTTTGACTGTCTACGTCTAATGTCTCTAATCAGTTTACGATATTCATTTGTTTCTTGAAGGACTTGTTCATTGGTTTTTCTGTCTGTCCATGGTATTCTTTGCATTTTCCTCAGAAACCACATTTCCACAGCCATCAGATGTTTTTCAGCTTGACTGCTCATTGTCCACTCTTCACATCCATACAAAAGTGCAGGTTCTATGTAGCACTTCAACACAATTTTTCTCGTTTCAATTGATAACTTTTTATTGGTCAGCATGATGTTCATCTTGCAAAAGGCTACCTTCGCAATGGCAATTATTGTTCTAATCTCTTCAAGGCATCTCCCATATGGTGTTATACGTATTAATGCTTACTGTTCTTTTGTTGTCTAAGATTAGCTTCATAAGTGATGTTGAATTAAATAATGTATGAGAGGAATTGGAAAAGAAGGGCAGAATATCAGACGGGTCTGTGTGCCCAGTTCTTAACCCTTTGAAAATAAAGATTGTTCGTTCGTTCGTTCGTTGTTATGACAGTACCGATTCACTTGTTTAAGAATATGCCCATTTACTTATATACTACATTATGGTATCGGGAAACATTTATCGTTTCTTTACTTATTCAGTCTCTCGGTAGAGATTTGTTCGCAGCAGACGAGCATAATCTCCGGCGGGCCTATTCTCGCTGGTCGCGAGATCCGCACAGTGGAAGTATGGGAGATTTGCTTGCAAATAGACAGGCAATATCTCCTGCGGTAGCTATGGTGGGCCTATTCCCGCTGGTCGCGGGGACCGCTATAAGTCAGGTGGGGAGTCTGACGATAGTGCACGCTTTACACAGGTCCGGACACTTGTGATCGACAGATGTGCGCGCCCTCATGGTCCGGGCTCGTACAAGGCCATCACCTGTGGGACATGGCTGAACGCCTCTAAGCCGGGTCCCTTGGGTGTCAGGGTCTGGCCATAACTCGCCACCGGCTCGTGGTGGTGAGGTCTCGGTGGATTGACGCTGAGCCGCCAGCGTCTGCAGCCTACCTTGTGCCAGACGTATTGGTTACCCATTCCTCTGGAATACACAAGACTAGGCCGAGAGAGGGGTCATGTCAGTTTGGGCGCCACATGATTCTCTGAAGCTCTGCCCAGACATTGTGATGGAATATTGGCCACATTCCACTCACATACTTTGGTCTGTCAAGACTGCAAGGTGTCAACAACATTATGGTATTTCCTTCTTCCCAGTGATGACTATAATCTGTGTCTTCTTACAATTCAATTCTAACCCTAGTTGTTCACTGTGTGCAACAACCGCATCTACTAAATTTTGGTCCAGGTACTGTTCATTGTCTGCAATCAAGACTGTATCTTCTGCATATCTAATGTTGTACTAGTTGCAGTTTAATTATGTGTCTGTCTGACCCTTCCTCACAATACCGAGTTCGGGTTGATCGTCTCGCCACCCCCTACCATTATCCCCTGGTCATGACGGTTTATCTGTTTTTTCACGTCACATATGACCCCAAAGGGCCCTGACCATGTCTGCTCTATCGTGCACCAATACCCCACCACCCAGCAGTACCGACCCACCCATTCTCTCCCTACAGACGATAACAGCCAATATCCGTGTGTTTTAAGTGTACGATTTATCCACAGTGAACCATATTTCAACTTTGACAGCATCACTTGTCCTGTAAACGACAAAATCAGCCTGGCTATGTTTACCAGCAATCTGTTATCAGATAACACGGTGACTTGTGTATCTTTAGTCACACACACACACAGAACCTTGCTTGAGAATATCTTCTTCTTCTCCTTCTGAACTTTAAACTCCTATTGGGTTACAGGCCCTCGGTCAACCCTCGACAAGTCGTCCTATCTCCTGTCGCTCCCTCAATGTCCTCCCTCAAACCACGACAAGTCGTCTTATCTCGTGCCGCTACTTACATGTTCTCCCTCAACCAACCCACGACAAGCCGTCCTATCTCGTGCCGCTCCTTCCATGTCCCGCCATTATTATTCATCTCCGCAATTCTCTGCTCAGTGTGTTTATAGGTCTCCCGCCATTTCGTTTTCCTTGTGGATTCTAACCAAGAAATTAATCTTATATGTTATTTTTGGGGGCTGAGTGGTCTCGAGGTATGGTGTCCGCCTCGAATGCTGGAGTTCCCGGGTTCAAGCCCCGGTGGGTGCCGGAATTTTTTCATGCGGACTTCTAGTAACAAATGTTCCCCTGGTCTCAGAGTAGTGAGATCTTACGCCCGTGTGCATTGTTGCGCACGTAAAATATCTCTTGACAGTTGGAAATCGAAAAAAAAGTAGCCTAATCGGCGCTGCCCGGGCAAAATTTCGAGTTGAAAATCTACCCAAAGTATTTCAGGATCCTCGCCGGTGCTACGGAGTTCGTGTACTGAGCTGAGATTCTCCGGACTCAGGCTTGAGTTAGGAGTAGAACGGAGCACTTATGGGTTACACTCGTGTGCTGTGATGTTGATCTGTCGACTAAACTAAACCATACATATGTTATTTATTCTACCACCTGTACCGACTCTCCTAATCAATGAAATTTAATCAGCGCCCCACTCTCATTGTGTCTTTCACCGTGTCGTAACTCTTTGGCGGCGTAATTATGTTTTCTTTATCTGACATGTTTGTGTTAGGTTTGATTTTGTGGCTGTGTTTTTCTACGTGATGGGGTAGTCTGTCCTAAGCTCACTTCTTCCTTAGTCGACTCTTGTTGTTTGTCCATCAAAAATGATGATGACCATTCATTTCATCCAGGGGGTTGAAAGTATGGAGCCGTGAGTTCTAAGATGGCTGATACAGCCTGCTTTGGCTCGAAATGTTCTTTGACAATGTGGGCAAAGAATGCTTGAAGTTCCAGGGGGAGGATCTCTTGCAGTGGTTTTTCTGTCCAGCCTTTTCTTCACAGCTCTAGCAGTCTTGGTTGCTTCACAACTGGCAGCACCCTTATGTAATGATGTACGCCACGAATTACGGTCTTTAGCAGCAGTCTCCCAGGTGTCAAGATGAATTCCAAAAGCTTTCAGTGAGATTTTCAGTGTGTCTTTAAAGAGTTTCCACTGGCCGCCATCGCAGCGTTTACCAAAACGCAGCTCGCCATAAAAAAAATGTGTTTAGGGAGCTTGTGATCTGGCATGCGAGTTAAGTGATCAGCCCAGCGAATCTGATTCTTCATTATTAGAGTATGGATACTGGGCATCGACGCTCTTTCTAGAACTTCAATGTCAGGGATCTTGTCTTGCCATTTAATCTTCAATAGCTTCTTAAGGCAAACTGTGTGGAAGTGGTTTAATTTCCTAGCATGTAGTCGACTCTTACAACATGTCTGATAGCACGCAATGATACTATTCTTTTCTTCCCTTGCCGGATCCGGTAACACACAAGCGACTTGAGACCATAATAAATCACACCCTGTCGTGATTAAAAGCGAGAAAATCAGTTCCACTGCACCGAGTTTTATCTTTATGGCTCGGTTTCCTTCCACTCAGCGGCCTGCCGAAAGTATCACATAGAGCACAAATTTCATAGCTCCAGCCACGACCACCGAGTCTCCGAGAAAAAGTACTCGTGAACCAAGTGGCATAGTCCGGAAGCGAACCCACAACCTTCTGAGCTCAAGGCAGATTTATAATAAGGATAATTACAACGTCAGTGAACCGCCTATGACACAGTATTCAACAAAATCCTGACCTTTTGACAATTAAGATCTACACATTTGGATTGGTGCCCGGCTAAGTTTTATTTTTTTTTACATTACTTATTTACATTAGATGCAAGGTGCATGGCTGTGATTAACGGCAGAATCAATCAATCAATCATGTGCCATGCCGGAAAGCGTGGGCGGTCATGACTCGCCATTTCACTCGATCATCAGTGTCGTAGATCAGCTCAGTATTCCTGTCTCGTCCATGCCATATGGCCAAGCCATCCATGTATTTTCCTCTCGATCTTCCTCTTGGTCTGTTCCCTTCGATCTTGCCAGTTGTCACTAAGTTCTCCAATCCATTTCTTCTCATAACATGTCCAAAAACTTTTGACTGTCTACGTCTAATTCCTCTAATCAATTTACGATTTTCATTTGCCACCTGTAGTACTTGGTCATTGGTTTTTCTGTCTGTCCATGGTATTCTTTGGAGAATATGTCAAAGAAAATATGTATATCACAACATGAAAACTATCCAATACAATATGTCAGTATCAATGAAGGGCAGAAAAATAGCATTGAAATGTTACACAGAGTCTGACTTGTGGTGTGACAGTAAATCATGGAAAGTAAATGAACAAATTAGGTGGAGCTTGGAGTCAACAGCGACGTGGTTCTTGTTATGAATCTTATCACAACCTCGGATTGCCAGCGTAGCAAACAATGATTGCTTGGAAGAGGCTAAGGGAAGTACAATATTATTGTGGGATGTGGATTTTAATTCCTGAGAATAATTCGTTAAAATGTCTAGGGGGTATTATTGATTCTCTGGTCACTGGTCAGAATGCAGGGTGATCAGGGATATTTACCACAAATCCCAGGAGAAAAGAGTTCAATCCTTGAAACAATGGCATCTGTGTGTAGGTTTCCCTTCCCACTTCATCACCCTTTAAATTAACTATAGATGCTAGAAGGATATTGATTGCTCACAACATATAAACAACCACTTATGTGACACCACATTTACTTGATGTACACAACACTTTTGGACAAACAGTTCAGGTATTAACTCAAGATCTGCATTTACATATATATATATATATATATATATATATATATATATATATATATATATATATATATATATATATATATATATATATATATATATATATATATGTAATACACTATGCATTTTCAGACAGGCATGGGAATTCTTGCATTAATACAATATAGTACCCAGTGACCCCAGAAAAAAACAAGGTTATTACAAACAACACAACAACCACAAATTCGTTCTGCTAACTTGACTCATTGTACCTAGATAAAATCACACTGGTCTAGGTGCAGAAACCCAACATTTATTTCTGACACCATGTACAATTCTCATATTTAAAAATAATGAGTTGATGTCAAAATACTATTTACCTTAACCATCATTGGTTATACCTCATTACCCACTCTTTATATGTCATAGAAGAAGAAAAAACACACACACACATGAAAACAGTTGATACTAATAATTAAGTTAATTAATTATAGTGTTCATTTAGGCATTGCGGATGGGTATTCTTCTCCAGTGCAAAGCAGTTAATGTCCATATTTATCCGTGACAGCAATAAATACTCACAGTCATGTTTAATGTCCACTGAAGTTTGTTATCCTTATTCCTTATTATGAAATAAATTCACCACATATCTCCTCCATGGAGCTGAATTCAAGAATCTTCTTTGCGAACGGCTCGGTGTCAGTGTGAAATTGAGGCCTGGGTTGGTCATACCTTCAGGAGATGCATCTTTGGTCTTGGACTAAGGTTCTTCCCTATATCACCATATCCGATGAAAAGGATGCCTACCTTTCAGCGTCTCGGCTTATAATATCCGAATCTCAATTTTGTTCCCACAGATTTTTCACCCACCTAGTCCTCAGTCTATAACCTATTCCACCGTTATTGGCATTTAGGCTGACATGGGACCAGCACAGAGTTCTGATTCATTATTTACTTTCAGTGTAGACATACAATTCTGCTTGTTATTCATTTGGTTCATCTGGAATTAATTCCAGGATTCTGCTGCAGGCATGGAACTGAAGAATATTGCTCCAACACATATCCAGGGTTGCAGGCCATCAGGTGATTCCTGTGGTTGCAGGCGTAGAGGCATTTACTCCGCTAACTGCTTTCATATGGTCTTTTTTTTTTTATGTGTTCCGGTTTTGGAACCTTGAGGTAATCTGGTGGTGTTAGGGTTCAGAGGTTCTGAAGTTGCTTGTATTGGCTTATAAAGTTGTTTCAGTGTCTATTCCCATTTTGAGTTGGTGTTCATAGCTAGAACTTGGGGTTGCATGGCTGGAACCTTATGTTTGACTGTTGCAGCTGTGAGATGTTCTTTCGAAGACTTATCCATTGTGGATATTAACTTGGTAATCCAACCAACAGTTGAAGGTTACTCACTGTTGTTAGTTTTAGTAACTTGCTAGAAGGATTGTCCCAGTTTCACTGACTTGGTTGAATGATGAGGCCATAGGTGATACTTCTCAGAAGTAACGCAAACGATACACTGTTGTCAGTACTCTGATGATCTTCATCTTTGTAGATTATTAGATATTGAAGTCCATCCTGGATATTCCTACTAAAATAGGACTTCCTCAAACACACCGTCAGTTGTCTTCGTATGTATCTCTTTTGCTTGCCTTTGCAGCTTATGAGTGCAGCAGTAAACGAGGTATTTATAGATCCAGAACATGGTTAAGCCATTTAGTCCTGACTCACCTTCACCAGGCTTTTATCCCAGGATCCTGATGATAGTTATGGAATGCAGTTCCACCAAAAACCACCACTCGCTTCTCTTCTATGGAAAAGGGATGACAAGAATACAACACGAGCATTAACCTACTGTGATGTGTTAACTTTCACAAGACAATTACAAACAAAAATACAAAACAACAAGGGGAGAAGGGGAAAGGAGAGGGTGTCCATGTTCCACTGTCCCTCATTGCTGAGTAGAGCCATTCTGACTCTTAATAGTGAGTAAGGTATTTTCTCACTTTATTTTATGTTCTGTTGTTACTGGGACAATTAGAGGAGTGAAGTCATTCTGTCCATCCAACATGATGATATTATATCTCTCATTCTTGAAGAGAATAGCCTATACAGGATCTCTGTGGTTTCTAATGCCGCGTCTTCCCAAGGCTATTCAACATTGGCTTTTTAAGTACTGTCGTGCACACGGATTCTTACATCAGCATCCTCTAATCCCAAGGTGCAACATTAAAATGTATATTCCCACAGTAAAAAGTAACAATCAGAACAGAGAAAATTCTCATACCAGAAAAAAACCATACATGTACATTTTTCTGATATCAAGTACATGATAATCCCACATAATAATTAATCATAATGCTGATGCAGGGAGCCTTTGTTTTTGGATTTTCTCATGGGTTAATCCATAACTAAAACATACATTGTTTTCCCCCACTGCGTACAGCAGATGAGGATAGTAGTCGCTGTGATATATTTTGTCAAGGACTGCTATTATTCAAGCAATTTATTCACATCAATCTTCGCTTCTGTTCCTACTACAGTGAGGTGATGCGGAGTGAATCCTATCCGAACATGCATTTACATCACGCGTTTCATTGTTCATGAATTTATATTCAAACATGGCCTGTCCCTAACACTATTTTATGAAATGATTATATGTTCACCCTCATATGGAGTGGTTACTAATCTGTTAACAAAAGGATGGTACTAAAATTTAACACTATATTTCCAAGTTACAGATTATAATGTGGCAAAATATTTTATCCCCTGACTAAGTAAGAGTCAGGAATATGCGTAATCATTTGTATGTCCCCGCATGGATAAAACAAGTTCAGAGACATCCTTACCAGTGCATTTACACTACATAGGATATTTGAAAGTGGCGGACACCAGTTCTCTACTTGTGCAGTATGAAATCAAGAGTCTGCTCCTACATTGAGAAAATGTTTCTTTAAAGTCCAATCTCTACAGTACATAAATTATTTGCAGATTTCTAAGCATCGATAGGGATATATAGTTCCATTGCATAGAAGTTATTTTTCATAGGACTATGAAATTGGCAGAAACGAGTTTTCTTCTCTGAAGTATGAATCAGGAGTCTTTTCTAAATTGAAAAGAGTTTCTGACATGAGAGTTGATACTCTATGTGTACTACAGTACACATACTATTCATAGGTTATAAACACTATTTAGTTAGATATAAGTTCATAATGCCTATAAAAGATATTAACATAGGGATTTGAAGACATAGGAAAAATTACAGCGTGGCGCCCACCTGTGTTTCCTTAGTAAACATCATCCAGCCTGGTTTAAGAGAATTGTAACTCATTCTTAATTAAACATACTGGTCTATGTAATACATAAATATATCTTAATAATGTAGATAACATACCAATAGCTTGAAGAGAATCATGGTTTTAAGGCAAAATACCTTCTCCCCGAAGGGAAAGGTCGACTTTCTTGCGTGTTCTCTTGACTAGAAATGGCCGCTTCAGTCTTTGTTTTCCCCCTCGCCAGGATTGGCCAGGTATGTAGGCCAAAATAAGGCCAAATTAATTTAGCTACCCTACGGGTTAGTTTTTATCCTATATTCAGTAAGATACTTAAACCGTAGTTGTAAGGGTTTGTTTATTTTTAAGGGAGTCAATAAATAGGAAAGGGTAGAGACGTTTTTATTATATTACAATTATATTCATGTCACATTCTTCGTGTACACCAATCAACTTGTGATATGTGATTGTACTTGTTACTGTGTGAGAGGCCACTTTTTTCATGTGTACCAATCATCTTGTGACATGTGATTGTGCGTGTTATTGTGTTTCATGCCATTGTCCATATGCACCAATCGTCTTGTGATAAGTGCATTTCATTTGGTCAGTCGTGAAGGTCTGTTCAATGTACTAAAGAAGATTTGCTGCCCACCAACTCTTCTGTCCATTGTCGAATCGTTCCACACAGGCATGAAGGGTATAATCAAGTTTGATGGTGCAACTTCAGAAGAGTTTGAAATCAAGAGTGGAGTTAAGCAAGGTTGTTTACTAGCTCCCACCCTCTTTGGAATATACTTTTCACTTGTTCTTGTTGTAGCGTAGCGTCAGCTGCGATGATAAGGAATCTATCAAAGTTGCTGAGGATAGACTTTCTAAGAATAGAAAAATAAGTCACTGGAGAAGACAAGACTGAATAGCTCGTAATTCTAGACGGAGTAAAGGTCCCAGAATAAGTCTAATCTTCTGACAGTGTTCAGGCAGACAGGAATGGCGTACAACTATACTGGTTTGATACAGACAGTCTGCCAAGGTTGTCTAGCTACGTGCCTGAAATAAAAAGCTCGAGCCCCCAAAACTCTAATCACTCTCACTGACACGGAGAAAGACAGAGTAACATATATAACAGCGACAAACTTTCGTAACTTCTCACTCTACTATGACTAAGGGTACTAAGGTAACAACTAGTGGGTGTAAAATTTAAGAAACTAACAATGTTGCATTTTAATCATTGACATGGCCTGACAAAGCTGGTATTATTTGGATGTAAATGGTGGTGGTGGCCAACGGTAAGTTTGGCCACTTATCTTCTGGTTCTCCGGCTTACACAGTGCGTGTAAACCCTAGTTAGTAGGCATAAGTGAGATGGTGAGTG
>JACEFZ010023982.1:0-10000 GCA_014155875.1 Cepaea nemoralis
GGGTGGGGCACTGCCTCTATTACTTTTAAAGGTTCCAGAGCTAAGTTTCTCATTAAAATAAAATCCCAATCTGATTTTTTTGATCTTATGGTAGGAAAATGACACTCAAAATTTTCCAGGTATGCGTGATGGAATCTCCTGAGCAAAAATGCTTCACGAGGCCTTTTAACTTGTTATATTTTGTTTTTTTCCTCCCCTTGCTTCTCAGTTTATTTACAGATTTTCTACTTTGGCTAAAATCTCCATCGCTTTAGTTTTTTTTTTTGTATCGGCATTCATTGGGTATTTTGCCGCCGCCTCAAGCTCCATTTGTTTTCTTGAGACTGCAACGCATCTTCCTCTCTTCTCCCTGCTTTGCATCTTCTTTTCTTCTCGTTCTATCGCTCTTTTTCACGGGCATGTTCTCTGCGTCTCTTCGGGCCCATTCTGACATTTCTCTTCTTTATAACCTAATTTATCCCTTGCTCAATACATTTAATCTAACGTAGATATGTTGTCTTTAATTGTGGTAATTCAATGAAGTTAAATCCTTAGAAAAATGTGGGGAGTAAAATTTAGTTATCTCCCTTAATTATTTACATGCGCGAAATAAAAATGCAAAGTTTGTGGTTACAAGGTCATGAATATAATACAAAACAATGCAAAGCAAAAATGTTACATAGATGGATGGTGAGAAGTACCGCTTGGGGTTTGAAAAGATATGAAAAACTTATCTTATTTCCCAGAAATTGCGGTTTTTGTCTTTGTACTCTCCCACTGTTGGAAAGGTTACATAGGTTGCACGCACCACTATTCAGGAAAAATTTCTGCTCGTAGAATAGAAAACATTAGTAACAGTCAAAAAATGCACAGTATGTAAAATTAGTTAAGTATCACAATTGAGGACTAACTGCAGAGGGACTCATATTATACTACTTTATCTGATAGATGCAAATATGTTAAACTTTTACAGTATCAATTTGTTGTACAGAAATCAATTTGATATCTTAATTTACTGTTTTACTTGGGAATAAATAGCCGTGTAAATTAAAGCTTATGCCAAAACCGGGGAATAGCCCCAAAAACCCGTCCCGTCTAGCTCATGTCTAGGTATCTGAGCTCGGGTTCAAAAGGGAACAATAACTCCGTTAAATATATATCAAAAATTTATTGTAGTTCAATTTACAGTGCGTTGGCGCAGTGGGTTAAAAAAAAGCCCGCACTGAGTTCGAGTTTCATTAAAAGATTTTAACATCATCACCTGGTTATCACAACATTTAAGCAAACTATCTTTGCATATGTCTATGAACCCCAAATACACATGGGTCTAAACTATTGAGTCCCTCTAAGGGAGGGCCCTGGCTCTCCGATGGTTCCGTCTGTCCTCTGCCGGTTTCACCACGTGTCGCAATCCGACACGGGTGGTAACTCTGTTCGAGTTCCTCGTGGACCCCGCCAATAGGCGGGCCACATTCAGATGTCCCACGGAACAGTTGGGCTTCACCTGACCCGTCCTTGAGCAGGTTTCCTGGATGACTCTGGGCCTTCGAGGGTCTTACTTCTTTCCCTTGGGCGGGAGTTGTAGCCCTTGGCTAATATCTATTACTCATGTTGGGTTACCGGATAATGTGGATCCTGTGAGGCTGTGACAACGTGTTATTGTCTATTATATGTGGAATATACTGGCCTACCAAAAAGGGACTGGCTGTTATACTAGGGGTTTATACACATAATGTATGCTTGTTAAATTCTCGGGGTGAACAGTTAGTCTTTCTACTTTAGCATTAAAAAAATTGTGTTACGCACTCAATTAATTAATGTTTCAAAATAAAATAATAGAACAAATTAAAACATTATTTACAGTAATGTGTTGCGTATCCCTTACGGGACGTTGCAGTCACCACCAGCATTTTTTCAAGCTGCTATTGATGTACTATGCTAGTGTTACGTTCAGTAGTTTGCCATTGCTTTCTGAACGACCGGCCCCTATACCTTTTTCGATAAAACCAGCACCGCCGTGTTTCGAACCCGGGTATACGGGCTCACAAACCGCGTTCGCAAGCCCTTAGCCACAGAGACCGGTATTTACAGTATACACATGTATAATAAAGTAAAAAGGTACATTTGAACCTATTCCGTCATTACTCAGTAGCTGTTTGAGCTCTCTTTGCTTGCTTCTTTTACTCATCAATGAGGTGTCTCTTGTCACAGTCCAAGAGTAATCAGCAAGCACTGAAGGGCTCCAATTGCCTTGATACCTTGTCTCCTGTAGCAGCAATGTCCTGGTGAAATCGTTCACCATGCTCTATCACTGACAGCTCCACAGATTGACGTACTAGAAATCCAAATGAGAATTCAGAAAATGCATTTTCAAAGACGCAGTTCCAGCCAAGACTCTTATAATTCAGAAGGAGATTTTCTACAATTTCATTGTAATTATCAGATCTGTTGTTTCCAAGAAAATTGTCCACCACTGACGTATATGCCGGCCATGTTGCTTTTTCCTTCCAATGCAACACGCAAAGAAACTCGTAATTGTGACGAAGTTTTCGAATTTGCGGGACATCAAAAACTACCTCTCTTATTTTAGGCTTCACTCAGTCTTGGAAATTTTCTGATGAGGTATTTGAAAGCCTCATCTGTTTTCTCATTTTCCTTGATAAAGTTTTTAATGAGACCCAGCTTAATGTGCAAGGGTGGCAACAAAATATTGCTGGTGTAGACAAGTGCTGGGTTCTCAACGTTCTTACTTGCCAGGACTGCAATGGCTGCCTGAGTGGCCATGCCCTCTGATGTAATGGTCAATTCGTGCACGGATATCCCACTCACAGAGAAAGCAAAAGCCAGTGAGAGACAGTGAGAGAAACGTGAAAGAGACAGTGAGAGAGACAGTGAGAGAGACGGTGACAGAGGCAGTGAGTGAGACAGTGAGAGAAACGTGAAAGAGACAGTGAGAGAGACAGTGAGAGAGACAGTGAGAGAGACGGTGACAGAGGCAGTGAGTGAGACAGTGAGAGAGGCAGTGAGAGAGACAGTGAGAGAGATAGTGAGAGAGACGGTGACAGAGGCAGTGAGTGAGACTGTGAGAAAGACGGTGACAGAGGCAGTGAGATAGCGGGGGAGGGAATAACGAGAGACAGTGAGACAAAATTGGAAATAGAGAAACACATCGAAAGAGACAGTGAAAGAGACAGCGAGAGGGAGAATGAGAGAGAAAATGAGAGGAAAGAGACCGAGTGAGGTGGGACAGCAGACACAGTAGTAGTATAGTATGGTTTCCAGACCCCCACTTCAGCTACACAGGTAGGCTCGAATCGGGTTTTATTGAAGGACAATATGGTGTAAAATGTCGACTTCGGCTTCCACGGAAAAAGGAGGCATGATTTATGAAGGAAATTTTTGAGTTGGCGGGTGAAATTTTTGTGGGAACGGCTTTTTTTTTTTCGTGGGAAACGAATTTGGCGGGTTGCCTGGGGTGTAAAAGTAATTAAAGGTAAAAGTTAGTTGGTTCTGGAAAGCGAAGGGGGAAAAATTTTTTTTGGTTACGTATATTAGTAGGGGAGTGATGAATTCCTCTAAAAAAGCGAAGGGGGAAAGTTATTTTGGTTTCGTATATTAGTAGGGTAGTGATGGTGTCCCCTTAAAAAATCGGAGAGTTTTGGTCAGAGACCATAACTTTATGAAGGGAAAATCCCAACTGCAAACCTCCCGGGGTAGGAGGATGGAAACAAACCCAGGGGTGTGGCTAACACAGCTCTGGGGACCCCGAGTTTTCCCCCGGGAAATAAGGGACAACTCTGCAGCTAAAGCAGGGCAGGGCACTCATTTGCCCTTTACAGTCGGAAATGGCTGTCAAAGGCAGAGGTAAAAGACCACCATTGTGGATGTGGAAGGCAAGGGGAAACCACCACATTATCTTCCCAAGACTTCATGGCCAACCTAAAATCAAAGTTAGTGAAGGACGTTATGGCTGTCTTAGGGCATCCTCGTCCGGTAGGGACAGTCATGAGCCACAGGTGACACCGAGACCGTTCATCCAGCTACTGATGGCAAAATCATAACTAAATAAATAAATTTAGAATAGGAACATGGAATGTTAGGACATTAAATGAGCTAGGAAAGTTGACCAATGTTCTAGGAGAGATGGATAGCATGAAAATGAATATACTAGGCGGTTAGTGAGATAAGATGGAAGGGATCGGGCAAAATTATAGCTGACAATCATACAATAATTTATTCTGGAGGGGATACACATGAAAAAGGTGTAGGAATAATATTAGACGAAAAAAACAGCCCAAGTCAATTAATGGATACTGGTGTATTTCAGATAGAGTTATTATGGTAAAAATCAAAGGCAAACCAATAGACATAATATTATACAAGTATATGCTCCCAACAGCAAGCAGTAGTGATGAAGAAATACAACACTTTTTACGACGAAATAGAAATGGCGATGGCTCAAATTGGATCACAAGAAATAAAAATAATACTTGGTGATTTAATGCAAAGTAGGAAAGGGAAAAATGGAGGATGTAGTGGGGAATTATGGTTTAGGTACAAGAAATGAAAGAGGGGAAAAGCTAATAGAATGGGCAAATATCAATGAATGATAATTGGAAACACATGGTTTTAAAACACCATAAAAGACGACTGTACACATGGATAAGCCCCTGATAAGAAAACACGCAACCAAATTGAACTACATACTAATTATAAACGATTTAGAAATGCTTTAATTAATGTAAAGACAATGCCTGGTGCTGACTGTAATAGTGATCATGTACCACTATTGGGGCAAATAAAAGTAAGATTAAAGAGGGAAAAAAAATTTTTAAGAAATGAGACTTAATAAGAGGTTCTGAAAATAAAAAAGAAATGCAAGAACAATACAGAGTGACTGTGAAAAATAGGTACAATGCAATAACTAAAAAAACAGAGTATAGATGAACAATGGGAAATGTTAAGGACTCCATTTATCAAACTAGCAAAGAAGTATTACCGGAGAGAGGCAAAAAAGCTAAGAAAAATGGATGAATGAAGATATCTTAAACTGATGGACAAAAGAAAAAAGAGTAAAAAAGACAAACAAGAATACGCTAAGATAAAAAAGAAATAAAAGATAAATGTGGGAAGGGTAAAAAAACTTGGTTAAACGAGCAATGCAAAAAAATTGAATTAAATTCCATTAAAGATACAAAAAAATATGCACAGACAAATCAGTGAGCTTACAGGAAGAAAAATAAGAATAAATACAGGGTGTTTGAAATCAAAAACAGGAAAGATAATATTAGAGGAAGATGCTATAATGAAGGAGGTGGAATGAGTATATAAGAGAATTATATGAAGGAGAAAGGGGAAGAATTAACAGAAGATAGTAACTTAGAAGGTCCACCTATTCTGAAAGAAGAAGTCGCTGACGCTATGAAACGTATGAAGAAAGGAAAAACAGCTGGGCCAGATGAAATCACAATAGAAGAATTAGAAGTATTGGGAGAATTTGGAGTAGATATATTAACCAAAATGTTGAATGATATTTACAGCAGTGGATATTTACCCAGTGATATGCTGAAATCTTTATTTATAGCTATACCAAAAAGACCAGGAGCAATTGATTGTGAAGATTTTCGTACAATTAACCTTATAAACCATATCACTAAGCTTCTACTCAGAATCATAATGAGAAGAATCAAAAAGAAAATAAAAATGGAAATTAGTGAAGAACAGTATGGATTTGTGGAAGGAAAGGGCACAAACAATGCAATTTATACATTACGGACACTAATAGAAAGGTCAATAGAGAAACAGAGAGACATATATTTGTGCTTCATAGATTATACTAAGGCATTTGATAAAGTAAAACATGATGAACTGATTAAAATGTTGGAAGATATCAACATTGATGGAAAAGATTTAAGAATAATAAAGAATGTTTACTGGAACCAAGTAGCAGCAATTAAAATGGGAAATAAAGAGGGTAGTTACGAACAGATAAAGCTAGGAGTACGACAAGGGTGTGTCTTGTCACCAGATCTTTTCTCCCTGTATAGCGAAGTAATAATGAGAGAGATCAAAGAGATGCCAGGAATACTAGTTGGAGGTTATAATATAAATAATATACGCTATGCAGATGACACAGTATTGGTGGCGGATAATTCAACAGACCTACAACAATTATTAGACGTTGTAGTAACAGAGAGTGCAAGGAAAGGACTCTCCTTGAATATCAAGAAAACAGTAACAATGGTAATATCAAAGAAAATGGTGACACCAAAATGTGACATAGAAATAGAAGGGAAAATCCTTAACCAAGTTGATAATTTTAGATACCTAGGGGCATTTATAACATCAGATGGAAGATGTACAACAGAGATTAGGAGTAGAATAGGGCAGGCAAAAGCCGCTTTTCAGAAAATGAAGAGTATCTTATGCAATAAGTCACTATCACTGAATGTAAGAAAGAGAGTGCTGAAATGCTATGTAGAACCAGTTTTGCTGTATGGCAGTGAATCTTGGAACGTAAATGAACAAATTAAGAAGAAATTAGAAGCAACAGAGATGTGGTTCCTGAGACGAATGTTGCGAATTCCTTGGACTGCCAGAGTAACTAACGACGACTGCCTGAAACAGGCTAATGAAACTAGAACATTATATACAACAATAAGACAGAGACAAACATCTTTCTTCGGTCACGTGATGAGAAGAGAGGCATTGGAGAACATCGTAACAACTGGAAAGATCGAGGGGAAGAGAGGCAGAGGTAGACCAAGAGAAGTGATGCTGGATGGATTGAGACGGTGGCATGGAGGAATATCAGCACCAGAGTTGATCCAGAAAACCAAAGACCGAGATCTATGGAGAGCCATGAACGCCTACGCCAGCCGGCACGGCACTTGATGATGATGATGAGTGATGAACAAGGGTGTGATGGGTCGTTCTACTCATGGATATATGGTGGTGGCATATATGAATGTGTCTGTTCGTGGTGTAGTGATGTATACACAAGGGTGTGAAGGGTATATGGTGGTTACGTATATGAATGTGTTAGTATGCGTGGTGTAGTGATGTATAAACAAGGGTGTGATGGGTATATGGTGGTTACGTATATGAATGTGTTAGTATGCGTGGTGTAGTGATGTATAAACAAGGGTGTGATGGGTCGTGGTTTCTACTCATGGGAATGGGTATATGGTGGTTACATATATGAATGTGTCTGTTCGTGGTGTAGTGATGTATACACAAGGGTGTGATGGGTATATGGTGGTTACGTATATGAATGTGTTAGTATGCGTGGTGTAGTGATGTATAAACAAGGGTGTGATGGGTATATGGTGGTTACGTATATGAATGTGTTAGTATGCGTGGTGTAGTGATGTATAAACAAGGGTGTGATGGGTATATGGTGGTTACGTATATGAATGTGTTAGTATGCGTGGTGTAGTGCTGTATAAACAAGGGTGTGATGGGTCGTGGTTTCTACTCATGGGATGGGTATATGGTGGTTACATATATGAATGTGTCTGTTCGTGGTGTAGTGATGTATACACAAGCTTGTGATGGGTATATGGTGGTTACGTATATGAATGTGTTAGTATGCGTGGTGTAGTGCTGTATAAACAAGGGTGTGATGGGTCGTGGTTTCTACTCATGGGATGGGTATATGGTGGTTACATATATGAATGTGTCTGTTCGTGGTGTAGTGATGTATACACAAGGGTGTGATGGGTATATGGTGGTGGCGTATATGAATGTATTAGTATGCGTGGTGTAGTGATGTATACACAAGGGTGTGATGGGTATATGGTGGTGGCGTATATGAATGTGTATGTGTAGTGATGTATACACAAGGGTGTGATGGGTATATGGTGGTTACGTATATGACTGTATGCGAGGTGTAGTATAAACAAGGGTGTGATGGGTCGTGGTTTCTACTCATGGGTTGGGTATATGGTGGTGGCGTATATGAATGTGTTAGTATGCGTGGTGTAGTGATGTATAAACAAGGGTGTGATGGGTATATGGTGGTTACGTATATGAATGTATTAGTATTTGTGGTGTAGTGATGTATAAACAAGGGTGTGATGGAGCGTGGTTATACTCGATGAAGTAAGAGATGGTTACTATCATCTGAACAGTGTGATCGTAGTGAAGGTAAAGGGTGGTATATTCACCGATTACAAAGGAAATCTTATAAAGTTATAATGGGTGTGGTGGTAAGGGGTATTAGTGATCAAGTAGGAGTGATATAGGGGTGGTCATAAATATAATAAGAGGTGTTCGCAATTACACACTGGTCAATCAGTGGTCAAGTGGTCAAGTAAGGGTCAAGTTGTCAAGTAAGGAAATTTTAGGGAAAAGTGATGGTAATGAGATGATGATGATTAAAGAGTGGTAAATTAGTGGTCAATCAGTGGTCAAGTAGTGGTCAAGCGTGTGTAAGTGAGGAAAATTTTAGGAAAATTTTAGGGAAAAGTAGTTGTAATGAGATGGTGATGATTAAAGAGTGGTAAATTAGTGGTCAAGTAGTGGTCAAGCAGTGGTCAAGTAGTGGTCAAGTGGTCGAGTGACCACTTAAATTGTAGAGGACGATGTGCCTAAGATTATGGTAGTGATTAAAGTGATCGATGACGTGGTCAAGCAGTGGTCAAGCAGTGGTCAAGTAGTCGAGTGACCACTTAAATTGTAGGGGAAAATATGTATAGTGCAATGGTGGTGGGTAAAGTGAGGAAGAATCAATAGTAGTGATAATACTACTACGAATATTAGCGACAAGCACAAAGACAACCAAGTACATACTTGATACACACAAATACAAAGACAACGAAACACACACACACGTACACACATACAGATACAGAAGTACAGACAAACCATACCATTACTACTGTCACAACAACAGCTATACACAAATACACACCCATAATCAAAGACACAAAGAGGGTCACACACACATACAAACACAAAGGCAACCATACACAGACAACCCATACCATTACTACTGTCATCACAACTATACACACACGTGTACACACATACAAGCACAAAGTCAACCACACACACCCATAAACATCCACTCTACAGACACAGGAAAACAAAGAAGCAAACAAGGACAGACACACTCACCCATAATCAATTACACAAATACACACCTACAAACACAAAGACAACCACACACAGACACATTTGTACATACAGACATACACATAAAGACAGACAAGCACAAAGACAAACCATACCATTACTACTGTCACAACAACAGATATACACATGTGCAGACACACTCACCCATACACAAGAACACTCAAAAGACAAATACAAAGACAGCCAAGTACACACACACATACACACCCATCGCCTAGCATTACTACTGTCATCACAACTATATACAAACACGTACAGACACGCGTACAACAACAAAGACAGACACAAAACACATACAGACACCCATACACACTTGATACACTTGTACATACAGACACATAAGTACACAAAAAACAAAGACACACCCAAAACATTACTACTGGTATCTCAACCAGTACAGATACACTTACCCATAAGACTAAACTATACAAACCACATACCCCCTTTTGGTAAAGAACGCGGATGTCCGAGACAGCCCCTACGCCATCACCGCCATGTGCAAAAGTCATTAAGTATGAGTCATCGGTGTGTAGGGAAGCAGGCGTGAGAATAGCTTGTCTAACTGCCACGTCAGCTACGTCGTGTGCAGAACCAGTGTATAAAATAGACGGCGTCTCTTGTGAGCACAGTACCAGTTCACGGGCTGACTTGGGTATCTACAGAGGTGCTTCAGACTGGTGTGAGCAGTGTTCGTGTCGTCGGCAGATATTGTTCACGTACTGACTTGGCTAGCTACAGCGGTGAAACTTGGTGTGAGCGTTATTCGTGTAGTAAGCAGATATTGTTCACGTACTGACTTGGCTAGCTACAGCGGTGAAACTTGGTGTGAGCCTTATTCGTGTCGTCGGCATCTGATAAAACAGTGAAACATTGTATACAACAG
>JACEFZ010023982.1:15000-20000 GCA_014155875.1 Cepaea nemoralis
CGAGTGATGGGTGCCAGAAAGCAATACAATTAGAGAGGGGTGGAGAACATAAGGGCAACATTTTAACATTGATCTAGGATCAACGTGTCCACCCAGTCTAAATGTGGTTCCAGAAAATCTCTTAGGAAGTAAAGGCTACTAGCGTCACTCGTCTAGTGCTGATTGCTTAGAAATGTGTGGGTCTAGTGGAAAATGTCCAGTGGGCATAAGACAAGTATAAGGGTTGTGTAAGCTAGCTTGTGTCCTGGGCCAAAGTAAAGCACAGACAGACAGACAGACAGACAGACAGACAGACAGACATTGATGAAACAAGTCGAGAAGACAGACAGGTAAGCAAAGGAGGGGAGGGAGAGAGAGAGAGAGAGAGAGAGAGAGAGAGAGAGAGAGAGAGAGAGAGAGAGAGAGAGAGAAGGCGTGCAGTGGAGACATACAAAGAGGTTGGGTGGAGTGGGACGGGCGGACCTAGGGAAAGAAAAAGAGATATAGAGACAGGTGCACGCGCATATGCATACTTCCGCGCACGAACGACCGGACAGACAGAGGAACACCCAACGGTACATTCATATTGCAGATAGACAGGCAGACAGACAGGTGCGAGCACCCGCCCTCCCGCCGGACCCCGCGCAAGCACACAGACAGACAGGCAGACAGATAGACAGACATTCAGACAGGCAGGCAGACAGACAGACACCGACACATTAAGACAGACAGGTTCTTGGGTAGGCATGTAGGTAAATATTAAGGTAAGTAGGTAGTTAGTTACGTTGGTAAATATCAGTTGGGTAGGTGGGTAGGTAGAATACTCACGAGCGAGCCGGAAGAAACAAAGAGAACCACGGGTACAACTGGCAACAAATGCAAATATGATCAAGCCTAAACACAAAACGTGCGAGGATGGGCCTGATCGGGGAAAATAACATTTCCCGGACAGAAACTTGTGACAGTCCGGCACGCTGTTCAATAGGTTCGGTCAACAAGCTGCAGACAACCAGGGTACGCTAGGACAGACACGCAAGAAACTGACAGACAAAACAGACAGACAGATAAACAGAGGTAGGAAAACAGATCTCAACACCAGTGTATATATGGAGTGACAAACCATCAGTTTGTGTAGCGCGAGGGAAAACAGAATGACACAATTTATTGAATTCTGAATGTATCAATGTTTAGGACGTTATTCTGTTTTCAAATTTGACGAGTTTTTATGCAGTTATCTTGG
This sequence comes from Cepaea nemoralis, assembly GCA_014155875.1. NCBI lineage: Eukaryota > Metazoa > Mollusca > Gastropoda > Stylommatophora > Helicidae > Cepaea > Cepaea nemoralis. Next base: position 16,220 of record JACEFZ010023982.1, read on the forward strand.
AAATATGTGTTTGTTTTTATAAAATTTACATTGTCATTTATGAAATCTTGGTTATTGTACATTATTCATCCGCCTCTTCTTCTTCTGCATTTTCTTCTACCTCACCATCTTTGTGTTCTTCGCTCTTTTCCTCCACATAATTCCCTTTATTCTTTTTCATCTTCTTCTTCATAATTTTCTTCTTCTTCTTTACCTCCTACTCCTCTCCTTCTTTTCCATCACCTTTTGCCTCCTCCACGTCTTTTTCTTCTTCTTCTTCTTCTTCTTCTTCTTCTTCTTCTTCTTCTTCTTCTTCTTCTTCTTCTTCTTCTTCTTCTTATTTATTTATTTGCATCCCTTTTCTGTATCGAACATCGCAAAGAATAGTCGCCAAGGTCGTTTTTGTATACGAAACAGTTATAACATACTGGGCTGAGATTATAGTCTACTTCTTTTCCGCCTCTTTACATATTCACACACACACACACACACACACACATACACGCACATACATATACGCGCGCGCGAGCGCATATATAAATATATAATGCGACGCGCTGATACATTTGTGAGTGTCATGATGGACATCGTTCACGATCCCTGGGCCGAATCTGATATACGAAGGGTAAGCTAATAAGTAGCCGGCTTCGTGGCTTAGAGGTTAGCAACTTTTCTCCGAAATCTCGTATACTCTCGTGGGTAACGTGATGACGGTGAGAATCAGCAGTGGTTCGAATCGCATCGGTAACTTACGGGGTATGTGAGCCGGCCGCTCATAAAGCAATGGCAAACTACTGAGCGTAATCTTGCCAAGAGATCAACATACAGCTGAAAGATGCTGGTGTTGACAGCGATGTCCTGTAAAGGATATGCAAAAAAAAACAAACAAAAACACTGATAAGTAAGTCACAAATGGCTGTAGAAAAATAACTACATATGATAACAACTTGAAACCAATTTATTTTTATACATACATTGTCCCTTTATTTCTCAACATAATTGCCACCAACATTGATGCACTTATCCCATCGTTTTATCATTCCTCCCAATCCGGCTGCATAGAACTGCGTGCTCTGTTTTCTAAACCACGTTTTCACTTCACATTCGTCATTCGCGAAATGTCTCCCGATAAGGTGGGTTGCCAGAGTTTATGCTGACAAATGTTTTCCCGTGAAGCGGCGCATAGCTGGGTAGAAAAAAGTTACGAGGGCGAGTCAATAAGTAAGTCACACAGTTCTGTTTGATGGCCGGTAAATTAAAATGTGTCAATAAGAGGGAAAATCATAAATTATTAAATCAGGACTAAGAGGGGGGGGGGTGGGGGGGGGGAAGGGGAAGGGTATAGCGGCGCTAGATTTCATTAGAAAATAGCAAGTTAAATGGTTTGGCCAAATGACTAGGCTACTAATTAACTGTATACCATCAAAAGGAATAATGTACAGACAAAATGGAATCATAAGAAGAGACTCACGATGTAAACGATGGACAGAGGGAACAACATGGAGTCCATGGGAGTCTCAATACATGAAGCCCATAAACGGGCACTCTCCCGTTGTTTATGCTTCACCTCAACTCCACAAGGTACAAGAGAAACAAGATGATATGATGATGATGATGATAATGATGATGATGATGATGATGATGATGATGATGATGATGATGATGATGATTATTATTACCCGGGTGAGTCAATAAGCAAGTCACACAGATCTGTGGGATGGCAGATAAATGTAGTTGGTGTTTTCTACAGGTGTCATTAGGTGACAACAACATCGAACTTTATGTTCCCATCTGTCAGCTGACGCTAGGTGTCTCATGCGCATGCGCTGTGTATAAACAAAATGGCGACTGTGCTTACGGAGTGTACAACCAAAGGGCAACGTGCTGTTATGTTTTTTTTTTGTGGGCAAAAGGACTGTCTGCAAAGGACATCCATAAGGAAATGCTTCCTGTTTATGCTGACACATGTTTGTCCCGCAGAGCTGGTAGAAAATTTTATCAAAGACGCTCTAAAATTGTTGATGAAATCCGAATTTGGTCGTTCTGTTGAGAATTGCAACAGAAGCATCCGTTCATAGGATGGAGGAGATGATTAGATGTGACAGGCGAATAACGATAGACTCTGCAGCATCTGCAATAGGGTGCTCACATGGTTCAGCATACAGCATATGCATTATCGATTGAAATTTTCCAGGACTGCTGGCTAGAAGAAGGTTTTCTTCTTCATGACAATGCCAGACCACATACAGCTCGATTAACTCAGGAGAAAATTAACCAACTAAGGTGGGAAGTTCTGGAACATCCACCTTACAGCCCCGACTTAGCCCCTAGTGATTTCCACCTTTCTGGTCTACTGAAATCCACTTTGGCGGGAGATATTTCGCGAATGACGCCGAAGTTGAATGTGAAAGTAAAAACGTGGTTTAGAACACAGAGTACGCAGTTATATGCAGCCTATTCCTGGTCAACGAATGTGACTTTACAGGACAATTGATTTTTCTGTCAGGATGTCTAAACGTGAATATTGCGTCTCTCCAGCTTCTTATTAGGTCAAAAAAAACCAATCTGGGCTTCTGATAATAGTTCTTGCAGTAATGGTCTTAATCTTCTTTCAGTGAATTTTGGCATAAATTAACCCATTAAGGCTAAGTAGTGAGATTCCTTTATAATTACCACAATCTTTCTTATTGCCTTTTTTTCCCAAATTAGTACAATTATTGTCTTTTGCCACTCATCTGGTGTTTCTTAGTCCTAAACCAGGTCATCTGGGAAATTGGTCTGAGCCCATTAACACTGCATCGTTTATTGATGTTATATCACTACTTTATTCCCCCGCACATTTACTTGTATCATGTAGTTCTCATTTATCTCCCCAAGCCCCTCATTTACAGGGATTCCTTCATTGTCGCCCCACCTCCAGAACAGAATTATGTCGTTTTTTTCCCCCCCCCCCCCCCCCCCCGAGAAATTATCAAACAATCGCAGATAATGAACTGCCGCGGCGTCCCGGGAGGTAATCCAAATCGACAATTTACAAATCGAGTTATGTGTCCTTGGTCGAGCGATCAACAAAAAACTTGGATTGCGATGGCCAGAATGTTGGATTGGATTTGTCTACTCACTAGCCAGCTTTTCGTTAGGAAAATATTTAATTTAAAAAGTACTTTAAAAAAAAACAACAACTCATTCAGCCAGTAAGCAGTCTTCTTTATCAGCCACTTCAGAGATCCACGTAGGGATCAAGACAATGATTATGATTAATGGTTAATGCAGAACTGACATCTAGCACTTCGGGAAACCCAAAGATGCTTCTTCTTGGCCAGCAGATGTCGCTGGGTATTGACACTGATTGTATCAAAAACATGCTGTTTATAAACACTTCGAATTCGTATTTCATAGACATACACAATTATTAACTTAAGAATGTGTTTGCTATGTTTGGTCATCAATGTGATGACTGGAACTGTTTCTCTTCGGCGAGTTCTGTGATGTTAGCTGGTGTTGATGATGTTGCTAATATATTTATTGATGATTCTTTATTTCTACATTTATGTTTGTGTGTGTGTGTGTGTTAAATTCTAGAGTTTATTGATTTCGAGAATCAGCTGCGGTTGGCTTGGCAACGGCCAGACCAAATGATTCCCGGGCCTTAAACAGCCCGCCTGCCGAACTTTTCTCATCCCGACTACATACCTGCGGTTGTAGCAGTAGCGGCTCCACTCGACTACATTCATAAAGAATACACGGAAGTTTAGCACTGTGAGTTTGAACAGCATGCAGACGAAAAGAGGAAAACACTTGT
>JACEFZ010023983.1:0-25302 GCA_014155875.1 Cepaea nemoralis
TTTTCCGGGGGTAATGATGGTATACACATTCACTCAAGCTCAGAGGCGGCCTCTACTCTGCTCAGAGATTGAAGGCGGGCCAAGACCGACATTGGAGGGTACTGATCAGAGATTTGCTATTTGCAGATGATGCTGCAGTTACGACTCATTGAGGAAGAATTACAATGTCTACATCTGCATTCTCCATGCTTGTTCTGAATTTGGTTTAACAATTAGCAAAAAGAAGACACAGATTATGTCACAAGGTGCGCATGGGGTACCATCAATCTTTATTGACGACGCCGAACTAGAGAGGGTTTAGACAATTTTACATATCTGGGATCAGTGGAAAATAAAAAATTTTCCCCTAGATCAGGAAACAAATCCGGATTGGTAAGGCAGCAACAACAAAAAAACATTTTTAAGAAAAAGAGTTGGGAGAACAGGAAGCTTTCCAAAACAAAAGTCCTTGTCTATCAAGCCTTGTCCTTTTATTTATTTAGTTGGGTTATCATTGGGGGTATCTTCTTTGCACCCCGGACATGTCCATAGGTGCTCAGATCCCCCCCCCGCATATGCATCAGGGGTCCGGGGTAATAGTCCCAAGTTCTGTTTTGGGTTTGGCCCGGGCGCTTTGTTTTCCCCCGATGTACCTCTCGCGTCTGGCTGTGCCGATTCTTACTCCCAGGTTTTCATCGGGAAAAGCGATGTGGAATCACTGGCATCAAAATCCTTGTTCTCCCAATTTTTAAAGGGCGTTAAAAACCCATGGCACGACCCATGGGGGGGCCCATCTACAGGGGGTGCAGAGCCACCCAAATTTATCAGCTCTTTTTCATTTTCCTCGACCCCCGCAGTCCTGGGACGAAGTAAAGGGGGACTTTGCGGACAACAGACTTCCGCAGCGCCCTCAGTCCACTGTTTTCGTACAGATCCAGCTTTCGCCCTTGAACCCATGTCTTTGAATCACTTAGTACACACACGTTGGTATAATGCTGTGATTCCAGCCATATAAAAGGGCCTGTGTAACTGCCATCACCTCCATCGCAGCTGCTCGGGGCCCATAGAGTGGGCACCACTGGATTTTTAAAGGGTTTGGGGCCCGCGAAGGGGCTGAAAATCCCCACACACTTCTCTGCTGTTTGTAGCGAAACGCCAGTGGCCCATGTCCTTATGTATTCTGTTATTTTTTGGAAAAAGGGGGGGAAACGGCTTTCGGAAGCTCTCAGTTCTCTTTATTCGCTAAATTTTCTCCATGAAAGATGGTTTTTTTGGGTTTATCTTCATACCACAATCTTTACATGGAGCGAGTATATATTTGTCTTTCCTTTCGGGTAGTCCCAAAGGAGCGCCTTGCGTCAAATGTGCACTGGTGCAGCGGCTGGTCAATTGAGGGCCGGGCCAACACCTACCGTTTGAAAGTTGCACCCTGTCCAGTAAAAAAGATTACGACAGAGATGCAACCTACTACTGAAGATATGAAAGGAAAAAGGGGTTTTCTTTGGGGCCCAGGAAAAAGCTTGGCCTATAAATATCTATTGTCTTAACGACTGAGAGGATATAGCAAAAAGCAGTCTTGCCATGTTGGGAGGGGGTGACCTTTAGCCGATCTGGCTACGCGGCTTTTTCTTGGCAGCTGATGGACGGGGGTGATTCTGGTTTCCCTTTACGGCTTACCGTTACTTGGTGGTATCTCTCTTTTAAATATAGGCACATTAGATAGCTACGGGGATGGGGTCCACCAATCTAGAATATATCTTCTTGAGCCGGGGGATGCTAGCCACAGGACTATCTCTTTCGTCTGTCATTTGATAGGATGATGTCGGGAGGATAAGGGAACCCTCTATCTCACTGAGAGAACCTGAACTTATCTACACTATGGCTTGCAGGGCAATGCCGGTACATTGGGGGACAGCTCAGTCGAGAGCGGCGGCCGGGAGGGGTAGTATCTTCTTTCATCTTCTTGCGGGGAATGGGGAAATACAGGGTGTCCCATAAACCCCACTTGGGGGGGGAGAAACCACCGATTGCTGGGCACACCACACCACAAGATCTTGGTTCGAGAAAGGCATGGTTTGCAAGTGAGAGGAAAGCATGGAAATGAATGTGCCCAATAATAATAAAGGCTTGGTATGAGTGTGGAATGTGTGTCTTGTAGACAAAACGTTCCTAGGGTGGACAATCTGACTTCACCCAGCTGGAGGTCGACTCAAGCCCGGACGTAGCCAATCCAGGGGCTACCTGACAGGCCCGTATATGTCTAATATTTTAACTGAGACCCTATTGGTTTTTAGGATTGTGTGATGCATGAGTCCGCCCAGTCGCTCAATATTGTTTGTCATCTCCAGGGTCCTCTTGTTTTGGAGTGCCCCAAATCGGACAGTATCCACACAGCTTCTGTGCTAGACCCAAAATACGTCTGATGAAGCCAGGTCAATGTATGAGCCATATCACACATGGTGGGCCAAACTCTGAGAGAGAGGCAAGGGCATATCTTGAGGAAATGACATAGGCCCGAGAACAGTTCAATGCTGGTTGAGACTACGCATGATTACCCGGGCAACCGAATAAACAATGACAATTTGCAGTAATGGGGCATCTCGGGTCCTTTCATTGACATAGGCCCGAGAGCACCCCACTTCAAGTTGTGTCTACGCATGATTATCGGGCCTACCCATTTTTTTCCGGACATGAATAGACACTTATATATTTTAAAGTCCATGAAAAATTTCCTCAAAACCGTGGATTTGATTCTACAGAAGCCTGTGGAACTTACACCCAAGTACCGGGAGGAAGGAGCTTCCAGCACACAGGGTGAGACGTATATGGACAGATCGGACAGTATTTGAAGCTGGGTCTGTGACTATGGCTACTTGAGGCTATGTGCCTGAACTTATCTGTGTGGTGTCTGTTTAGAACTATCTGTTTTAAACCTGCCTTGATGTTTTCCTGTGCTGTCCTTTATTGATTTAATAAATCAAGTTTTAGTTTTTCCCAACGACACTGTGTTATATATAGGATCAGCCAGAAGAACATTGCAGGAAATAGGTCCTTAGGTCGAAAGGAAGAGTGACAGTGAGTCCGGGGAAAACGGAGGAGGTTGGCAGGTAAAGACCTATTCCAGCCAGGGCTATATAAGAGAACATTTTGAAATATTGTGACAGGGCTGATTTGGGATCCTCCACGTAGCGGGTTACAATTTCTGGGGGCTCGCCGGGATATTTGAAATCCTGGTGGAGTTCTGGCTGATTTAGTGATAGGGGACGATATTTTTGTCTACTATCAATAGGTTCTGCCTACCGTGCCTGGCTATTGTCTAACTTTTCCCTGACACAGACTGACCGACATACGACGTGTTGTGGTCGTGTAATATATATATTTTGGTGATGTGAGATAATCATTTTCTATACAATTTCTTGGGCACTTTCCCTCTGAGTTTAAGATGGCATCAACTGGGTTTAATGTCGCTGACGTACAGGCTACAGGGCGTGAGATGGGCTATGGGAGCGGAGTTACAGAAATATGTGCAGGAAGTGGAAAGAGACTTCAGACAAGCTGTGCGCGAAGCCAAGAAAATTGAGGCGGAGGCTAGGAAGATGGAGGCCGAGCAGGCAGTCAGAGACCATGAGTTTCGTATGAGGGAGTTGGAGCTGAAAGCTAAAAGGGCCCAAGGGAAAGCGAGGGTGCAGTTGGAGGCGCAGTTCTCCCTGACTCAACAACTTCTAGTGGGGGTTTATCCCAGGCAATGAATTTCCCATTACTCCCGTTCGATGAAAACAAAGAGAAGATCGCCCAGTATCTTAAAAAATTTTCCAGTCGATGGCTTTGGCTATGGGGCTGGAACGTGGGAAATGGAACTTGAAAATCTCGCAGGGCCTGAGGGGGACCGCGTACGAGGTCTATTCAAGGTTGCCCCCGGGTATGGAGAATGACTATGAGGCTCGGGAAAAAGCATTATTGAAAAGGTTCCAGATGACAGCCCATACATACCGTCAGCAGTTCAGAAAGTCCAAGAGAGAGCCAGGAGAGATTTTTCGCAGCCTACAGTGTCAGACTGAAGTCTTACCTTTTGAAGTGGATGTCATTAGCTGGATTTGCTAACGACTATGAAAGTTTGGAAGAATTAGTGGTCGTGGACCAAATGAAGAGGATGATGCCTAGGCCATTGCAAACCTTCTTGCTTGAAAATGGGGCAGAAAAGTTAGACTTGGTAAATACATTGGCGGAAAGGTATGTGCTAGCTCATGGAGATAATGGGGAACTGTCAAAACCCAATCCCCGACCACCAGACACCTGGTCTGGAAAAAAGGAAGAACCCTAAAACAGCTCACACCAAGAAGGAGGATCCTTTCGAAAAAGTTCCTATTAAAAAACCCTCTGGTAAGAGTCCACCTGGATCTCCTAAAAGAAAGTGGAGTAAAAAAGTGGTGCGCCTATTGCAAATCTCCCACACACAATACGGTTGATTGCCGGCGTAAACAGAAAGACTCTCACTATGCTGCTTGTCTTGTAGAAACCGGGGAAGGGTCTCAAAAGGGAAGTAGAAGGGGGGGATCTTGGGAACAATGATTCAGAAAAACCCCAGTAGTAGAAACGGTACTTGTGAACGGAAAACCCAGTTGAGTGTCTCTATGACACCGGTCTGCAGTTTGAGGCTGTAATTTCATCACACTTAGTGAGCCCGGAGCAGCAAACCCGGGGAATCTATTGAGATTCAAACGGCGACAAAGAGTGCGGTAGCGATGTCTCTTCCAATTGCGAAGGTAGACATCAAATCTAAATATGTTACCGGCACTATACAGGCAGCCGTTCTGCTAGATCCATCTTCCCAATGATCTTGGGTTGTCGCTACGTCTTTCTAGGGATTCCAACCGAACCCATGTACGTGGGGGCGATGCAAACCAATCTCAATCGGAGGATGAGCAGACGCCGGCCTTGATCGTGAATCCCTTGCCTGGGGAGTTACGAGCTGCTCAAAGCCAGGATGCTACTTTGCAACCTTGCTTCAACCAGTTGCCCAAAAGTTCTGACCCACCAAGACAGGGTCAGTATTATATGAAGAATCGGTTACTGTACCGGAGAGCCGGAGTGGAGGATCGCCAGCATGGACAGCTGGTAGTTCCTAAGGCTTATCGGGAACAGCTTCTTCATATGGGACACACCATTTCTTTCAGTGGACATATGGGTGTCGGGGCAACTCTCCAGCGCATTTCCTGCCATTACTACTGGCCAGGGATGACTGGAGACGTGCGTAGGTACGTCAAGTCGTGCCCAGAGTGCCAGCGTGTGGCACCAAAACACTGGACAGCTCCGGTAGTCCTGGGAGACATGCCCTTTATGAACTCTCCTTTCGAGAGAGTTGCCATCGATCTTGTTGGTCCTCTTCCTCGGACTAGGAAGAGGAATAAGTACATTCTCACGATGGTGGATTGCTGTTCCATGTGGGGCGAGGCGATACCGTTGGCCACAATCGACTCTAGCGAGGGCTGATGCACTGATGGAGACCTTTACTAGGTTGGGGATTCCCAACCAGATCCTAACGAGACAAGTGGTCCTCAGTTCTGTGTAAGCTGATGGAAGAAGTCTTTCGTATCTTCCAGACTAACCACATTCACAACAAGCCCATACACCCTCAGTCTAATGGGCAAGTAGAGAGGTTTAATGGTACCTTGATGACCATAGCTTCGGAAGCTGGCTCAAAGAAACCAGACAGATGGGATGAGTATATCTCGGCCGCCTTGTCGCCTATCGGGAGGTTTCCCCATGGTTCGACCGGGTTGCCACAGCCACTCTACTATTCGGGAGGCCAATCAAGGGTCCCTTAGAAGCCTTATTGAGATGTTGGACAGAGGAAGAAAACTTCCGAAGAAGTTGTATCCTCATATAAATACGTCGAAGAGTTAAAGAAGAAACTCCAGACAGGGTTGGGCTTTGGCAGCTCAGAATCTGAGAGCGCCAGAAAGAGACACGCGGACTACTACAATAGAAGGACGAAAGATAGGTCTCTTAAGGTGGGGGATCGGGTTCTGTTGTTACTTCCAGTAGGTTCCAATAAACTCGAGATTGGTTGCAGGGGCCTTTCCCGGTGGAAAGGGTTTGTGGTCCCGTACCAATTATGCTATCCGGATCAGGGGGAAATCTAAAAATCTTCCACATTACCTCCTAAAAAAATATGAGGAACGATCCGATGGTACTTCTCTCCCCTCATGGACTATGGCGGTCGCGATGGAAACTGAATCGGCGAAGACGCGGATAGGGGGGTATCCATTACATCCTGGTGGAAACCTATAAGGATGTACATATAAATCCTGATCTGTCGATGAAGAAACAGAACTGGTCATCCGTTTGTTGGAGTCCCATCACAGATTCTTACCGATCGTCCAGGGCGGACAGGGTTGGTCGAGTTTGATAGACTCTGACTACCCAAGACCCATTCGCCCAAAAAAATTATCCAGTGCCCTTTTCGAAAGAGAAGGCCCGGAAGCAGAAAGTCCAGAAGCTTCTGATGATGACATCATAAACTCCTTCGACTTCTCCTTATAATGCCGGGGTTGTCTTGTTGAGGAAGCCAAGCGGGAGCACCGCTTATGTATTGATTACAGGCATTTAAACAGTTGTACGACATTCCAAGTTGAGCCGTTACTAAAACCACAAATCAACTATTTGCCAGATTAAATAGGGCAAAAGTACTTCTCAAAAATCGATTTAAGTCGGGGATATTATCAGATCCCTGTGAAGCCTGAGGTTCGGCCCATGCTCGCTTTCAGTACTCCGAGCGGCCATTACGAATTTAAGGTGATGCCTTTTGGGCTGAGCAATGCGCCCAGTGTGTTCACATCGCATGATGAGAATGTTATTAGACCCTTTAAAGATCCCTCTGTGGTCTCGTTTATGGATGATATTCTCATCGCGTCTGACAATCTGAGTGATCACCTGAGGTCCTTGGGACAGATCTTCAAAGGTTAAAAGAGGAAGGGTTAACCGCCCGTTCCAGCCAAATGCATGATTGGCTATCAATCCTTGGAATTTCTGGGACACACTATTACCCCAGGGGGACTGGTACCGGAAGAAAAGAATATTGAAAAGGTCCGTCTCGCACCCCGTCCTAGATCCAAAAAAGATGTTAGGTCTTTCTTGTCTCTGTGTGGGTTTTACCAGAAATTTATTCCAAAGTTCAACGAAATTGCGGCGCCGTTAACCGAGACTCTGAAGAAAGGATCGCCAGATCTTATAATCTGGACCCCGAGCTGTGAAAAGGCTTATGGGAAGCTGAAACAGGCGTTGGTGGATAGGCCAGTCCTGCAACTCCCAGATTTGGAGAAAACGTTTGTTCTGAGAACCGACGCGAGTAACATAGGGATTGGGGCAACTCTGTTGCAGGAAGGGCGAGATAATCCTTCGGTGCTGTGTCCGGTGGCATATGCCAGTCGAAAACTGTTACCCGCCGAACGGAATTACTCCACCGTCGAACGGGAATGTCTAGCTCTAGTGTGGGCAGTACAGAAATTTCAACCTTATCTGTATGGAGTACCGTTCAAAGTGCAATCTGACCATCAACCTCTGAAGTTCTTGGCAACTTCTAAGAAACTGAACGCGAGGTTAATGAGATGGTCATTGCTCCTACAACCGTATCAGTTCACGGTCGAATACATCCCCGGAAGGGAGAATGTGGGAGCAGATTTCCAATCACGGCATCCTATGGTTGAATGTGAGGGTGGGGTCATTCGAACAGAACCACTGACAGTAGAAAGTTCGTAGGGTTCGACTTTCTTAAGAGGGGGCCTATGTAGCGAAACGCCAGTGGCCCATGTCCTTATGTATTCTGTTATTCTTGGTAAACAGGGGGAAAACGGCTTTCGGAAAGCTCTCAGTTCTCTTTATTCGCTCAATTCTCCATGAAAGATGGTTCTTTGGGTTATCTTCATACCACAATCTTTACATGGAGCGAGTATATATTTTGTCTTTCCTTTCGGGTAGTCCCGAAGGAGCGCCTTGCGTCAAATGTGCACTGGTGCAGCGGCTGGTCAATTGATGGCCGGGCCAACACCTACCGTTTGAAAGTTGCAGCCTGTCCAGTAAATTAAAGATTACGACAGAGATGCAACCTACTACTGAAGATATGTAAAGGTAAATATGGGTTTTCGTTGGTCCAGGCAAAGCTTGGCCTATAAATATCTATTGTCCTTAACGACTGAGAGGATATAGCAAAATAGCAGTCTTGCCATGTTGGGAGGGGGTGACCGTTAGCCGATCTGGCTACGCGGCTTGTTCTTGGCAGCTGATGGACGAGTGATATCTGGATTCCTACGGCTTACCGTTACTTGGTGGTATCTCTCTTTTAAATATAGGCACATTAGATAGCTACGGGGATGGGGTCCACCAATCTAGAATATATCTTCTTGAGCCAGGGGATGCTAGCCACAGGACTATCTCTTTCGTCTGTCACTTGATAGGATGATGTCGGGAGGATAATGGAATCCTCTATCTCACTGAGAGAACCTGAACTTATCTACACTATGGCTTGCAGGGCAATGCCGGTACATTGTGCGACAGCTCAGTCGAGAGCGGCGGCCGGGAGGGGTAGTATCTTCTTTCATCTTCTTGCTGGGAATGGGGAAATACACGGTGTGCATATAACCCCACTTAGGGGGGAGAAACACACCGATTGCTGGGCACACCACACCACAAGATCTTGGTTGCGAGAAAGGCATGGTTTGCAAGTGAGAGGAAAGCATGGAAATGAATGTGCCCAATAATAATAAAGGCTTGGTATGAGTGTGGAATGTGTGTCTTGTAGACAAAACGTTCCTAGGGTGGACAATCTGACTTCAACCCAGCTGGAGGTCGACTCAGCCCGGACGTAGCCAATCCAGGGGCTGACCTGACAGGTCAGGTATATGTCTAATATATTAACTGAGACCCTATTGGTCTTTAGGATTGTGTGATGCATGAGTCCGCCCAGTCGCTCAATATTGTTTGTCATCTCCAGGGTCCTCTTGTGTTGGATGTGAACAAATCGGACAGTATCCACACAGCTTCTGTGCTAGAGCCAAATACGTCTGATGAAGCCAGGTCAATGTATGAGCCATATCACACATGGTGGGCCTAATTCTGAGAGAGAGGCAAGGGCATATCTTGAGGAAATGACATAGGCCCGAGAACAGTTCAATGCTGGTTGAGACTACGCATGATTATCTGGCAACCGAATAAACAATGACAATTTGCAGTAATGGGGCATCTCGGGTCCTTTCATTGACATAGGCCCGAGAGCATTCCACTTCAAAGTTGTGTCTACGCATGATTATCAGTCCTACCCATTTTGTTCCGGACATGAATAGACACTTATATAGGTTAAGTCCATGAACAATTCCTCAACAACCAGTGGATTTGATTCTACAGAAGCCTGTGGAACTTACACCCAAGTACCGGGGAGGAAGGAGCTTCCAGCACACAGGGTGAGACGTATATGGACAGATCGGACAGTATTTGAAGCTGGGTCTGTGACTATGGCTACTTGAGGCTATGTGTCTGAACTTATCTGTGTGGTGTCTGTTTAGAACTATCTGTGTTAACTGCCTTGATGTTTTCCTGTGCTGTCCTTTATTGATTTAATAAATCAAGTTTTAGTTTGTTCCAACGATCACTGTGTTATATATATGGATCAGCCAGAAGAACATTGCAGGAAATAGGTCCTTAGGTCGAAAGGAAGAGTGACAGTGAGTCCGGGGAAAACGGAGGAGGGTTGGCAGGTAAAGACCTATTCCAGCCAGGGCTATATAAAGAGAACAATTTTGAAATATTGTGACAGGGCTATTTGGGACCCTCCACGTAGCGGGTTACACTGCTTTACAACAGATCCATCTGTATAGATGAGCACTTCGGGGCTATCTGAGTGATCATAGATGAGCGCGTTAACCTCTGCATTGACAGCGGCAGGGTTCTGCTCTCTGCACCGTCTGTCGAGTGTGATAATGCAGGAGAAGGTACACTTAAAAGCTGGAGGCACCGGCACCCATTCCTTGCCGGGGTTGATACTGGTAAGACTGCAGACCTGTCCGACGACATCTTCCGCCCGACCCATCCATGATTTGCCCCTCTTTAGCCTGTCACCCTTTTCTCTGAATACAGCGTCATGCAGAGGGTGCTGCTCATCTGCACTTATTTTTAAGTATGCACGAGCTCTCCAGATCTTGATCCTGTGTTCCATTGTCGGGAAGTCAAGGAGGTATCTCATTGCTACACAGCTGGTGTCTCTCGTGCAGCCCAGAATGATGCGCATGGCTTCGTTTTGTACCTTTTCAAGTCTTCCAATCTGTGTAGGGCTGACAGTGAGGATGGCCAGGGCATACTCGATGCGTGAAAGCACAAGTCCTTGGAACAGAAGTAATAGCAGTCTTTGCTCGATATTGGCAGTCGCCATGACTCTCATTGCTGCCAAACCTTTATGGCAGTGAAACCAGGACAACTTACTCACACCAAGAGAAACGTTTAAACAGCTTTCATATGCGGTGTCTGCGAAGAATTCTTGGTATTAAGTGGCAAGACAAAATCACAAATACTGTAGCATTGGAAAGATCAGGTTGTGTGACGGTGTATTCCATGCTCAGTCTTCGTAGTCTTAGATGGATAGGACATGTTAGGAGGATGGATGATGGTAGAATACCAAAGGACATCTTTTTTTGGTGACTTAAAGATGGGTAAGAGATCTCAGGGTCGGCCTCTACTACGATACAAAGATGTGTGTAAGCGGGACATGACTGATACAGGCACTGATAATGCACATTGGGAGCAAGTCGCCGCTGAACGTGTTGCATGGAGGGCAAACATCAGAAATGGAATAAAGACAAAGGAGAAAATTATTGCAGATAAGTAACACACCGAGCGTGTGAGACGTAAGATGGTGCATGATGGTTTAAATGACCACATGTTCACATGCACCCACTGTGAACGAACATTTACAGCGCGTATTGGCCTTATCAATCACATTCGCTACCGCCATGGGTAAATGTTATTATGCCTTTTTGAAGCACAAACTGTTATGTTGTTTGTCCATCAACGATGATGATGACCATTCATTTCATCCAGTGGGGTTGGGACGCAGAGGTGTTTCCAAGGCACCAGGGCCGGGTTATATACTGGCCAAGACCTATTGACGCGTCCTCGCCGAGCGTCCTGGGCAACAGGTCCCTTCGGGGTCCTGGCTGAAGTCAATAGGATCGCCGATTCCTCCGAAGTCGGAGAGTGTCTGCCTGTATGGCGAGGAACCACCAGTCTGCACACCAATAAGCCAGACATGGGACAACGGATACTCACGCAAACCTCAGGTCCTGTATGACATCACACTGATGTTGGACAACAGGATGCCTTCATCCGACATACAGGACTTTGCGTTGGAGCTCAAGCCAACGAACACAAGCAAGCAAGCATCCAGTGGGGTTGAAGGTATGGAGCCGTGGGTTCTAAGATGGCTGATAAGGCCTATTTTGGCTCGAAATGTTCTTTGACAATGTGGGCAAAGAATTCTTGACGTTTCTGGATGAGGATTTCCTGCAGTGGTTTTTCTGTCCTGCCTTTTCTTCACAGCTCTTGCAGTCCTGGTTGCCTCACATATGACTGCACCCTTGCGTAATGATGCACGCCACGAATTCCGGTCTCTGGCTGCAGCCTCCCAGGTGTCATGATGAATTTCAAAAGCATTCAGTGAGATTTTCAGTGTCTTTAAAGCAGTTTCCTCTGGCCACCTTGGGAGCAGTTTACCACAACGCAGTTCGCTGTAAAAAATTCGTTTAGGGAGCCTGTGATCTGGCATGCGAGTCAAGTGACCAGCCCAGCGAATCTGATTCTTCATCAGTAGAGTGTGGATACTGGGCATGGCTCTTTCTAGGACTTCAGTGTCTGGAATCTTGTCTTGCCATTTAATCTTCAGTAGCTTCCTTAGGCAGACTGTGTGGAAGTGGTTTAATTTCCTAGCGTGTCGCTGATAAACAGTCCAGGTTTCACAAGCATATAGCAGTGTGGATAATACAACTGCTTTGTAGACCTTTAGCTTTGTTTGCAGGCTTATTCCAGTTCTGTCCCATACATTCTTGTACAGTCTGCCAAAGGCCGCACTGGCCTTGGAGATTCTTGCATTCACTTCGTCATCAATTGTGACAGCTTGTGACACAGTGCTGCCAAGATAGGTGAATTTGTCCACAACACTTAGTCTATGATCATTCACTTTGATATTCGGCACAGTGTGATTATTCCCTGGAGCTGGTTGGTACATAACTACAGTCTTCTCCATGTTGATATTGAGCCCAAAGTTGGCACAGGCATGTGAGAAAGCTGAAACATTATGTTGCATGTCCGCCTTTGAGTTGGCGTATAGAGCGCAATCATCAGCAAACAGGAGCTCTCTGACGGTGTCACTGTTAATTTTGGTTTTAGCTTTCAGCCTTCTGAGATTGAATAACTTTCCATCCATACGGTAGTTGACGTCTATTCCAATGTCATCGTTCTCGAAGGCATTCATCAACATGGCTGAAAACATGAGGCTGAACAGTGTTGGTGCCAGGACACATCCTTGCTTCACTCCATTGGTGACAGGAAAGGGTTCAGGCTGTTCACAATTTTCCTGTACTCTTTCCTGCATGCCATCATGAAATAGTCGCACTATTTGGACAAACTTTTGTGGACAGCCATATTTTGCCATAATCTTCCACAGTCCTTCTCTGCTGACTGTATGTATTAAAAGCCTTGGTAAGGTCAATTAAAGTGGAGAACATTTCGCATTTCTGTTCCTGACATTTCTCTTGCAGCTGCCTTGCAGCGAAAATCATGTCAACAGTTCCACGTTCTTTTCTGAAGCCACACTGACTCTCAGGAAGAAGACCTTGATCGAGATGGGCTGTGAGGCGATTGAAAAGAATTCTGGCGAGTATCTTCCCTGCAATTGAAAGCAAGGAGATGCCTCGGTGGTTGTCACAGGATTGGCAGTTTCCTTTACGTTTGTAAAGGTGGACTATTGACGCGTCCTTGAAGTCCTTGAAACCTTGTGGCATGGTCTCGTTCACCCATATGTTTGTAAAGACTTGGTGAAGCTGCTCTGTTAGGACCGGCCCACCTGCCTTGTATATCTCTGCTGGGATGGAGTCAGGACCAGCTGCCTTGCCGCTGGAGAGTTGCTGGACGGCTTTGTTTACTTCCACTATGGTTGGCAGGTCATCAAGTGTCTCATTGGTGGGAACTTGAGGAAGGCAGTTGATGGTTTCATCATCGAAGAAGGAAGTTGCATTTAAGATGTTGCTGAAATGCTCTGCCCAGCGTTGAAGGATTTCTTTCTTATCGGTGACCAATGTTCCCCCATCTGCACTGAGGAGGGGAACTATGCCTGGTGATGTAGGACCATAGACCGCTTTCAGTGAGTCGTAGAAGTTTTTCATATCATGTCTGTCAGCAAAGCCCTGAATTTCATCAGCTTTGCTGCTCAGCCAGGAGTCCCGCATGTGCCGAAGTTTCTGCTGCACTACTCTCTGAATGTTCTTGAAGGCATCATTTTTTTATGTTGACTTTGGGTCATTCAAATGTGCCTTGAGGAGAAGATGTTTCTCGGCCAGCAATTGGTTGATGTCTTCGGAATTTTCATCAAACCAGTCTTTATGCTTTCGGGAGGCTGGACCCAGGATTTCCATAGCAGTGTTGTAAATTATGTCCTTTAGGGCTCTCCATTCTGTTTCTGTATCCTGTTTAGCTGCAGTATTGGGCTTGAGGCGGTCTTCCAGCATATTTTCAAACGACTGCTGCATTTTCTTGCTGTTTAGGCGGGTGACATTTAGATTTTTTTTTGCATTTTCACCCCTTGAGGACGCCGTGGTGACCTGATGTGAATGTTTATTGTCGAGACAATGAGACGATGGTCTGTCCAACATTCGGTACCACACATGGATTTTGTCACTCGAACGTCTTGTCTGTCACTCCTCCTGACGATGACATAGTCAATGAGGTGCCAGTGTTTCGAGCGAGGGTGCATCCAAGATGTCCTATTTCTCATGGGGAGACAGAAAATTGTGTTCGTAATCAGGTGATCATGTTCGGCACATGTCTGAAGGAGGAGGAGTCCATTGCTGTTACAATTTCCGACTACATGCTTTCCAATAATGCCACTCCAAGAGGTGGTGTCCGTGCCTACTCTGGCATTGATATCCCCAAGGATTTTTTCTCCTTTTTGTCTCCTTTGGGAACAGATGTTAATACATCGTGCAGGTCCTCATAGAACTTGTTCTTGACATCATCTTCGTTGGTCATAGTTGGTGCGTAGACACTCACAATGGTTGCATGATTCCTTCCATTCAGCAGGGACAACTTAATGGTCATCAGCCTGTCGTTTATAGCCTTTGGAAATCCGGCTAATTTTCCGACCAGGGCTGACTTAATGGCAAATCCCACACCGGATTGGCGTCTTTCCTCGCTTTTCCTTCCACTCCAGAAAAATGTGTAGCCAGCACCTATTTCACAGATTTGGCCTTCTTCTGCAAGTCGTGTCTCGCTCAAGGCTGCAATGTCGATGTTGTACCTGCCCAGCTCTCTCCCAATCAGTGCTGTTCGTCTCTCTGGATCCGACGCGCCGTCTCTGTCAAGTAGGGTGCGTACATTCCAAGTTCCAATTGTTAAAGGAATATGGTTTACTCTTTTAGCTTTGCTTGTTTTATCTTTGCTTGTATGTCGACCGCAGTTAGGGTACCCACCAACCGCGGCTAGCTGGTTAGGTAGTGATGGAGCAGACAATGTTTAGGGCACCTTTTCTAGCCCCTTCCTCATGCTATGGAGGTGAGCAGTGTGTTCCTATAGAGGGCTGCTCAGTCGTTCAGGGGGCTGCCGAATCCCACTGCTGCTCCGGTCAGTAGAAGACGACCATATGGCCTGAGCCGCCTGTGTGCAGGTCTGCGACTACGGCTGCCAGCGTAACCACGCCTGCCGCTTCGCCGCTCGCCCATCGCCACAGGGCTTGAAGGTGATATATGACGTTGGATGAAGAATGACTTGCGCGATGACTTGAATTAAAGTGAGGAAGAGTTGTGCAATTCGTCGACCTCACTCTCTCGCCTGAGTCCATCTGAGTCCAGTGGCAAGACAAGTTGAGACGACTGGAGACGAATACAGGTGCAGTGGATGACCAGGGCGCTCTACGTGTCTTACCGTGCTCATTACGTTCCACAATACTTTGCAGGCAAACGCCGTCTTGCTCGTTGAATCAGGAATGATTTCTTCCGCGCAGTCTGCCGAATCCTGTCTTCACATGCTGGGTAGGCATACCCTAGTTTACCGCTTGATTTGACACCAAATCGGATACCCATGTCTGGTTTAGCCAGCCTCTCACAGCTGTTGCCCGGGAGGTTGCCGGGCAACAGGCACGAGCTGGGTGTCAGGCTTGGACCAATGGGGGATGGGTCCTGAAAAGGACATGAGAGTCATCCTTACCAAAGGTGCTACCAATGCCTGACACCTCGTTACCCCCCCCCCCCCCCCCCCCCCGAAGCACAAACTATCGTCTGTCAAGACGGCAAGGTGCCAATGAGGAGGGCGATAATTATTGCCTGTTTTTCGTGACTAAGGGGAGCTCAGTAGTGTTTTGTGTGTGTGTGTGTGTGTGTGTGTGTGTGTGTGTGTGTGTGTGTGTGCGTCGCCATGTCTATGTGAGCAGACAAAAGGGAAAGCGGTCGGTCGGTAGTCGCTCGGTCGGGCGATTGTAGGCGGGTGGTCGGGGATTCGTACTCATTAAAGCACGCGGAGCCCACGCCAGCACTGTGGTGCCGTGTGCAAAGGTCAACTCAGCACTTTTTCACAACCCGAAATTTTTATTATTGCCGGGTTTCGTGACCAAGAGGAGCTCAATTGTGGTGTTTATTGCGTGGTGTTGTCTTCGTGGGCGTCTGCGCATGCGTGGCGTTGGCTATGTGGGCGTATACGTGTCGTTGTCTACAAACCGCCACGACAGCACTGTGGTGCCTTGTGCTCAATGTAGAAGTGTATAAATAGACGGCGTCTTTTGTGAGCAGTCATTCTATGCGAGCCGTTCCTGTTACAACAAATATTTCATCAGTGGTAAATAGGCGTTTCTTTGTGTTGACTTTGAGAACTGACAACGAATTGGCCACCATTGTTCACATACTGACTTGAGGAACTGACAACTTGGTGGTCACATTCGCCACAGAGGTATTAGTGAAACAGGCTGGTGTGACAAACAGTATCACTAGATCGTTACCAAACAGTGCTATTATAACAGTGCTCGCTTATTATTGTTCTCGCAGAACAATTTCACCCGTATTGAATTATTCACGATTTAAAAGCAGTGCTGTGCTGACGCGAGAATAACATTGTTTGACCTTCACTCGTTTTGAATTTATGACACGTGGCCAAGCCATCCATGTATTTACTTCTCGGTCTTTCCCTTGGTCTATCCCTTCGATCTTGCCAGTTTTCACCGATTTCTCCAAGCCATTTCTTCTCATAACATGCCCAAAAAATTGTGACTGTCTACGTCTAATGACTCTAATCAGTTTACGATCTTCATTTGTTTCTTGAAGGACTTGTTCATTGGTTTTTCTGTCTGTCCATAGTATTCTTTGCATTTTCATTGGAAACCACATTTCCACAGCCATCAGTTGTTTTTCAGCTTGACTGCTTATTGTCTACGCTTCACATCCATACATAAGTACAGGTTCTATGTAGCACTTCAACACTCTTTTTCTCGTTTCACTTGATATCTTTTTATTGGTCAGTATGTTTTTCATCTTGTAAAAGGCTACCTTTGCAATGTCAATTCTTGTTCTAATCTCTTCAAGGCATCTCCTTTCAGATGCTATTTAACTTATTTTTAACTATAATTGTTCACTATATATGTGTATGCGTGTGGGAGCGAGAGAGAGAGAGAGAGAGAGAGAGAGAGAGAGAGAGAGAGAGAGAGAGAGAGAGAGAGAGAGAGAAAGTGGGTGTCAGTGAGAGGGAGAGAGTGAATGCGTGTGTGCGCACGTGCATGCGTGTGTGTGGAGAGAGTGATTGAGCGAGAAATGGTGGGGGAATGTGTCAGTGCATGCATTCGTACGTGTATGTGTGAGAGTGAGTGAGGAAGTGTATGCGTGCGTGCATGCGTTCATGTGCATGCGTTCATGTGTATGTGTGAGAGAGTGTGATTGAGAGAGTGAGTGTGTGTGTGTGAAGGATTGTGTGTTAGAGAGTGAGACAGTGGGAGAGTTGATGTGTTAGTGTGTGTGTGTGTGTGTGAGCGCGCGCATGCGTGTGAGTGTGTGTATATGAAAGAATAAAGAGAGAGAGAGAGAGAGAGAGAGAGAGAGAGAGAGAGAGAGAGAGAGAGAGAGAGAGAGCTGAGCAGATGCATGTCATGTAACACGCATGTTATGTAACACGCGAATCCATATGTTTGTGTATTCTCATCAGTCATATTATCAGTTAAATACCATTTGATTTTATCATGCATAATATAAACTCATATTCATTACTGTAGTTTGAGTGAGTGAGTCAGTGAGTGTGAATGAGAGACAGAACGAGTGAGCGTGAGAGTGAATGAGTGAGCGGGAGAGTGAATGAGTGAGCGGGAGAGTGAATGAGTGAACAGGAAAGTGAATGAGTGAGTGGGAGAGTGAATGAGTGAGCGTGAGAGTGAATGAGCGAGAGAGTGAATGCGTGAGAGAGAATGAATGAGCGGAAGAGTGAATGTGTGAGCGTTAGAGTGAATGTGTATGTGTGTGTGTGTGTGTGTGTGTGTGTGTGAGAGAGAGAGAGAGAGAGAGAGAGAGAGAGAGAGAGAGAGAGAGAGAGAGAGAGAGAGAGAGAGAGAGCATCACTATTTTTACGTCACCTACATTTTATGTACACATTTTTCTCCATGTTTAACATTTTTATGAGACTGTTCATGACAAGTGTCAGTGTATGTGTGTGAGTAAAGTGTGGGAGTTTGTTCATACTAGTTTCAATACTAACGTGAGACATTTTGTATGTGTCTAGATGTGAGGAAGTGTGAGTGTATGTGGAGGATGTGTGTGAGTGTGGGGATATGTGTGCGTGGGGGGTGTGTGGGTGGGGGTATGCATTTGGATGGGTTGGGGTGTGTGGGTTTTGGTGGGTAGTGGTATTTGTGGGTGTTGGTGGGATGTGTGGATGGATGTGTGGGGGTGAAAGTAGGGGTGTTGGAATGGGTGTGGGGGATGTGTGTATGGGTGGAGGATATGTGTATGGGACGGATGCAGGAGATGTGTGTTTATGTGGGTGGAGATGTGTGGATGGTTTGAGGAAGTATGTGTGGGAGGCGGGGTTGTGTGGGTAGGGGATTGTGTTGGGTGGATTTGGGATGGAAGGGCGGGTGGGAGAAGTGTATGGTGTGTGGGTTTGAGATATGTGTGCGGTGTGTTGGTGGGGGATGTGTGAATGATGTGTGGGTGGAGGGTATGTTTGTGGTGGTATGGGTGGAGGATAGTGTGTGGTGTGGGGGATGTGTGTGATGGGTGTGGGGAATGTGCGTATGGGTGGGGTATATGTGTGGGTGAGCAGGGGATTGTGGTGGTTGGGGGAAGTATGTGGGGGGTGTGGGTGGGAGATGTGTGTGTGTGTGGATGGGGAATGTGTGGGTGGGGGTGTGTGAGTGGCTTAGGGAATGTGTAGGTGGGTGAGGGAGTTGTATGTGTCGGGGTGGGATGTGTGAGTGGGTGGAGGATGTGTGTGGGGGTAGGGGTATTGTGATCGAGAGATGTTTGGTTGGGAGTGAGTGTGTGGGTGCGTAGTGGAGGATGTATGCGTGAGTGAGTGTGTGTTGGTGGACGGGTAGGGAATGCGTGTGTGGGTGGGGAGAGGTGTGTGGTGTGTTGGTTGGTGATATTGTGTGGGTGAGGTATGTGTGTGTGGGTGGGGGATTTTTGTGGTGTGTGAGTGGGGGTATGTGGGGTGGATGGGTAAGGGTATCTGTGTGGGTGTGGGTGGGAATATTGTGTTGTATCTTGGTGGGGGATATGTGTGTGGTGTGTAAGTGGGGATGTGTTGGTGAGGGATATGTGTGTGTGTGGTGCGTGGGTTGGGAATAGTGTGTGGTAGGGGGTGTATGTGATGTGCGGGTGGGGGATTGTGTGGTGGGGGATTAGGTTAAGGCATGTGTGGGTGGTTGGAAGTTGTATGTGTGGGTGGTGGGGTGTGTGTGAGTGGATTGGGATGTATGGGTGGTTAGGGAGATGTGTGTGGGGGGGGGGGGGGTAGGACATGTCAGTTGGTGGGGATGTGTGTGTATGGTTTGGGGATGTGTGAGTGAATGTGCGATGTGTGAGTTGGTGGGGGATTGTGTGTGTGGGTGGGGAATATGTTGTCGATGGAGATGTGGCTGGGGGAAGGGTGGTTTGAGGTGTGGGTGGGGAGAGGATGTGTGGGGTAGGATGTGGATGGGCGTGGGATGTGTGGGTTGGTGGGGGAATGTTTGTGGGTGGCGAGTGTGTGTTGGTTGGGGGATCAGGTGAGGGCAGTGTGTGTGGGTGGGGGATGTGCGGGAGGGGGATGGGTCGGTTGGTGGGGTATGTATGTGTCCCTTGGTGTGCGTGTGTGTCGGTAGGTGGGGGTGTGTATGTGTCCCTTGGTGCGCGTGTGTGTGGGTAGGTGGGGGTGTTGTGTGGGTGGGGTGATGTATGGATAGGTGGGAAATGGGCTTCATAACATGGTAATTAGCCTTGTTTATGTTTACAACATTCATTTCACAATGTTTATTTTTCTTCCTATGTAAATGTATAATGCTCTTGATGAACGAAAGACGAGTGATTGGAAGGGCCGAATGTAAGACGGGCCTGCGCGCCCAATTTGTGACCCTAATAAAGTTGATTTGATTTGATTTGATTTGATTTGCTATGACTGTTACGAGATAACTGTATCAATTCACTTGCTTAAGAATATGCCCATTTACTTGTATATCACATTGTGGTATTTCCTTCTTCCCAGTGACGACCATATCGATAAGACTGCAGTACATGATATTCTTGGCATCTGTAAAGAAGGTAGTTTGCCATTGCTTTCCTCCCTAGCTATGACCATACTGGTAGACCACCGTAGCCATTGTCTCAGCATATACACAGCATTTACTGTACCATTGCCTTCTACTATACGTGACAGTAACAATTTATTCTTTCTTTACCTTCTGTGTATATTTAGAATTATGTTTTTAGTTGCGCCTCACTGCCCCACGTGAAAAGTGAAACAGACAGGTTCCGTCGCCCTGCTGCTGAGTTGTATGCGTGGTTCGACACTGTGAACTGTGATTATCAAGAATTATACTTTCTGCAACCAATTAGCCTCTCTATATCTTCCGTGTTATACCTAGAATTATACTTGTTGCAACCAATTAGTCTCTCTATATCTTCCGTGTTATACCTAGAATTATACTTTCTGCAACCAATTAGCCTCTCTATATCTTCCGTGTTATACCTAGAATTATACTTGTTGCAACCAATTAGTCTCTCTATATCTGCCGTGTTATACCTAGAATTATACTTGTTGCAACCAATTAGCCTCTCTATATCTTCCGTGTTATACCTAGAATTATACTTGTTGCAACCAATTAGCTTCTCTATATCTACCGTGTTATACCTAGAATTATACTTGTTGCAACCAATTAGCTTCTCTATATCTACCGTGTTATACCTAGAATTATACTTGTTGCAATCAATTAGCTCTCTCTATATCTACCGTGTTATACCTAGAATTATACTTGTTGCAATCAATTAGCCTCTCTATATCTACCGTGTTATACCTAGAATTATACTTGTTGCAATCAATTAGCCTCTTTATATCTTCCGTGTTATACCTAAATCTCTATTGTCTCTCCCCACATTATTCATTTCTGTTTCCACAACTCTTCTCCGTGTTTTTAGACCTTCCTGTGTATTTTGCCCTGTGCGTTCCAGATAAACCTCTTTCTTTTTAAACTATTCTCAGGATTTTCCCGATGTGTGTCCTATCCAGCGCCTTTTCCCCACCTCTTGGTTCACTTGGGTTTGTCTAGTTCTCTCCACGAGCTCCACATTGTTTATTGTGGCATATCATGTTATTTCTTCCATTGTTTGTTGCAGGCATCAATTAGTTACTGTTTGTAGTCTATTTATAGTCGATTTCATTGTTCTTAGAGTTTCTGATCCATACAGCAGTACTGATTTCATGTTAGAATTAAATATTATACATTTTGTGCTAACTTTAATATCTTTTGATTAGTTAGACTAAAATGTTGACTTCTCGTCCTTGACTTGGGGACGTAAATTGCAGCTTCTCCAGCAGGATTACGTACATGCGCACACGCGTGCATTACGCAGTAATATCTACAGCAACAGAACGGTGTGACCATTGATTGGTCTGCCCTTTCACCAGACACGATCTCTATAGAACATATGTGAGATGAGCTTGGACGCAGTCTACAGGCAAGGTTCTGCAGCTAATCTGCAACAGTTCGAAGCTGCTCTTACGCGAGAATGGGACTTGATTCCCTGAATTTCCTTCAGAGACGTGCAATCCACGCAGAGTTGCTGCCAAGCTTGCTTGCAAGCCACACGGTGGACATACCAGATACAGAGGATAGTGTGAATGAATTCTTTTATTGGTTGCATTTGTTTTTCTACCTTGTCTGCATAAAATGCAATGAATTTCATAACAATCAAATGCACAAATTAATTACTAGCATGGATTGCAGACAATGAGCAGGATCTGCAACATTTAGTTTATGGGGTTGTTGCACACAGTGAACAACTAGGGTTATAATTAAAGTGTAAGAAGACACAGATTATGGTCGTCACTAGGAAGAACGAAATACCACAATGTATTATACAAGCAAATGGGCATACTCTTAAACAATTGAATCGGTATAATTATCTTAGAACAGCAACAACATATGATGGGAGATGCCTTAAAGAGATTAGATGAAGAATCGCCATGGTGAAAGTAGCCTTTAGCAAGATGAAAAACATACTGACCAATAAAATGATACAAACTGAAACGAGAAAAAGAGTGCTTAGGTGCTACATACAGCCTGTACTTTTGTATGGATGTGAAGCTTGGACAATGAGCAGTCAAGCTGAGAAAACATCTACTGGGTGTGGAAATGTGGTTTCTGAGGAAAATGCAAAGAATACCATGGACAGACAGAAAAACCAATGACCAAGTACAACAAGAAACAAAGGAAAATCGTAACTTGATTAGAGAAATTAGAAGTAGACTGTCAACATTTTTTGGGCATGTTATGAGAAGAAATGGATTGGAGAAGCTTGGTGACGACTGGTAAGATCGAGGGGAACAGACCAAGGGGAAGACCTAGAAGCAAGTACCTGGATGGCTTGGCCTTGTGGCATGGTCGAGACAGAAACACGGAGCTGATCCACGACTCTGGTGATCGAGTGAGATGGCAGAACATGACCGCCCACGCTTACCGGCATGGCACATGATGGATGGATGGATGTCAAAATAGTTTGGACATGTTATGCGAAGAAATAAATTGGAGAACTTGGTGAAATCTGGCAAGATCGAGTTGAAGAGAACAAGGGGAAGACAGAGAAGTAAATACCTGGATGGCTTGACTATGTGGCATGGTCGCGACAAGAACACTGAGCTGATCCACGACTCTGGTGATCGAATGAAAAGGCGAAGCATGCCCGCCTACGCTTACAGGCATTTCACATGATGGATGGATGGATTCATAGGAAAATGAATAAAGATTCCAAATATGTAAACTTGTGAAGACTTATATTTACATGTCACACTCTGTTCATGGATTATGACATGTGGTGCGTGTTTAATGTGCTTCAGTTATAATGTGTGTCTATTATGTCCCTTCTCAGACAACAACTGCCAGCATGCGCTCCTACATGATCTCCCTGTGTGTGTTCTGCGCCCTCATATTTTATATGCACGGAGCAGTTTATTATGCCAAAAGTAAGCATTCTTTATCATCATCATCATCATCATCATCATCATCATCATCATCATCATCATCATCATCATCAACAACATCATGTGCCATGCCGATAAGTGTGGGCGGTCATGTTTCGCCATCTCACGCAATCACCAGAGTCGTGAATTAGCTCAGTTTTCTTGTCTCGACCACATCATGTGGCCAGGCCGTCTAGGTAATTATTTCTCTGCCTTCCTCTGGTTCTCTTCCTCTCGATCTTGCCAGTTGTCACCAAGTTATTCAATGTATTTTTTTCATAACGTGGCCAAAATATTGTGTCCATCTGTGTTTAATTTCTCTAATCAGTTTACGGTTTTCATTTGTTTCTTGTACGACTTGGTCATTGGTTTTTCTGTCTGTCCATGGTATTCTTTGCATTTTCCCCACATACCACATAACCACAACCATTAGATGTTTTTCAGCTTGTCTGCTCATTGTCCAAGTTTCACATCCATACAAAAGTATAGGTTCTATGTAGCACCTCAACACTCTTTTCCTAGTTGCAAATGGCATCTTTTTATTAGTCAGTATGTTTTCCATCTTTCAATTTGCTACCTTCGTCATGGCGATTTTTGTTCTAATCTCGTGAAGGTATCTCCCATCAGATGTTATGACTGTTCCGAGATAACTGCACCGATTCACTCGTTTAAGAATATGCCCATTTACTTGTATATTACATTGTGCTTTCTGTTAGCGCCGAGTGTTGGGCGGTGCTTACCAAACCCGACACCCCACATTGTGCCAACGGCTTCGGGCGGAGGAGCGCAATTGGGAAGGTACAAGCCTTATTCTGGTGTGAGGAAATGCAACCTAAAGACATAATGTCATGGCAGGGCACGCCAGACCCTAAGCCTTGTGTGGCAGCTAGTCTAGGATCGAAGCTCCGACAGGCGGACAGTTAGAGCATTTCTTTGCTGATCGGGCAGCTTCTGCATCTTGTCTTGTTCCAGACGTATTGGTATTACCACTTCTCTGGAGTGAACTAGTCAGGCCAACAGGGGGATCATGCTGAATGGGCAACACATTTTAGCCCAGGCTTTGTGCTATGGAGAAGTATAACTCCATCCCTGGTGTCAGCTTCAGGCAAGGATGGGATTCCAATAGAGGTTATCAGGAGTGGGCAAGACACGCCCACTCTACAGATCCACCAGCTAATAGAGCTATGCTGACAAGAAAGAAAAGTCACACAGGATGTTAAAGACTCAAGCATCATAACACTGTATAAGAATAAGGGCCACCGGAGCGAATGTAACAATTATAGGGGTATCTCACTTCTGTGTATTGTTGGAAAAGTATTTGCCAGAATTGTTCTGCGCAGACGTCAAGTCCTAGGATATCAAGTCTACCCTGAATCACAGTGTGGCTTTCGACAGAACCGGTCTACCACTGATATGATATTCTCATTGCGACAAATACAAGAAAAATGCCGTGAACAGAATCAACCACTGTTTATTGCCTTCATCGACCTCACAAAGGAATTTGATTTGGTCAGTCGTGAGGGTCTGTTCAAGCACTAAATCAAATCAAATCAAATCAAATCAACTTTATTAGGGTCACAAATTGGGCGCGCAGGCCCGTCTTACATTCGGCCCTTCCAATCACTCGTCTTTCGTTCATCAAGAGCATTATATATTTACAATAGGAAGAAAAATAAACATTGTGAAATGAATGTTGTAAACATAAACAAGGCTAATTACCATGTTATGAAGCCCATCTCCCACCTATCCATACATCACCCCACCCACACAACACCCCCACCTACCCAGACACACGCGCACCAAGGGACACATACACACCCCCACCTACCGACACACACGCACACCAAGGGACACATACATACCCCACCAACCGACCCATCCCCCTCCCGCACATCCCCCACCCACACACACTGCCCTCACCCGATCCCCCAACCAAAACACACTCGCCACCCACAAACATTCCCCCACCAACCCACACATCCCACGCCCATCCACATACACATCCTACCCCACACATCCTCTCCCCACCCACACCTCAAACCACCCATCCCCCAGCCACATCTCCATCGACAACATATTCCCCACCCACACACACAATCCCCCACCAACCCACACATCGCACATCCACTCACACATCCCCAAACCATACACACACATCGCCACCAACTGACATGTCCCTACCCCCCCCCCCCCCCCCCCCCACACACACACATCTCCCTAACCACCCATACATCCCCAATCCACTCACCACACCCCAACACCCACACATACTTCCACCCACCCACACATGCCTTAACCTAAACCCCCACCACACAATCCCCCACCCGCACATCACATACACCCCCTACAACGCACTATTCCCAACCCACGCACCACACACACACA
>JACEFZ010023984.1:0-23866 GCA_014155875.1 Cepaea nemoralis
ACGGTATTGAACAAGTAAGTTACGCTAATGGTGACAGAATCGAAGCAACTCTATATTCAAAATAATTCAAGTGTGTGAAAATAGTTCAGTGAATGTGATTCTTGCAGGATTTCCTGGTTTGGCTTCATTTAGATAACTTGGATTTGAAGATTGTGCTTTACAAAGTGAGCAAGATTTCCATCACATTTGAGAGAATACTTTTCTTCATTCTTCTTGAATTTTGTTTGTTTCTCGTTCTGTAATATTTTATTTGCTCTGTAAAAATAATCCCTGTGTATATATTATCAGAAAGTAAGGAATTGCTTTCTTGTTGTATATTTCTATAAGTAGCATCTTGACAGTACTGTTTTGTTTTTTTTACTCACTAATTTATTGAACTTATTTTGTTGTCAAGTTGTTTACTGTGCTGATTGGCCCATCCTGTGTTGTATGCACTTAGTGACATGAGATTACATATGAAGGCATAATATATAGTCAGCTAGCTAGTTAACCTTGACCTAATGTGACTACTAGAATTGCAACGATAAGACACATGGAGATACAGGCAGTCATTGAGGCTCTGAGAAGACTATCTGAGACTGTTGGTTAGCGGTTATTGTGTCTAATTTCTAGCTTCAGAAATCAAGCAACACATGGTCAATGCACTGTTAGATAAAATGCTTAGAAAACTCGCAACTCTGTTCCACATTACTGAGTTTTATACTCTGGACTCTGAAAACAAAACGTTCCAGAGTCTGTTATGTGACAAGACTCAATCCTTTTTGTGTTATTGCTTCTGTATGTCAGGTCAGTTCTGCACACATCCTCTCGCTGGAAACATGAAGAGAGGCAGATCAAGGCAGCTTTTGTGTGTGGTCATCAAGCACAAAGATCAACCAAAACTTGGACCTCACACTGTACTAATGAGCAATATGATATTCTGATGCCTGACTTGCCTGGTCTACTGATTGTTTCTTTGAGCTAGATCATTTGTGCATGTTCACAGAAAATCTTATGCAATTGCTGATGAACTTGTAATTTTTTTTGGTTGGTCATATCCATTTGGTTTGTACCATTTTTGTATCATCATTCCATCATTTAATGTAAACTGTTTTCATACACACAAAAATTCATGTTACATACTCTGAAACCTACTCTTGGTTTCTTTTTTATTTTTATTTTTATTTTTTTTGGGTAATGAAAGCTTCAAATGTAATAATAAAATATTCAATTACTTTCAGAGTAATAAAAAATGAGAACATAATTTCATAGGATTGTTGGCGTTGTTATTGTTGATGATTTCAATATGGCTAAGTTGTTCTTTCAGCAAATCCCTGTCATCATTTGGAGTCATCAAGTTACTATAACTTTCAATTTATATATTGTCTAGTGTGTTATCAAATCTCTACTCCTTTCCTTTACTTCTGTGAGTGCCAATGAATACCTTGAGTTTAATGTATCATGCTAAGTTGTCAACTCCTGCTAATCTAATGCCAGTCCTATGAAAGTGCGGGGATTGATAGAGTGTGTCACTAACTGCTGGACATGGCTGTATCGGCTTTTCCATGGCGGTTGAAAGTGCCGGGTACTTGAAGAGAAGGTGATCGTTTGTATTATATTTGTGAGAATAATGTCTGCACAGGGGAGTCTCTGTGGCAAAGTGGTCAAGCCGTTTGACTCGTGCTCCGAAGGTTGTGGGTTTGATTCCGGGCCGCGTCCTTCGGTTTACGAGTTAAATGTTTCGGAGACTCCTGTGGGTCGTCGCTAAAAGCTACGGAGTTCATGCTGTGTGCGACGCTTTCCGTGCTGCGGAAAGAGACCGAGCCATATGGGATAAAACCCGGTGCAATGAAGTCAACCCTGTCGACTTTTAAGCGACTTTATGTCTGCACAGGGTTGCACATCTTGGAATTAAGGCAGTTTCAGCAGCTATTTGGTCGGCACACTAACCAGGTTGATGTGCTGGGAATGTCATGAGCCTGGTTGGATGTAGGTTTGGTGCCTGGGCTCATCGATGGCCAACGTGAGGGGAAATTTGGCCACCTATATTCCTACTTGTTCATCGTGCCTACAAAATGTGATGCTACTCTCTCATCACAGACCCATAGCAGAAAACTGCTTCGGGACAATTAAGTAAGCAAGCCAGCAGCTAATTACTATAGAATGCCTTGTTTGACACTGGACAACTATACTCTGGTCTGTCTACTAGAGCCAGAGGTGTCTCGTGGACCTCTAATTGGGGCATTTCATTCAAGAGACTTTAGCCTTATGCTTCAATATTCGTAGTATAGCAAGTGTTTTTAATGACTGTGGGGTGTTCGAAAATATTACCGTTCCAAGTTTTGTATTCACCCTCTGTGGAGTTCATACAACAAAAGATAAATACAAAACTTGGAACGGCAATATTTTCAAACACCCACAGTCATTAAAAATACACCCTGTAGCTTTCCTGGCATTGCATAAGGTTTACTTTAGGCACATTTCATCCCAGGTAACAAGTTACATCTACCTGTGGTCAGGATTTCTTTCCTCAGCTTTGTCAGGGCAGCAGTCTTATGGTCTACTCTTTGTAATTTCTAGCTCTTACACTTAGTAAGGTGGCGAAAGGAATGTTTCCTGTGGAATGGCTACCCTCGCTTCAGAGGTCACAGATCGTTAGAATTGTATGAATGTTTTGCTCTGGCGCCATGGAAAAAAAAAGGGGGGGGGGGTGGGGGGGGGGGAGATGAACAGGGTGATAGGCTGGAAGGGAATGCATCTCTTGATGGTAGATTACCTATGGACAAGGGAGATGTGATAGAGCGCCTGTGAGGGAGCAGACTGAGAACCTGCATATGGAAAGAATGAGATTGCGGGGGATCGGCAGGCGTTCTGGAAAAATCTCAAAACTGAGAGTGAAGACCAGGAGAACTTTTAATTAGATAGCTATGGGAACGACTAGTAATATGACTCTTCGTTGGCTGTTGAACGTGGGGACGGGGCGCATATGGGAATATCCTGAGTGCAGTGCTTGCGTTCGCTGGCTGTGAACTCCAGCGTGAAGTCCTGTATGTCGGATGGTGATATCCTGTTGTCCAACATCAGTGTGATGTCATACCGGACTGAGGTTTACGTGAGTATCCATTGTCCCATGTCTGGCTTATTGGTGTGCATACTGGTAGTTCCTCGCCTGTGCAGGCAGATACTTC
The DNA here is from genome assembly GCA_014155875.1 of Cepaea nemoralis. Lineage (NCBI taxonomy): Eukaryota > Metazoa > Mollusca > Gastropoda > Stylommatophora > Helicidae > Cepaea > Cepaea nemoralis. The sequence goes on from JACEFZ010023984.1 coordinate 3,168, forward strand.
TCCGACTTCGGAAGAATAAGCGATCCTACTACGTTAGCCAGGGCCCCGAAGGGACCTGTTGCCCAGGACGATGACTAGGACGTGTTAGTAGGTCTTGGCCAGTATACAACCTGGCCCTGGTGCCTTGGAAACACCTCTGCGTCCCCTTGAGTGCAGTGATGTCGGTTCTTAACTCAACTCAACTCAACCACCACGAAATGTTTGTATGTGCACACGAAACCTCCTGTTGTTCACCCTTGTCCGAGAAGACGAGGTACCCGATCTCACCACACCAGAGATGAGGTGGGCGCCTGGTGTCAGATGCCAGCAGTTTTTGGGGAAAATGGACAGTCCTATTCTGAGATTGAGCCAACGGCTCTTTCTGAGCCTGAGATGGACACCTGCTTCAACCTCTCAGACACGACTTCCTCCACTTCCATGATTAAATGCCATGTGATGATTAATTGTCTTAAGTGACCTCCCGTGTCTGCCATGGGCTTATATATTGCCGATATGTTGTCATTGTTTTATAATACAACATGTCTGCTACCATACTAACAACTTTTAAGTCATAACTGTGACTCACACCTACTTCCCATTTTCTATCATTCATTTTTGTTTGGTCCAAACCTACGTTCTGTTTGGCACTGAATATTTTAACACAATTATAAAAATATATACAGTTCAGATCATGGCAGATAGTGCACTTGCTTAACAACACTCTGGTTTTGAGGATTCATTTTGTAACAGGATGTGAAGATTTGGTGCAGTTTGTTTCTCTCAGAGTTTTTATTTAAGGTAAACATTACGGGTTAATGATTCTCATGGTTTACTGTGTTAATAAGTGGTAATGTTGTTTGTCCATCAAGAATGATGATGACCATTCATTTCATCCAATGGGGTTGAAAGTATGGAGCCGTGGGTTCTAAGATGGCTGATAAGGCCTATTTTGGTTCGAAATGTTCTTTGACAATGTGGACAAAGAATGCTTGACGTTTCTGGAGGAGGATTTCCTGCAGTAGTTTTTCTGTCCTGCCTTTTCTTTACAGCTCTTGCAGTCCTGGTTGCCTCACACATGACTGCACCCTTGTGTAATGATGCACGCCACGAATTTCGGTCTCTGGCTGCAGTCTCCCAGATGTCATGATGAATTCCAAAAGCATTCAGATAGATTTTCAGAGAGTCTTTGAGAGTGTCTTTAAAGCGTTTCCTCTGGCCACCTTGGGAGCGTTTACCACAACGCAGTTCGCTGTAAAAAATTCGTTTAGGGAGCCTGTGATCTAGCATGCGAGTTAAGTGACCAGCCCAGCGAATCTGATTTTTCATTAGTAGAGTGTGGATACTGGGCATGGACACTCTTTCTAGGACTTCAGTGTCTGGGATCTTGTCTTGCCATTTAATCTTTAGTAGCTTCCTTAGGCAGACTGTGTGGGAGTGGTTTAATTTCCTAGCGTGTCGCTGATAAACAGTCCAGGTTTCACAAGCATATTGCAGTGTGGATAATACAACTGCTTTGTAGAATTTTAGCTTTGTTTGCAGGCTTATTCCAGTTCTGTCCCATACATTCTTGTACAGTCTGCCAAAGGCCACACTGGCCTTGGAGATTCTTGCATTCACTTCGTCATCAATTGTGGCAGCTTGTGACATAGTGCTGCCATGATAGGTGAATTTGTCCACAACACTTAGTCTATTGTCACAGGATAAAGTAACTTGTCAGTCGATCAATGATAACCTAACCCGACATTATTTTGCTAACACAATTGACGCTTTTATGGTGAACAAACTGAGGACAATACGTCTGTACAGATTCTCGACACCTGGTCAACAGTGTGTATGAGATCAAAGGGAGTCACGTAAAGTTGTCTACACATAGTCGACAAGTTTGATGACAGGATGTTATTCGAGAGGTGTGTACTGGCGACATTTGTCTACCAAACGGAAGTGGGTCGTTGCAAGTGATAGACAGAATGCCTGCTAGAGGTCAGAAGGATTATGTAAGGGGAGAAAGGTCTTTGGCTTACAGACAACCCGGATATTTGTTGGATGAGACAAAGAACTCCACAGATGAAAAGGAAAATTGACAGCTAATTGACTCTGGTTAGTCTGGAAACAGGAGGACAAAGCCAGATTCTGGACTGATTGGCGTCTGGACTTTCCGGTGACTCACTCAAGCACCTATATAAAACCCAGTGCAGTAAACAGGTGGATGGAGTCGAGGAAAACATTCTGAAGTGTAGAATTGGGGATAATTCCCAGTTGTGGTATATTAGAGGGACTAGCCTATCTTAGTAGGGATAGTTATCCACGGACATAGATCCAATCGGATTGCCTAGTTTCTCGAGTAACAACAGGAATAGAAATATGGTAGGCAATTAATTATATCTACTTAAGAGTATGATTATGAATAGAGTACAGTACTGTGTAGTGATATAATGTATTAGGATTAGTGATAGAATGTTCAATAAGTGCGGTGCTAGAAAGTATCATAGGAGCTTCGGCACTAGTATTCTATTTTGTGGCTTCAAGTAGCTTGTGTTATATATCGTTTTACTCAGGAAGTTGAGGACAATGTAGTGGAATAATAATTAGAGAGATTAAGGATGGTTGAGAGGGAGGAGGGGAATGTGTAATGGTAGGATCTTCCAGTAGGGCATCTGCTGGGTTTCTACCCGTTCCGTTATTCTTTCCTGGTGTTGTCATGTCTCAGATCATATGATTGATTTATTTGGCCGCATGACAGAGATCGGATCTCTGTTATAGATCTGAGTGCTGTTAATTGCATACAATCACCTAATTACGGTCAGGACTGAGTTGCCCTCACCATGATGTTATCTGCTCTACAGGTTCCATGTACAGTTCCCCTTGAGTGTTCTACGTGAGTAGGAGAGGGTTTACTTCGAAGAAGCAGTTTCAAAGTTTGACACAATGATGGCTCATCATCTGAAGACAGAGGTTGCTGAGAGGCCGCTACATAGGGCTTATACCCAAGTTGGTTTGCGGGAACCTGGCTTCTGCTGAGTGGACTTGTATGAACAGAAGTGTTGTGTTTAATGAGTGATAAGCTTCATCACCGAAGATTAAGAACTCTCATACTAAGGACATATATATATATATATATATATATATATATATATATATATATATATATATATATATATATATATATATATATATATATATATATACACACACACATCTACCTAACGAACATTAATAGGTTGTGTTCTAAAAGAGGGGAAAATGTTATAACCAGAAACTAATAAACAGTAGAGTTCCCCCAAGTGACATTTCAGTTAATTGGAGAACTATCAGTTCAAACAAATATTAGGAAACAGAGTAACTTCACCGTGTGGTGGAGTGGAGACCAAGATCAACAGTGTCTATCGGATTACCAGCATCCTGTTTGTTCGAGTGATTGGAGAAAGTCGTCATCTTCTGGGTGAGGTTCACTGTCCGGAATAAATGGTGCTGTTGTGTGCTAAGCACTATGATGTTACAGACTTTGCTTCTAAATCACTGGTCTACCATTAAAATGCACGTCACACATTCTACACCTTATACACACATACACTTCTCCTACATATACTCTTTGCTTTAATAAATTTCTTGTTTTTATTTGTTGAAGCGAGAGTTGTCAAGTATGTTATGTTGGGGAAGAATGAGAGGGGGCATGATCCAGGGGTGAGTAAGAGTGAGAGGAAGGTGTCTTCAGATTGAGGGAGTGTGTGGATGGAGTCTGCTGGATATCTCCAGAATAGAGATATTGAATTTTAAAAAATGTGGGTATCGATTCTCTTCACTCCAGGGACGACACTAAAGTGGTAAAGAAGAACAAGTAACTAATACGACATTCATTCTTTTTACACACACACTACATCTATGACCATTCACTTTGATATTCGGCACAGTGTGATTATTCCCTGGAGCTGGCTGGTACATAACTACAGTCTTCTCCAAGTTGATATTGAGTCCAAAGTTGGCACAGGCATGTGAGAAAGCTGTAACATTATGTTGCATGTCCGCCTCTGGGTTGGCGTATATATATATATTAAACAAAAAGTTCAGCAAAAGCTATTCCACCAAATTAGTTACTTGCTTATCCTTTATAGGATGTCGCAAGTCAACCCCAGCATTTTTTGTCTGTTTATGATCTCTTGGCAAGTTTATGTTCAGTAGTCTCCCATGCCATTTTATTTTTAAAAAAACAACGCAAGGCGGTCTTCTGCCATATCGCCCGCAGCTGTGTTTCGAACGTGGTATGCGAAATTACGAACTGCGTCCGTAACTCCTTTGCCACGGAACACTAGAAATATAGCCCCAAATAAGGGTTTATTAGTCTTTTAGTGTTACTACTGAAACCTGATTCATCAGTTTCTTTGTTCTAAATACATTCATGGCAGGCTGATCAAAAGGAGAGTGACTGGCATGGAATATGATTGTTCATCTGCCTACAACAGTAAAATCTGTGGTTTTAAAGTGCAAAGAAAAACTAATCTCAAATGAGTTGATAACATCAGAGATATTCTATAGTAGCAAGAATCTCAGCAGCCAGAGCAACACACTTGAACAAACAACCTTTATTTTAAAGGGTTAAGAATTGGGCATGCAGACCCATCTAACATTCTGCCCTTCTATCACACTCCTACATAATTGCATCCATATATCACATATGAGGCTAATGGAGAAAAACAATAATATCAAAATATGCATTATAACAACGGTATGGAAAATGTGCAAAAATCAATACTACATGATTGACTAATATTAATTATTTATGTGGCAATGTGATATACTCTACTACCAATAGAGGACTGACTGTTACATTAGAGTTTTATTATTATTATTAAGGGGGAAGGTATTCTGTACTGAGCTTGTGTTTGAACTGTTTGCGATTATATGTATAGGGATTGTTGGTGTCTTTGATTTCTGGCGGAAGATTGTTCCACAGCTGATCTGCCGAGTACGCTAAGCTCGTTTTGTTGAAGTCTGTCTTGGGCTTCAGGGTGTGTAATATAATTTAGTCGTTTGCTATGCCTTGTATTATATTTAAACAACAGCCAAAGGTGATTTGGGCCATTTCGATGTAGGATTTTGTGAAATAGTTTGCCCTTGTTGAAAAACACTTGAAGCTTCCCACAACTCAGTAATATCAGAAAAAGAATCAGAGTACGACATAAGCAATTGTGTTTACTCTGCCAGTGAATAAATCAGGCAAGAAGATTATTGTGTTGATGTTGTTGATAAAAACTGGCACCTTGCCGTCTTGACAGATGATAATTTGTTACATTGTGCTTCAAACAAAAGCATAATAACTTATAATTACAACCCATGGCTGCTACCAGGGATTGAGTTATACTTCTCCGTAGCACAAAGCCTGGGCTGAATTGTAGAGACCATGTGTTGCCCATGCAGCATGGTCCTTCTCTCGGCCTGCCTAGCTTACTCTAGAGGAAAGGTAACTCTAATAAGCCAGGAACAAATAAGCTACAGAAGCTGCTGGATCAGCAAAACAGTGCTCTAACTGTCCATCGATAAGCTTGGGCGGTCATATTTCGCCGTTTCACACGATCACCAGAGTCGTGGATTAGCCCCGTGTTCTTGTCTCGACCATGCCACATTGCCAAGCCATCCAAGTATTTACTTCTCTGCCTTTCCCTTTTTATCTTCTCCTCGATCTTGCTAGTTGCCACCAAGTTCTCCGATTTATTTCTTCTCTTAACGTGGCCAAAACATTTTGACTGTCTATGTCTAACTGGATATTGTGGCTCTAGATAGTGTTCCCCTGGTCTTTAAGAGTACATAATTGTTCCGTGGTGTACATAAGTATAAGGTGTCCTTGGCCTAATGGTTAAACCGCCTACCTCGCGCTCATTTCCGGGCTCCGTCATTTAGTACACTAGCGCAGTTTTCTTGGAGACTCCTGGGGTGGTTGCTGGAGCTACGGAGTTCGGGTTCTGTAAGACGCTTTCGACAGGCCGCCCTGTGGAAAGAGACCGAGCCGTTTGGGATAAAGCCCGCTGCAATGAAGTGGAGCCTCCCACCTCTGAACTCTCTCGCCGCTTCACGGAGTACACATCTGGGAATGGCGTAGTATGACGTAGTTCAAGGAGAAGCATCATAACACCGTACAAGAACAAGGGCGATCGGATCGACTGCAACAACTATAGGGGTATCTCACTTCTGTGTATTGTTGGAAAAGTATTTGCCAGAATTGTTCTGCGCAGACTTCAAGTCCTATGAGATCAGGTCTACCCCGAATCACAGTGTGGCTTTCGACAGAACCGGTCTACCATTGATATGATAATCTCATTGCGACAAATGCAAGAAAAATGCCGTGAACAAAATCAACCACTGTTTATTGCCTTCATCGACCTCACAAAGGCATTTGATTTGGTCAGTCGTGAGGGTCTGTACAAGGCACTAAAGAAGATTGGCTGCCCACAAACTCTTCTGTCCATTGTGGAATCGTTCCACACAGGCATGAAGGGTATAATCAAGTTTGATGGTGCAACTTCTGAAGAGTTTGAAATCAAGAGTGGAGTTAAGCAAGGTTGTGTACTAGCTCCCACCCTCTTTGGAATATACTTTTCACTTCTACTGAAATATGCCTTTCGTGATCAGGATGGTGGTATATACATTCACTCACGCTCAGATGGCGGCCTCTACAATGCTCAGAGATTGAAGGCCAAGACCAAAATTAGGAGGGTACTGATCAGAGAGTTGCTTTTTACAGATGATGCTGCAGTTACGACCCACTCTGAAGAAGAATTGCAATGTCTACTATATGCATTCTCCAATGCTTGTTCTCAATTTGGTTTAACAATTAGCAAAAAGAAGACACAGATTATGTCACAAGGTGCACATGGGGTACCATCAATCTTTATTGACGACGCCGAACTAGAGATGGTAGACCATTTTACATATCTAGGATCAGTGGTAAATAGCAAATTATCCCTAGATCAGGAAATCAACATCCGGATTGGTAAGGCAGCAACAACAATGAACAGGTTAAGAAAAAGAGTCTGGGAGAACAGGAAGCTTACTGCCAAAACAAAAGTCCTTGTCTATCAAGCCTGTGTCCTTAGTACTCTTCTTTATGGCAGTGAAACCTGGACAACTTACTCACACCAAGAGAAACGTTCAAACTGCTTTCATATGCGGTGTCTGCGAAGAATTCTTGGTAAGTGGCAAGACAAAATCACAAATACTGAAGTATTGGAAAGATCAGGTTGTGTGACGGTTTATTCCATGCTCAGTCGTCGTAGACTTAGATGGATAGAACATCTTAGGAGAATGGATGATAGTAGAATACCAAAGGACATCTTTTTTTTTGGTGAATTACAGATGGGTAAGAGATCTCAGGGTCGGCCTCTACTACGATACAAAGATGTGTGTAAGCGGAACATGATTGATACAGGCATTGATACTGCACAGTGGGAGCAAGTCGCCGCTGAACGTGTTGCATGGAGGGCAAACATCAGAAATGGAATAAAAACAAAGGAGAAAATTATTGCAGATAAGTCACACGCCGAGCGTGTGAGACGTAAGATGGTGCATTATGGTGGAAATTACCACGTGTTCACATGCACCCACTGTGAACGAACATTTACAGCGCGAATTGGCCTTATCAGTCACATTCGCTACCGCCATAGGTAAAAGTTATTATGCTTTTTTAAAGCACAAACTATCGTCTGTCAAAACGGCAAGGTGCCACAGGAAGTTCAAGGAGAACCACATCACACTTGTCTTGCCAGGCTTCACCCTTGACTTAGTATAGATTGTATAGATTCAGTCTCATTACTTTTTTAGACTCGTGAAGCGGGGAACCGCCCGACATTCACATGTTGTCAAGAGCACGAAACGTTTGTGTAACCAACACAGAACTGGTGCGATCAGTCCAGATATGATGGCGGAGAAGTTGAGGAGGAGGACGGAGCACCTAGGCCTATGGGCCTGTTCGGAGTGCGATGTTGACAATCCTCACCAGCCAGTCACTGATAGCTCTCAAATGTTTGTGTGTGTGTGTGTGTGTGTGTGTGTGTGTGTGTGTGTGCGTTTGTGTGTGTGTGTGTGTGTGTGTAAGAGATGGCTTTGTGTGTGGGAGAAGGTGGCTGTGTGCTCGTCTGTAAGAATAGCATATTGGTTCCCCTTATAAGTGAAACCGCAGTAGCAAAGTTGTTAGCCCGCTTGCTAGGTGATCAGGTGTTCGAATCCCCTTGAAGCGGATTGTTAAATTGATCTGGGCTCCCAAACTACAACTGACATAAGGACATGTCATGAGAAATAAGGCGGTCTGCATGATTTGGACACCAACACCCAATGACGGCCAATTGGTCTACAGAAATATGAAGCTAGCACCATATACCCAACGTGCCTCACTGTGTGTAAAAGGGTCCTTTACTTTGCTACTTTAATGTTAGAAACGCTGATGCTAGCAAATAATCACCAAATGTGATATTCTAATGTTCATTACAATAATGTGTCCTGTCTCTCTTGGCAAGTGGGCTGTTCCATTTACTTCAGTTACTGCGGAAATTCCTTTTTTCTGGTCCCGCCAAAAGTACCCTGAAAAATGACAAATGTTCAAGTAGGTATCAGTACACCGGTTAGCAAAATGTCACAACTGTATGCACTAATGTCGCCGGCGTGTGTGGCCTAGAGGTAGTGGGCGGAGTTTCACAACCCCGTCATACCGGGGTTGAAGTCAAGCGTAGGCGATTTGGGAGCAGATAGGTTAGAGTTTATTTTCACAATGGTATGAGCTATGGCAGTTCAGAAAATAATGACAAACTGCTGACATCCAATGCTGGTGTTTATTTTGACGTCCTGTATTATCAAGATGTGCAACTAATATTATGTGGAAGTCAACTCCAGCCAGGCTGTACTGGTTCGATAAATGTCTAAAACCGCACCACCTTCGAGGAATAGATGAAACTATTGCTCTGCATGGTTTACCAGAGATGGTGCTTTGCTTGGACAAGATTGCATTTCGTGTAAATCATTGCAGAAGTCACTAACCAACTTCCCAGTTGTGGAAGTAAAGTGCTGAATTATAGCTGTTGTGTTGGCACTGCGCCGAGGGATTGAACCGCTCTTGAATCTATAGACTGCCTCCTTCTGACCTCTAAATTCGCAGCCAGTGGTCCTCGGTAGGCTCAGTCTACGGAGGAGAGGTTAAGCAACCATGTACTAGGCGTGAAAATTCCTTGAGTGAGCCCAGAAAAAGAACATCTGAGTTCGCTCGCTTGCTTGTGTTCGTTGGCTTCAGCTCCAACGGGAAGTCCTGTATGTCGGATGACATATGTATGTCCTGTTGTCCAACATCAGTGTGATGTCATACAGGACCTGAGGTTTGCGTGAGTATCCGTTGTCCCTTGTCTGGCTTATTGGTGTGCAGACTGGTGGTTCCTCGCCGTACAGGCAGACACTTTCCGACTTCGGAGGAATCGGCGATCCTACTGACTTTAGCCAGGACCCCGAAGGGACCTGTTGCCCAGGACGCTCGACGAGGACGCGTCAATAGGTCTTGGCCAGTATATAACCCGGCCCTGGTGCCTTGGAAACACCTCTGCGTCCCGAACATCTGAGTAATTATGGAGACCTTAGACGGCATAGAATGTCCATATCTTGCCCCTGATGTCCCTTGATGGCCGACCGACATGCTTATGGTTGTTCCAGCCGGATCTATGGATAAGCATCGCCTGTAAATGGAATGATGAAGATGTCACCACTCGGAGGCCAGTGAATATCCTACGAAACTACCGGACCAGCAAATATCCTGCGAAACAACCGGGCTAGCACATCCGGTCACTCCATGGCGCAAGCATAGAAACCAAGAAGACGTGCAAGGCCGGAACAGGAAGTTCACATCTGCGGAGCGGTATTGTGGGATGTAACCGGGTCACGATTCAGCAAAGTAGGCAGGCATATGAGGCCGATGTTGTATTTTCCCCTATTGTTCCCTCAACAGGCTTTAGTTACTTCATTGTCGTCAGGCTCCAACCTTTTTCCCAGGAGAAAGGGTAACAAATGCTGAAGTGTTAAGACTTCAGATGACCAGGTCATGGCATAGGAGATAGGGTGACCAACTTCTTGCTTGTTGTTTCTTCTCAGAAACATTTCTCGCTCCACATTTGTAGAGGCTGTATCTAACACACATATGTTCTTATTCTTCCAAACATTCAATACTTTTCCCACTGGGGCATGAACTCCAGACCATCGTGATGGTAAGTCAGGATACTAATCACTATCACGGCACTGCAAGTCTTGATATCATCATCAGCATAGGCCATGTCAAAAGACGTGGAAGGTTATGGTTCAACATCTCGCACGATCACCAGAGTCTTGGGTTAGGTCTGTGTTCTTGTCCCGTATATGTCATGCGGCCACGCTATCCAGGTATGTATCTCTTTATATCGCCCTTGCTCTTTTCCCATGAAGATTCCCATTTTTCACTAAGTTTTAAAGTGTATTATTCCTCATCAACAGAGTGGGTAAAATACCTGTCATAGATTGAAGGAGTGTTTTGGTCATAACTGATCAATGTATGTTGAAATACAATGATTTTCTGGTACATCATTCATATGTTGATTTAAATATCGGTGCAGTATTATTCCTATACATTTGTTTGACTCAAGTGAGGGTAAAACAAGTCTGGCTAATTGTGTCCAAGGTATTACGTGAATAAGATATCAAATCATGCATAGCCCCGGGATGGTTAACCCGGTCAACAAATGCCCGCAGAAGTCGGATGTGTCGGCCTTACGGCGCAAGAACGCAGCTTTGCTGTAAACAGGCACAACGCAATCACATCCGGAAAAAAAAAACTCTGGATGAACGCAGAAGAAGAAGAAGATCATGCATAGAAGACGAGTACCGAAGCAACACCTGGACCCATCAATATATAGATGGATCAGCCATAACCTCAACAGAAAATAGATGTCCAAGTTTTATATTTACCTATTATGTTGCATGAACTTTACAGAGGGTGAATACAAACATGGACAAAAATAAGACAGACAGTGGCAACTGGAAAGTTCTCAAGTAACTTTGGAGCAGAGACAGGGCCTTGAAAACTGCAGCAGAAATGTTGATGACAGAAGAAAACAAAATAAAGAGAAATAAATAGCTCTCTTTACATATACAAAGTCAGTTGTTTCAATCCCGAAAAGCAGACAAGGCGCAGAACTAGCAGACCTAGGGCAGAACTACGTGAACTATGTCAGAATTCAAAAGGTTGTAATACATTGAATTCCTTCACATTGCAGCATACCTGGAAATGAAGAAACTGTCAGACTGGCCAAGGAAGGTGGAAGACTATCTATGCCTGATATAGAGATAATCTAAGATGAGGCCCAGAAATTTATTAAAATCACTTATAAAAGAAGGAAGTAGACATCAGAGCATCCAGGCCACCAGAAAGATTATGCATGTTACGAACTCAACCGAAAAGATCAAGTTATAATCTTCAGACTCCGAACTGGCTACAACAGGATGAAATACCAAATGTTTAATTAACTAAAGAAAGGAGATATTGATAAATATAACTGTAGAACTGGTAAAATGACAGCTAAACATGTGCGGTGTCAAACATATGCAAAACAGAGACACGTATTTTTGCGTACACCTGCTGAATTTGAGGACACACACTATGGATATATCAACAAACTTAACTGCTTCTTTCTTTGTATTAAATCATATTGACTTCTACAGGTGAACAAAGAAACAGTAGCAAAAGAAGGAGAAGGAGGAGGAGAACACCACGTGTTGTCTTGGACATGGTCCCTGTATGAGACAAACAACATAGAAGGCAATAATAGCGTAAGGACCTATAACTAATACTATGCAATAACGAAGGTTATAGCGTAAGGACCTATATTCAAACTGCGACTGTATTATAAAGAAGGCAATCGCGTAAGGACATGCATCTACGATAAAGAAGCGAATATGACTGCTTCAAGAGCAGCTTCAGTGGTGTGGAGACAAAAGCCGACTCATTGTCGGTCATTTCTCACCTGTAAATTAGGCCAGCAATGGCGGCTCCAATAAACGGCCCTACCCAGTAGATCCAGTGGTAACTCCAGACTTCCGGCTTATCGACAACAACGGCTGGACCAAAACTTCTGGCAGGATTCATGGATGCTCCGCTAATTGCTGCCCTGTGATCAAATTTAAATCCAATAAATCAAATTACTGAAATGATAGTATTTGAGATCAAACCTGACTGGATGCTTATCGAGGACGTAGAAGAAGAGAAAATATTCACATTCTACAAAATATGAACACAGAAGAAACTGACTGGGAAGCAGCATCATGTGTTGGACTCTGAAATCTTTGGCCATATTAAGCGTCACAGTAGCTTTTTGGGCACTTCTTGTACCCACTTGGTACACAGTAGCACGGGGGCCCCTACGTGGGTCGACCTTCAACCCAGGACAAAGTATTAAGTGAGTACATTTTATTTTAATATTTTAATAGTTTAATATTGCCCATAGTGTGTTTCATGTTTTTTTTGTGTGGTTTGTATTTGTTTGTCCTGTGCTGACGAAGTCTTTGGCCACAACGCCCCAATTTGTCCCCTTGAGTCGTTTTTTTTAGTAAAGCTCACAATCTACTTCTCGTTTATTTGGGTGATCTTTCCCATTGCCTTGGAAAAGGAACCCCCCTGGAAAAAAAGGGAAAGGGTAAAAAAGAAGTAAAAGATGAAAACAAGACATGCAGATAACAAAAGCACAATGGTGCATGAGCAGGAGATGGCAAAAGATCGGAGACTTCGCGGTGGATCGCGATGAGCGCTATATGGTGTCAAAGAAAGTGTTACTGATGATGATGACTATTAAGATCAACATGGACTGAACACAAGATGGCCGTTAATCCAATGTTAAAGTTGCGGAATATTAAATTGGTATTCATCTCGTGTCAATAGTATTTTATAATACATAGGGTGTATTTTTAATAACTGCAGTGTTTGAACATATTTCCGGTCAAGTTTTGTATTTACCTATTATGTTGCATGAACTTTACAGAGGGTGAATTACAAAACTTGGACCGGAAATATTTTCAACACTGCACAGTCATTAAAGATGCATCCTATACTTACAGCTGGCTATTGAATGATGGCTTGGTTGATTGAGAACAACATTCTATTGCATTTGAATACACATGATGCCACGCTTCTGCGACTGGTGAAATTCTTGTTAAGGGAATGGCCATTTGACATTCCTCATCAAAACATTCAACACATAAGTTTACCGACCTAGACCTAATCGCAGCCATTCAGCGCGTGCTATGTTGAATCCTGATCTGGTAACATCCTAAAATGCCTCCTGGCAAATGTATTAGCACCCGTCTTGCACACCCCGCTGGCTGGTGAGCTTGGAGAGTGGAGAGGAGAACACTGAACACAGTCTCCGTGGAGATATGACTTCAGCACCGGGTAGGGAGAAAAGTCTCTACCCCAACCTCACTCCCATAGATGCAAGCCCTTGTCTGGGTTGAGATACGACCTGAAGGACAATGTATCGGATTTCAGAGTTAAAACTCACAATATTTTACAGCATTCAGCAACTAACCGACCATCTCCCTCATACATTTGGAGTCATTAAGAGCACATTTTCAAGGACATCATTCTGATTCTATTAGAGTACCATCGACTGCGTTCTTGCTGTTTATACTGCAGTAGTTTTGTTTTAAATCTAACTTTATCACTTCTGTAGATCTTAGATCTATCATCTTCGTTCCGGGATATGCACGAGTTGAGGGTAACGAACGAGCTGATAAACTTACAGGCTCTGCATCCTGGCAGATGGCCAGCCCACGGATTGTGCCAATGTTATTAACGCCCTTAGAGAGATGTTGAGAGTGGAGGACTTTGACTACAGTGAATCCACTTCGTTTCGCAGAATGAGAGACTTGAAAGTTAAAATTTTCATGGCCAGACACGAGAAGTACATAGGGAGAATGACTGGTCTTGTCAACCAACACAAAAGTGGCACTGTTAGCCGCCGGACGCTGATGACTATGTTCCGGGAGGGTCTGAGTATCTATGGACTTGTCCGGAGTGCAAGGATGATACCCCAACAGACAACTAACGGTACATCTTAGGAGAAATCATTTGAAAAGAAAAAGCAATGAATAAACGAGCAGGCAATAACTTTAAAGCTTGGTTTAACTGGAGGGAGTACATGAGAAAACAGTAAGACACATAAAACCACATGTCCTCTAAGATATTTATTTACTTGTTATTTTCAATATTCTATTAAACCATCCGGGATATAGTTGTCGTACCTACAGGGTTGTCCATGGGACATAATTTACATTGCTTGGCAGGCTTGTCCATGGGACATGTTTTTCTGTACCTCCTAATTGTAATTTATGCCTGTCCCATCCCATCCCATCCCTACACTATTCAGAAAATCCCCCTTTTTTCCCATGGGATTCCCATGGCCAAGCCTGGGTGTCTATTTAACGCTATACAAAGTTTGAGCACTCAATTTGTATACAATTTTCTATAGATATCGTTTTTCAACATGTTTTATTAATTTACTAGCTGACCCGGCCCGGCTTCGCCCAGACCCTGGTGGGGAGCATCTCATTTAATTCATATAAGTAGTCATATAAGTTCTCGTTCCCGTTACCGACAATCGTCTGTCTGTCTGTCTATCTGTCTGTCTGTCTGTCTGACCCGGCCCGGCTTCGCCCAGACCCTGATGGGGAGCATCTCATTTAATTCATATAAGTAGTCATATAAGTTCCCGTTCCCGACTATCTATCTGTCTGTCTGTCTGACCCGGCCCGGCATCGCCCAACTCCTGGTGGGGAGCATCTCATTTAATTCATATAAGTAGTCATATAAGTTCCCGTTCCCGACTGTCTGTCTGTCTGTCTGTCTGTCTGTCTGTCTGTCTGTCTGTCTGTCTGTCTGTTTGTCTGTCTGTCTATCTATCTGTCTGTCTGTCTGTTTGACCCGGCCCAGCCCATGGTGGAGAGCATCTCATTTAAATCATATAAGTAGTCATATAAGATCCCGTTCCCGACTATCTGTCTGTCTGTCTTGGGTAAATGGAGGAGGGAGGAGGAAGAGGGAGGTGGAGGAGTGAAGAGGAGGGAGGAGGAATAGGGAGGAATAGGAGGGAGGAGGAGGGATTAGGAAGAGGAGGGAGGAGTAGTGGTGGAGGAGGAGGGGGAGGAGGAAGAGGGAGAAGGAGGGAGGAGGAGAAACGCAGGAGGAGGAGGGAGGAGGAGGAGGAGGAGAGGGAGGAGGAGGGAGAGGGAGGAGGAGGGAGGAGGAGGAGAGAGTAGGAGGAAGAGAGTAGGAGGAGAGAGGGAGTGCGGAGGGGAGCAGGAAGAGGGAGGAAGAGGGAGGAGAAAGAGGGAGAAGGAGGAGGGAGGAGAAGGAGGGGGGGAGGAAGAGGAGGGGAGAACGCAGGAGGGGAGAGGGAGGAGGAGGAAAGGGAGAAGGGGGGAGGAGGAGAGAGTGGGAGGAGGGAGGAGGCGGGGGGAGAAGAAAGGGAGAAGGAGGGGGGAGGAGAAGGAGGGAAGGAGAGGGGGAGGGGAGGAAGAGGGGGGGGGGAAAGTGAAGGGGGGAGGAGGGAGGGGGTAGAGGGGGGGAGGAGTGGGGAGAGGAGGAGGAGGGGGAAAAATGTGAAGGGGGAGGAGGAGGAGGTAGAGGGAAGGAGGAGGAGGGGGAAGGAGGAGGAGGGGTGAGGGGGGAGGGAGGGGGGAAGGAGGAGGAGGGGGGGGAGGAGGAGGGAGAAAAAAGGGGAGGAGGAGGAGGGAGGGGTAGGGGGGGGAGGAGGAGAAGGAGGGGGAAAGGGGGGAGGAAGGGGAAGGAGGGAGGAGAAAGGGGGAGGGGGGGGGAAAGAGGGAGGAGGGGGGAGGAGAAGAGAGGGAGGAGGGGGGAGAGAAGGGGAGGGGAGGAGGAGGGGGGGGAGGGGGGGAGTAGGGGGGGGAAAGGAGGGGGAGGAGGGTTTAGGAAAAGGAGGGGGAAAGGGGGGAGGAGGAGGGAGGAGGAGGGAGGAGGAGGAAGAGGGAGGAGGAAAGGGGAAGGAGGAGGAGGGGAGGGGGGAGGAGGAGGGGGAGGAGGAGGGGGGTGAAGGGGAGGGGGAAAGGAGGGGGAGGAGGGGGGAGGGGGGAGGAGGAGGGGGGGGGGGAGGAGGAGGAGGGAGGGGAAAGGAGGAGGGGAAAAGGAGGGGGGAGGAGGAGAAGGGGGGAAAAGGGGAGGAGGAGAGGAGGAATAGAGGAGGGAGGAGGAGGAAGAGGGGTGGGGGAAAGGAGGGGAGGGGGAGGTAGAGGGGGGGAAAAGGGGGGAGGAGGAGGGAGGAGGAAAGGGGAGAGGAGGGAGGAGGGAGAAGGAGGAGGAGGGAAAAAAAAAAGGGGGAGGGGGAGAGGGGGGAGGGAAGGGGGGGAGGGGAAGGGGGGGGGAGGGAGGAGGTTAGAGGGAGGGAATAGAGGAAGGAGGGAGGAGGTAGAGGGGGGGGGGGGGGGGAGGGTAGGAGGGGAGGGGGTTCGCCTTTCCCAAATTTCATACTCGTCTAGGTTTGTGATTTGGGCCTTCCATTGATTGTTCTTCCCTCTACCCCTTAAATTTCCCTCACTAAAAAATTGAATTGTTTTGATATTGCCGTGGCATGGAGGCAAAATATCAGCAGCAGAGTTGAACGCCCACGCCAGCCGGCACGCACTTGATGATGATGATGGTTGCCGTGTGACGATTCTGTGTTCCACGTCCTTTTCTTCCCTTCCCCACGTTTTTTGGGTTTGGGGATTCTTTCATCATCATACTATATTTACGTACGTATTTTGGGAATGGGAGGAGGGAGGAGGAGGAAGAAGAAGAAAAACTACGACAGTTGGCAGCCCTGGAATGAAAGGAAGGCGTGTAGAAAATTTCATCTCAATCGGATGGGCCGTTCGCGAGCGCATAAAGGACATACATACATACATACATACATACATACATACATACATACATACATACATACATACATACATACATACAGACAGACAGACAGACAGACAGACAGACAGACAGACAGACAGACAGACAGACAGACAGACAGACGGAGATCCTAATTTATATATAAGACTAGCTGACCCTGCCCGGCTTCGCCCAGACACTGGGTGGGGAGCATCTCATTTAATTCATATAAGTAGTCATATAAGTTCTCGTTCCCGTTACCGACTGACTGTCTGTCTGTCTGTCTGTCTGTCTGTCTGTCTGTCTGTATGTCTGTATGTCTGTCTGACCCGGCCCGGCATTGCCCAGCTCCTGGTGTGGAGCATCTCATTTAATTCATATAAGTAGTCATATAAGTTCCCGTTCCCGTTCCCGACTGTCTATCTGTCTGTCTATCTGTCTGCCTGACCCTGCCCGGCTTCGCCCAGTCCCTGGTGGGGAGCATCTCATTTAATTCATATAAGTAGTCATATAAGTTCTCATTAAATTCATACAACAAAAAAAGTAACTTAAAAGAATGTCCTTCCACACACCATCCATTATTTTTAATGAAAACTCTTTCTAATCACCTGCATGACTACAGTAACTTCTTAAGCAAAAAAAGATGAGTTACAATGTTATGCATTGTGCATTATTTTTATGAAAACTTTGAAAATGCCTTACAGATTGTATCATTATTTATTATAACTCATATGCCGGTACATAACTATGGACAAAGAGTTTATAAATCTTTGAAAACGATGCCACAATATGACTATAAGTTATACAGAAAGTTAAGCCCCTTGAAATAACTTTTACAGAGTTAGGTCCCTGAGATATATGAAATTATAATGAAAAATGAAAAAATACTGAGTAAGCAGGCGATTTCACCCTAACAAATATCACAGTTGGCAGCGCTGGAATGAAAGGAAGGCGTGTAGAAAATTTCACTAAAAAATCGGAGGGGCCCGTTGCGAACAAAAAAGGACATACTACATACATAATACATACATACATACATACATACAGAGGGGGAATTGCCTTTTATATAAAATAATGTATGTATTTTGAGTTCTGTCTGTCATATAGTTTTTGAATATTTTCCGGAATAGCTATTTTTTCCTTATATGTCTTATTTAGTTCACGGCCCCCGGGTGCAACCCAAAAGTGCTGTTTTCCTCCTAACTAAAACCTGAGTTGGAGAAATCAGCTAGTGCCGAGGGTAGAATTTTTAAAATCGAAATTTTGCCCGGGAAGCGCCGTTTGGCTACTCTTTTTCGATTTCCCCAAGGGCCCAAGGGGGGTTTTTTTTCGTGAGCAAAAAATACACACGGGTCCTATCTCATACCCAGAGACCCCGGGAAATTTATTACTAAAGCCCACGAGAAAAAAGAACCCGGCTCACCGGGCTTGAACCCGGGGCCTCCAGCCTCGAGGCGGACACCATACCTCGAGACCACCGCAGCCCCCCAGATATAGTCCCCCTTATATAAAATTGATGTGCAACTGCTGGTTTTTTTAGTGACTGCGCTTTTATCGAGTTTTAAATGCAATTCAGTGGTGGTTGTCGTGTTGGCATTCTGGCGGGGGCCTTATATTTTGCAATACGCGGTACTTGCAGTTGGTTTGCCGAGATGGGGTTTTCTGTTCCACTTTTCACTGGGACAGTGAGGGGGCTTTTTGTGTAATATTCACTGGCAATCTCATCTCATCAGTTTTCCCCTTTCCTTGCGGTGCCAGGTGAAGTATAAACTTTTGAGAGGCCCGGTTATGGCTTCGTTATCGACATTCCCATGGATTCTGTTTTCCCCCTCCGTCCAAACGTTTACGTGGTGGGCCCTTTTCCCCCTGACATCATTGCTTGTTGTGGCTGCTTTGTGGTAAAAACTTTGAAATGGCAAACCCATTTGATTTGCGGCTTTCTAATAAATCTAGAGCAGCTTTTAACCCCCACTTTAGTCCTGTTTTTCTTCATTTCTGACTTATCTTTTTTGATACGTTGAGTTTTTTCTCAGGACCCATTTTTTTTGTTTTTGATTTTTCTTTCTTTTTTTTCCACTGGCACTGAACGGAGATTGGGGGGTGACCTGCTGAGTGAATTTGGAAACGCGCTAACGTAAGGTTAATATGCTGTATTATGTAATAAAAAGTCCTAGCCTTATTATTTAACCACAGTGCCGGACAGGGCTATTCGTGAAACCCCCAAAAGTGCTAAAACAACGGTGTTTTCACAACATACTGCTTGCCACTTGTACTATATAAAACATTTTAAAATTTAAATTTTGTTTCATTCGCTGTTCTACCTGCTCAGTCTCATTCTGGTCTTTTTTTCCCGGTGCAAACAAAAAAACTAAAATGGCTGAGAACAGTTTTTCCTTAGCAACATATTATGTGAGTCAGAAAATATTCGCAACCACTAAAGAAGAACATTAGGACTTTGAAGTAAAATTTTGAAAAATTTGAGCATATAGTGGGACCAAGAAAAAAGATAAACTTTGAATTTCTACGGATCTTTTTGAAGTAAAATATTATAGAAACTTTTGGGCAAAAATGGTGGCCCAAGAAGAAGAAAAAGATTGAATTTCTCAGGATCTTTTTTTGAAGAAAATATTATAAAACATTTGGCATATAGTGGAACCAAGAAGAAGATAAACATTAAATTTTACAGGATCTTTTTGAAGAAAAATATTATGAAACATTTGAGCATATAGTGTGGCCCAAAGAAGAAGAAAACTTTGAATTTTACGGGGATCTTTTTGAAAAAATTTATATAGAAACATTTGAGCATATAGTGTGCCCAAAGAAGAAAAAGTTTTTAAACTTTTCTTTTTTTTTTTTTTTTTTTCGCTCGCTCGTTTTGAACTCAAGTGTATCAAAATGCACTTGCTACGCTTCTAGTCACTGGACTAATTTGTGTATAGGGTTTAGTTTTTCCCTATTACAAAGTGTCCCCCGCCATCGGGCGAACCCACTTCGATTCAGAGGTACTTGTAATTTATATCCCAAGTGGGACGAAAAAGCAACATTTTATTCCAGCTGACCAGTGTAGGGGTTGAAACCCGGCATCACACACCGATGTTTAAGAACGAGCTCTTTTAGATCGGCCCTTTTACCACCTCTACAAGATCTAAAAAAAGGAAGGTTTCCCTGGGAGGTCAAAATATAACACCCCCCTGTCTGGGAGGTCAACATATAACACCTCTGGTTTTGGGGGGTCAAAATAAAAACCCCCCGTGTCCCGGGAGGTCAAAATAACACCTCGTTCGGGGGGCAAATATAACCCCCCGTGTTGGGAGGTCAACATATAACACCCTTTTTGGGAGGTCAACATTAACACCCCCGTGTTGGGGGTCAACATATAACCCGTGTCTGGGGGGTCAAATATAACACCCCCGTGTTGGGAGGTCAACTATAAACACCCGTGTCGGGAGGTAACATATAAACCCCCGTTCTGGGAGGTCAACATTAACACCCTTTGGGGGAAAAATAAACCCTTGTTGGAGGTAAACATAAACACTTTGTCTGGAGGTCACATAAACACCTTATTCTGGGGGGTACAAATTTAAAACCTCTTTTTCGGGGGTCAAAAAATAACACCCTTTTGTTGGGGGAAAAAAACCCCCTATGTCTGGGAGGTCACATATACACCTCTATGTCTGGGGGTCACATATAACACCCCTTTCTGGGGGGCAACATAAACCCCCCCATTGGGAGGTCAACATATAACACACCCCATTAGGGAGGTCAAAAATTAACACCCTTTTTGGGAGGTCAACATATAAAA